>JABBWL010000028.1:0-566098 GCA_016758765.1 Suillus cothurnatus
GATATCAGCTTTTTGCTCTAAAGCAACCCAGATATTTCTCAAGGCAGCTTCATATTCCTGCAGGGATGGTTGCATCGATGTTCGAGAATAAATTGGTGATGCTATTCTTTACTAGATAACTGTTATGTCGGCATTGAACAGCACAATACCTAATCGATATCTCGATAAAGTGCATCCAATTTTATGAATGGCATAGTCACGAATGAAGTACACACTCTGTAATTTGAAAGCTCGAATCTTAGGCATGGCAGCTATTTTCAGTCAGTAAAAAACATGAGGCAGTACCGGACAGGCCAGAAGGTGTTAGATTGACTAGTGGTGCTTTGTACCCTGCAGAATCAAGATTCGGATGGATCAACGGTGTAGGGGATTAATCAATAGTGAGCTGTAACAACATGTGAGGGACTGATGCAGTTGAGACTCTTGAGAGAGTAACTTCAGTTTCGTCAAGACATGCCGAGTAATGTGACAGTTCTTGCATGAGCATCCATCTAGCCTGAATGATCCCAGAACTCTGAACATTTGGTCCTCAAAGCTAGGGGTCTTGCAGTCCCCTGGGCAGACCGATATAGAAGAAAGACGATCATTCCTTCTTGATAGAATGTGTTACAGAACGTTGGCCAGTCGAGGGCCGTAATGATGGCTATCAAGGACTTCGTCTGTTACGCACGTCGCAGCGCAGTTGTGCTTCGTCCATTGCGATGTTGCCGCATCAGCTAGCTCTGCCAGAAATTACTGTTTGGGGGGAAACTTGGCTGCATGTCCGACCCAATCGCAGAATGACATCACTTGGTTGGTTGGTTGGCTGTTGTATGACCCGTGGCAGAAGTGGCTTCCCAAAAACTTATCATAGGATCTGTTCGTGATGGGCTGGCGTCTTACCGTGACAAATTTCCTGAACAGTATAGTAGTTTGATCAGAGTCAGGACTTGAGGGTCCTTGAGTTTAGGTTAAGGTTTGTTCAAAGCTCAAGCCTCAAGGTCTCAGGGTCGTGGTCCTTAATTTAAATCATACTTGAATGTTGTCAGTGACTGAACTCACGGCGCTGCGGCTTGCTTACAACTTTCCTTTCAACTTCAACATGAATATGGGAGACTAAAACGTTGCGCAGACTAGTAATAGTCATTTGATCATTGCACGTATGGATGATCGCATAGTATAGTATCTATGGTGAGAGTTCGTCGAGGTTAGTAGAGTATTATATATGTAGCACTGTAGATGACAACTTGGAGGTGGTATCACCGACTGGCGAGATCATCCCGACCCAATATTTCCGCCCCACCCACATTCGTAGAGTGACGGATAAGAGTCTTTGCACGGACCTGCGTCTTGCGATAATGTCTAGGGAGACGACCACTATCGTATCCAGATAATCCAACTATTGGCGGCGACACACTCGCCGGCTCTGCTGTTGCTACTTCTTTAAGTAGCAGACCACTTTGAGGGTGATCATTGACGACCCAACTCTCGAGCTTATCCGAATTGGTTCTTCTAACGGTACGATCACCAGTCTCGGAGATCTGCTCTACAGTGATGAACTCTTGGCTCCTGCGTGTGACTTGTACAACGGCCTTCTTTTTCGAAGGTTGTGGCTCATCAATGGAGCTGGAAGTGGAAGGAGGCGACTCGGTAGAATCACTACCGTCGTCCCAGGTATCAAACATAGCAGAGACTGCTGAGCCTGAACCCGAGGTATCCGATATTGGAGTGGAGTCACTTGTCGACGAGTCAACCCCAAGTGAAGGCGTAAATTCAGGGATAGACAGAGGAGGAGTAGGAGGGCGAAACCTAGGTCTGCTTGCCTTATTTTGCCCCGATGTTGGTGGCGAAACAAAGGTATGATGTTTCAGATGCTTCTGTATAACATGAGATTTTCCTTCGAACGCAGCGCAAATGTCCTCCTCTGGCCGGCAAGTAACTAGTAACTTGAAGTTACGGGGGAGCTCTGCTCCTTTCTCTGCGAGCGCGGTCAGGAGGTCTTTACGAGCTGACTCGCTACCGCTGTGTTCCAACCCGTCGATGACCACTAGCACAGGGCCGATGTATGTCATTTGATTCGCAGGAGTGAGGATGAAGCGATTGAATTGAGTAAGTGGGTCTATTGTTTCACGCAATGCGCGCTTGCCTTTCACGGCGGCCCAGAGAGCTTTCATATATTGAGGGTCGTGATCAGCAAGGTCCCGTGCAATCGTGCTGAACAAATTCGTAGTATTTTGCTTGTCCCGGGCAGAACGCGAAAAACAGTACGACGAACCGAGACGCATAATGGTGTTGAATTGGCGTGCAATAGTATGAGCGATAGTGGATTTTCCGGACCCCTTTGGACCTAACAAAAGGTAAATTTGCTGTTCGTCGTCTTTATTGACCCATGAAGTTATTGATTCCGTGATATCAGTTCGTGGGAGCGCATATCCGATCTTCTGTGATTCAATTGAAGCGCCCAAAGCATAGAGCATGCCGTCAAGGTCTGTTTTCGCGACTAGTAGTAATATGAATATATGCGAGGAAGGACGGAAGATGGAACACTACCATGGTCATGCAACAAATCATGCATACGAAAGACGTGGAGTTCCGTGTTGATCGTGACCTGCTGTTGTATAGCATTCTTGAGTTCTTTGAAGGTTGCTTCGTACGCTGAGATTTTATCGTCTAGTTTGGACAACGCGTTGGAAAAGCTTTGTTTCCCTGCATTCAAGGATTTTGTTAGAGAAGATAAGCTTTGGTAACAAGCTGCGAGACTCACATCCGCTCCTGTTCTGCAGGTAGTCACGGATAAAGTACGAGCACTCGATCGTCTGGCGAGCGAGGGAGTTAATAGTCTTTTCTTGCGATTCAACCCTTTTCAATTCCTCTGCGCCAGAGACAAGGCTGTAGGTTTCGTGCATAATGGTAACGAGCCGATTGATACTTCGGTCTCGGGCATATTGCGCATCCACCACCTAATCGAAACAGATGAGCTCCTTAGGTCGGAACATGCGACCATCTCACTAACATGATATACTGCAGTGAGGATCATGAACGCCATTTTGGTGTAAGGATGGGCCTTGGGAAACAGTATCAGCCATATTCAGTGGCAAAGTCAAGGAACCGCACCTCAGCGAATTTGCCAGCAAGCCGAACGAAAATGCTAATCTTGTCCAAGAGCGGAGTAAGGACTTCTGAGACAGCGACAGTGACGACCTGCCCAGTAAACGCTTTCAATGGGTCATTTGGACCATAGCTTCCCGTGTCCGGTTCACGTGATGTATCCTTATTAGAGGCATTAATTGTCCGGAGCTGGCCTTCAGCGTGCTGAGTGGTGCCATGCTCAATTGCATTATGCAGAGGTATGATCTTGAATTCCATGCTAGCACAAAGGAAACGTTTGTTGCCATGAGGGTCAAAAGACACGAGGTGGTAGATTTTAGCTAATGTTGCATTCAACGATGAGCGAGCCACTCAGATACTAACCAGGAACTCACTTCTGGAATGAGTGAGAAGCGTCTCGACACGTTCTTGTACCATACCGATGTACTGATCTTCATGGAAGTGACGTTTTGCGAAGACTTTGAGGGAAATTTTGGAAGACGCCTGTACATTTCTTGCTAGGAGTCAATGTCATGGACTCACGGGTACAATATATCTCACAGTTGTAGCTCAGTCGTCCATGGTAAGGAATGCGAGTTCTCAGCAGTGGTGGTCTTGTAGTCATGTTCATCTACAGAAGCATGGACGTAGAAGCTGTCGTAAGTCGAAAACAATCTGATTCGCGGTAGATGGTGCAGGTCTATGTCTGATTGACGTCGCAAATCATTATGAATAACCGTCATTCAAATTGATATCACGTACCAAATATTTGTACTGCCGGGGGAAATGGTGTTTTGACCGCATCCCCATAGGTATGACTTGCTGTGGGCCCCTTCCAGATACCTTCTCTGGGGCTAGTTTCGGTGCACTGGGGTCCATCAGCAGGTCTTTCAGCGCCCGCAGTGGGGGTAAGCTTGAACACCAAGCTTGCCCTGAGCAACTCTTCCTTGCCTTGGGGATTGACGAACTTCAATTGTTCAGAAATGGCTAAATTGGACTGTCAGTAGATACATTGCGCAAGGATGCAGTTACTCACCGCCAGGGTACCTCAAAAATTCCTCGACACAGCCCTGGACCATACCAATGTATTGATCATCATGAAGTTGGCGGTGAGCAAATACTTTCAATGTGAGCTTGGTAGAGTTGCGAACGTTGCTGCTCTTTGAATCAGCCTTTGAATCAAGCAGTAGTCTCCGACGTACAAGATATGTTTACTACTCCATGGCATAGAGCTTGGTTTTACCAGACTCGTACGACTGGTCGTGCCCACATTGACATCATGAATGGATATTTCGATGTAGAATTGATGATCTACATTCAACCACCCGATCTTGGGTAGGTGATGAAGATCGATATCTGGGATTTATTAGAACCGAGTAGTCATGGTATGAGATTATTAGAACATGCCGGAAACTTCCACGTCATACGTATCTGATGCCAACTGACTGGTCCTGTCGTTGCATGTAAGTTCATCATTTCCAAATGATGGGTAAATCGCACATAGTAATATCGACTTGTTGAAGGATGGATGAATTGAATGCCGTCTGAATGCGGGAGTTGGAGCTTGAATTCGTTTCTGCATGATGGAGATGGGAGCTACACCGCGACCGATGAAAACCTCAGATGCCACATCTTGCGGGTATTAGGGGAACCTCACCTGACATGTTGATGACTTGAGTGTGTTAACCTCATCTCGTCTGGAGAAACGGGATAGAGACTGGGATTGAAGTAATGCCTGCCTGCGACAGAAACTCTTGACAATGTGACAAAAGTACAGACCCTTCAGTCTTCTTATCCTTCTGCTCGCTTTAATATAGATCGCAGTGGGGAGTGAGTAAACCGATGCGAAAGCGGTGGGATCAAATTAGTGGGCAGGGCGCTACATGCGACCTCCAGGGTAAACCATGCGGTAAGCACGCGCTTGTGCTTTTCGGTTCTTGTCCCAGATCATAGCATTCATTCGAAAACAGGCAATTTATTATTGAGCTAGCTGGAAGCTCCAAGCGCCGAGTACGTAGTTGACCTCAAAACGACACCTCGTGTACCATAACCTTGACTACACGATGGCCAAAGACTGAAGGCTGATCCCTGATAGCACATTGAAGGTCTTGTGTTCTGTCTGACCAGAGGATTGCTGCGACATTGCTCGAGCAGTGACAAGCGTTTGCCGTGCCAGAAGTTACTGCATGACGCCTGCATCCAATCATGATGATGAGATCTACGGCATTAATAGTGGTCCCTGGAGCCTCATGCCGCCACCCTGGCCGAGAAGACAGGAATGTGATGACCCTTCAAACGGTAAGGATGGCCCGGGTTCGTGGGCTGAGACTCGATATGATAGATACTCTGAGCATGCTCGAAGCCGCAAAACTCCCCGCGGTGTGTATAACGAAGTCAGTGGTGCCGGTGAGGGGGCCGCAGTACTCTGTGCAAAAATGCGGCGGTCAGTTGTTGTCTATCTTTGATTTGTACTGAGTGATCTAGCCTGCACAATTAGGGCTCTGTGATGGACATCGCATTTTGAAATCCCAGACCGGTTCTTTGAAACATGCCACTGCCACACATTTGCAGGTGCTACTATTAGGCCTGAATCCAGCTCCGTGAGTTCGAGCCACGCATGAATGCGCTTGACCGGTGGAGCCGGAGCCTGGAGGCGAAGTCAATGCCATCATGCTATGGAACACTGTAAGGCGCTAATCAAGGGTTTATATTCAACCCTTCAACCATCGTGACTGCCTTATGTAATTCTTATACTTCCTTTTTAGTTCCTATTTTAGTTTCTTGACTTCAGCCGCCCTTATCTTACCACTCGTTTCTCTCTTTGAATGCCTACGCTTTGACAACGTTTCCGTCACTCCTTTCACATTTCAACCACCCCTACTACCATATGCCACTTGCACTATCCCCTGTAGGCCTTGCCACTCACTCCCGTATATGATAAAGCCCATGTAGATCATTATTGAATCTGTCAGGTTCATAAGAGTCCAACGTTCTCATCCGAAAAGCTTATCGCCTCTCTTCTGCAACATCTTTTCACATGCATTCCCCATCATCTGACTTACAAAGTCCGTTTCCTCGTGTAGATATAATTTTCAATGTAGCCGGACAAAATATGAGTGAATGAGCCGATCGATCGAATATTGAGTACTTGGATAGCGGTGTCTGAATCCACAACGCAGGCCGATGTCATACTAAGCCATGTAACAATTGCATTGCAGAGTGTTTTTCCTCGTTAACCTGTGATATTGGGTTATCATTATTTATATTCAACTGCAGCGAGGACGAGCGCCTGAAAGTTCCTTGTTACAGGCCTGCTTAAAACCAGTTGCAAACACTTCAGCTAGATGTAACAATCAGACTACGGGTACATGAACGCCGTCATGATACATACACGTTTCAAGGTTCTCCCCGAGCAACTTCTTAAGAAATGCAATAAATTAATCTCATGGATGTAAAATGGAATATGCATACATGCCTCCAACTTTCCAGCCGTAGTCCTTCATCACTGCCCATGAGAACCACCAAGGTGCACCAAAGGCGCACGGTGCTCTGGAGCTCACACCAGATATTGAGATCGCGGCCAAAGATTCGACATCATATGCCAAGCGACTGCAAAGCAGGGCTAACCACCCTCGGCAGCTTCTGCTTCCAGTATCTCCTTCTCTAAGCGTGCACGCTCAGCTTCACGCATGCGGAGGAGCGTCAACGACTCGTAGTCCATCCCCGCCTTCGCAGCAGGCGGTGGTGGTGGTGGTGCCGCTTCATCAAAAGCAGGCTTGCCAAATAAAAAAATCAGTAATTTGAATAGATTGACCGAGTGAACAAGACTTACAAAAGTCGAAGGAAACGAACTGAACGTCGTCCCCTCTGGAGCCGGCTCAGTCCGCTTGGCTGTGGGTCCTCCGAGTTCCCCGCGTTTGCGAAGCCAGCCTAATATCGGAGGCTCAGATCCGCCTGCCCATGCCACGTCCATGCCCCGATCTCTCAGCGATTCGGCGCTCGATACCACAGCAAATGCGGCGCCCAATTGATTGAACGGCACCAGGGCTGTCACTATCATCTGGCCGTCTACAAGTCCCTTAGACTTCTTCGACTTCTTGGCTTTCTGCGACATCACCACCGTCCCTTCATCAATCTCGCCATACCGTCGAAGGTGGGCTGCAAGTGCAAATGCCGTAGAAAGCCCAGGATGTGATGACAGAGCATATTTGACACGGATCGTTGTATCCAAATCACCAGGAGGTGGCGGAGCGAGGGAGTCTTCTTCAACAGTTCCGTTTGACTCGGGTTTCGACCTGGCGCATTGACGTTCCAGTTCCTGCAACTCAAGCTCTTTCTCCCTCTGCTCCCGCATTCGTCGCCCCTCCTCTCGAATCCTCGAGTTTTCGCTCTCCCTCGCAGTTCTCTCCTTCTCCTTGGCCATTCGCGCCTTTTTGAACTCTTGCTCCCGCTCCTCCAACTCAGAGACCATCGCCTTACGCTTATTGTCATAAGATGCGAAGCGCTGCTTCTTGGCAGCTTGCAAGCGGAGTTGGGCATCAAGCGCGAGGCGGCGGAGCGGATCGAGGAGGAGGGTGGAGGCGGTTGTTAATGCATGAAATTTCTGGGCTACATTCGTGTGTTAGCTACATTTTTGAGGAAGCTAAGGTACGTACCTGCATTAGGGTCATTTCTGTTCTGCAACGACAATGTCAATTCAGTCTCATACTCTCGACGTTGGAATGAATAAACGTACTCTGTCTGGGTGGACTTTCAGTGAGCGGGTTCGATAGGCTGTCCTAATCTCGGCTTCTGTAGCCTCCTGTAATATCCCAAGCAGTTCATATGGGTTTTGTTCTGGGTCTTCCGGCGTTTTGGGTGGCATGAATGTTGAATGATATTTCGTGCCCAGTAATTGGACTAACCAAAAATTACATAATTATTGTTTGACAGAAATGCAAGATCATATTTAGCTTGAATTAGTTATACCGTATTTGCATAACAAATGTGATTCGTCGTTCCTTTGTTACAACTTCTAACTTGAGGGTGAACATGCAGAAGATCTCAGCAGTGTCAGAAAATTTACTTCGTATCCATTCAAACCTTTGTTCTCGTATGCATGGTACCTGTCTCCTTCACGATGATCAGGGTGAATCAGACACAACGATTCAAGTGCGTAGCAGTGTTCTCCTACAACTAGTAGTACAAGTGAATCGGAATCGAACATTAGCTTCTTTGTAACCTAAAACACCACACTTCCTCCTACACCTCTAACGAAAATACTGGTACAATGATAATACACTAATGGTGGCGTCAGTAATACAATACATTCTTTTGGTACTACTCAGACTTGTAAGGTTCGCGATTTCGCGATGATGGATGCAATAGAAAACTTGCGATCCGCCGGACTGCGCACAATGCGATAGGGGCGCAGACGTGCTCCCTTGACTATCTGTCGCTGTGGTTGGCGCAGGAATTTTAAGCCAGGCCCAACCAGAAGAATAGGTGGCACAGGTTGTTCGAGATTTGTGACGCCGGAAAGGGGGTGCACGTGTGGGGCATCGGGAGGAGAAATGACAACGACTGCGTCGGCATGCCTAAAAGTGGTAGGTACAAGACGAATCTTAGGGGATTGACCCCCGGAAGTAGGGGAACGCGAAGATGAGAGGGGCGAAGAGGTGGGAGAAGGAGTGCGAGAAGACGTTGAGGATGAGATAGAAACCTGACGTTTCTGACATGGACGTGAATATTGACTGCTGGGTATGTGCAGCCTTGGGATCTGGAAATTACCCTGCTTTCAATAAAAGTTGCATATATCATAGGTCCAGACTAACCTGGCGTTTCAATTCGTACGAGTCATGGAGTGCATCGATGCGGGGGGGTTGAGTCTTAAGTCCACGAGGGAGATGAAGTGAATGAAGCGGGGGGAGTGTAGGACGAACAGATACAGACGAGTCCATCATGATTATGGGAGAAATATAAAAGAATAACAAGTTGGAGAGTGATACGATGAAATGTTCAGTTAGCTGAAGTGTCCACCAGGGTCCCCAAAGGCCTGCCTTGAGTGTCGAATTTGAAGAGTAAAGAGTATACAGTGTGAACTGAGACGAGACAGATGAGGAACGTCAGATGAGTCCGGAGAAGAATATTCATTATCTTTATACTGGGGAGCATAAAGCTGAACATATGTATAAGCGATGCATTGTACTATAGAGACCTGACATCGTGCATTGTATTCCCCGACACGGAGACAAAAGCATTGCCATTAATGGATTTTCTGGACCAAGAGCCATTTATTTGTATGTATTTGGGCTCAACCCCAATATTTGCTCACCTGACTCAGGTACCGTACACCTACATAGTTGTATAGCCTGAGCTCTTCGTGTGGAGCGTTGACAACTATTCCGACGTTTCACAACGAATAATTACTAGTGGCTCATTCATTTGACTTCCCATTTCCTAGTTGACGGTCGAATTATTTTAACACTTGCCTCATCATCTTGGTCGAGTATTAATATACCTAATAGTCCTAACAGGAAATTTAAGCAGATCAGTATACAACCTACCTCATTTATCTACCATTTACGATGGACGAAGTTGTACCAGGAGTCTGGATTGGAGATCTGCAGAGCGCTTTGGATGTCAAGGGATTGAAGGAGAGAAACATATTCAGCATTCTAACAGCGATGCGGGGCAAAATTACCATTCATGCGGTGCGTACTATCAGCGCTTCAAGTCCCTAGTATATGCATGAAAAGAGATCTGAGGCACACGCTGATGCAGGCACCTCTAGACATTTAACAGATACCAAATCAACATTGACGATAGTGCAAATGAAGATGTCCTCGTGCACTTTTTGCCATCGATATCATTTATCCAGAACGAGCTCGACAAGGGTCGTGGTGTACTCGTGCACTGTATGGCTGGAATCAGTACGTTCAAGCTTGACCGACTGACACAGTCTTTTCTTCCGCTAGTCCATAAGAGGATCACATTTTAACATCTGATTATACAGGCAGGAGCGCAACGATCATCGCAGCGTACCTCATGTACTCGCTGAAGCTCGATCCGGAAAGTGCTGTAGACATGATAAAGACAGTGAGGCCCATCATTGAGTAAGTAACTTTACTCGTTCCTGAATCATGTACCCAGATGGGGATACTTCTGCAGGCCAAACGAAGGATTTATGGAACAACTTAAGGTGTTTCACCAAGCATCATACAAGTTCACGCGGCGTGATAAGGCAACCCGCATGTTCTACCTAGAACGGACAGTGGAGGAGGTTATGAGTAAATCTACTTTCTCCCGTGCCTATGATAATCGGCGCTTCACACTCAAGATCAGTACTGATCGATTGCATCATAGATGGGGATGGGACGATTCCGGACAATGCAATGTTCGCCAAGCATCCCCGAACACCATCTGATTCTGTGCCCAACACACCAATGATCGTGCCAAGCCGTCGAATACGATGCAAGATGTGCAGGTAAGTCATCCTCACATTATGTTACGCTCCCAATGCTAATCCATACACATCACCTCATCACCTTTTGTAGGCAAGAACTAGCGACGCGCGAGCACATGCTCGATCACGGGCAACTAGGCCCGCCGACGCCCGGTCTGCCTTCGCTATCGCCTGCCATGTCGAGGCGCCCGTCTGCGAACGACCGCAGCACATCCTCGCGGCGACCGTCCATGAGCCTCGGCGCGCGGGCGCTGATGGAATCACTCTCAATGACATCGCTTTCGATGTCAGCACTCTCAATGTCAGCACTTGATACGGAGGATGATCACGAGTCAAATGAACCCAAGAACGGGCCTGCAGGTGAATTACCTCCCCTTAGAGTTGACGTAAAGTCCTCGCGATCATCCTCAATGTCAATGGAAGGCCTCGGGAAGGACCTATCGGATGCACTCGATGCATCTGTCGCCACCGATGAAAGCCCGTCGACAGGGACGGCCACACAATCCGAGACGGTGCGTGTGCTGTCGCCTGTACATGAGAGCCAGGATGCATCGAAGGCCGTCGGACCGCCGCAGTCTTCGTTAGACCTGGCAGCTGAGCTACATTCTCATCCGAAACTCGCGGCGCTGCGCATGCCTCCGTCGTTGAGTATGACGGGGATAAGATCGTCGCTCAGTCCACCGATCCTCATGAACCCCAAGTGTTCTGGGTATTTTGTCGAACCAGTAAGTCTTTCTTTGTCTGTCGTCGTTCCACAACCAATCATGACTTTCCAGATGAAATGGATGGAACCTTTTTTGGAGAGTGGCCAATTAGCAGGGAAGATTATTTGCCCGAAGTGCAGTGCAAAGCTCGGCAACTATGATTGGGCTGGCGTATGCTGCAGCTGCAACAGTGAATGGGTGACGCCAGTACGTTTAATTTACTTCCAATTCTCCACTCTTTGTACATAAACTCACTACATGCCAGGGTTTTTGCATACACCGATCCAAAGTCGACGAGGTAGTAGTGGGTTGAGCAGCCACGGATTAGATACAACTTACTATGCACGAGATTTGATTATTCGAACTCACTCAGTAGATGATCAATCGATTGGAATTGAGCAAAGGAATGTGGGTATGTTAGGTAGCGTTCCGGTGAGATACAAGGAGCGGTTCGGTTCTCAGAGGCCTTGGGTAACTGCAAAAAATGAAATAATGCATACAGGAAACGAAAAAAGTCACAGAATATAAGGGATTTATATCATGATATAGCGAAGACCATTATCAGGGAGAGTAGGCTGCGAGAAAGCGAGATATATCGTGCGCGAAAAGCAAAAATAGGCAAGGCAAGAGCGAGGGAACGGGCGTTATTAGCCCAACTACCGTTCACCAGTAGCGTTAGGTACAGTCTTTGTAGATCGTCGAGAGCCAAAGCGAAGTTTCCCATCATCCCCTCGGCCCCATGAAAACAAACCTCCCGTATCATGAGAGTGTGCACTCCCCGTTCGTGATCGAAGTGACCACGCAGGAGACACTGGCCGTGCGGGAGCGCTAACGTCAAGGTGGTCACCATTGTGGGGGTGATGATGGTGATGACCAGAATGTCCGACAGTATGACGTCCATCACAACAGGCGCGCACATTTTCCAAGCCTTCGAACCCGTCGTCCGACTGGGATTGGCCATGGAGTTCAAATTCAAGGTCGTCATCGTCTTGGCCGTGACCCATAACTCGTTCGAAGGACCTCGCGGGGCTGTACGGGCTCTCGGGAGCTGCCCATCGGAGGTACTCTGCGGCTGGCGTTCCGGACCTTTTGCCTACAGACCCTCGGATAGAGATTTGTGATCTACTTCGGCTGCCCCGCGGCGTGGTACTGAAAGCACCACCATTCCGGCTGCTTCGGCCACTTCGTTGACTTTTGGGGCTTGTATCAGTCAAATGACGATGATCATCGTCTGTGAGCTCTGCGCTTTGAGACATGGGGCTCATGGCAGCCGCATGTTCATTCTGACTGGTTGAGGGTGTCATCGCAGGGCTGGGACGAGCAAGCAGGTATTTCAAAGCCTAGAAAAATGTAAGCGTCCACCCAAAAGTTAGACAAGAGCGACGGACATTGAGCCAAATGTCGTGGCGCTCCTTGGTAGGAGCAGTAATCTTCATTTCTCTCTGGGCTGTGGATATCACCACGCTGTACTGGTATAAACCAGGAGGCATGGGATTAGGATCTAAAACAGAGCGAACACCTTCAATATAAGCTGTGGCCGCACAAACCATCGATTCAACATCAATCAGAGAGATATCACATCATTTCACTCACCACTCTTGGCACTCGACTCTGAAACGTTTGATGATCCAGGGTCAGCAGAGCTCCAGTATAAAGTCTTAGTATACGGATGCACCCAGAAGAACCGCTTGTGTCTCTTCTCTCCATAGCCCTTGCCAATGGTACGCCGCGTATATTTGTACAAGAACTCGCCGATCATAGTCTGGGTGATCGCATGGATGACAGCAGGGTCTGTCGACATACTATTTCGGTTGTCATTGAGCTGTTCGACATTCTTGCCAGGGGTAACGGGCATGGTGACGCCGGGTGTGCGATTTAAGAAGACATTGTGGTCCGAAGACATGGACGACCGCGGTGAAAGTGCGCTTCTATCCGACGCCAGGGACGTGCTCGACATCTCCCTCCTCTGCTGCTCGCGCACACCCCACGATGGTAAGCCAGATGGTGGAACCGAGTTTTGCGCATACGCCGCAGCATTGGCAGCAGACCGGAAGCTGCTTGTGGATGGTGGCTGCCGCAAATTTGATTGGGGCGGGGGCATGCTCGAGCCATGCTGTCTTGGACCGTAAGCACCACCCCTGCCATGTACGGAGAGCATTGTCCCGAAGGTCGGTGTGGTGGCACGCTGTATGAGTTCTGGAGGTGGGGGGGAGGATGGACGAGGTGGCGGTGCGTCCGATGCTGAGGACGTAGTAGCTAGTCTCCTTTCCGGGATGAAGGGGGGTGGTGCCATTGTGCCAGACGGAGGCGGCTGGCGAGGTGGTGGTGGCAAGGCCATCATAGGAGGACGAGTCTTGTCTACAATGGAGGGTACGACAGAAGCGGTCCTTGAACGACGAACTCCATCGTCAGCGCCAGAAGAAACTGCAGACTCAACTGACTGCCGATGGTCTGCATTGGAGGTAACAGAACGAGTGATGCCGAAGCTTGTGGTACTGAGACCGGAGTCGCGAATAGTAGAGGGGGAAGGAGAAGCGGGCGTTGTGACGGCGGGTGCAGGAACGAACTGGAACTGCTGTACCGTCGTGCCCACTCGGAAGAGAGCGGGGGACGCAGGGAGGGAGGGTGCGGGAGTGGCAGTTGGGGTCATGGACGACGCAGAGGTGTCTTGCCAGCTTGCAATGACAGGTGAAGCAGTAAAGATATCCGTTTGAACGGACATCTCCTTCAGCTCTGGCTTGGAGGGCTCGGCAACCTTCTTGGTCACTTCGACTGCCTTCAAGACTTCGACTGGTTCTTGACCCTCCTGGATGACTTCCACAGGTATTTCTTTGATTATTTCGATTGGAACCTCCTTGATGATCTGGATCTCCTTGATGACCTCTACCGGAACCTCTTTGATAACCTCTACCTCCCTGATGACTTCAACAGGCACCTCGACTTCCTTGATGACTTCCACTTCTTTGATGACCTCCACTTCTTTGATGACCTCTACTTCCTTGATGACCTCCACTTCCTTGATAACCTCAATAACCTTCGGCTCCTCAACGCTATCCATACCAATACCCCTCTCCTCGTAGGTAGTTGTATCACGATGACGTAACTCCCGACGTTGCGTCGTAGACGCCATAGACGAGCGCCTTGAGATCACCAGCGCCTTGATACTCTCATCATCGCTCTCCGAAAAGTCGTTGTCCGTCATCGTCAACACAGAGTGGAAGTCCTCCCGTGACTCCGTAGCAAGACTTCCCCGCGCGTCATGGTAATCGTCCGCATCTGTGTCTGTTTCCATACCGGTCTCCGTCGCTCCGTCGTCAATATCAACGTCGATGTCACTCTCCTCCTCAGAGGTGAAACCACCTGGAATGGGACGTCGGTTGTTAGCTTCACCGGGGATGCCACCACGTAAGGTGTGGTCGCCTTCTGACGAGCGAGAGAAATCAGACTGTGTGAGCGTCGTGCGCCTCATCGAGCTCCGTGCGATGAAAACGCGATCGGGGGGCTGCATTTGGTAGAAGCTTGTGCGGGCTGCAGCGGGAGAAGTAGGTTCGTGCTGCACAGCTATTTCCATGTGCGCCATAGAGGACTCCTCGTCAGTCTGGCACGACATTTCAGAAGTAGTAGGAGATGCTGGCACGGGTTCAAGGGCTTGTTCGACTTGCACACCCATGTCGTTCGCTGAGGAAAAGGGCGAGGGTACAAGCACTGTCACGTCCTCGAAGTCCGTCTGACACGCCATTTCAGCGGTGACCTTGACCTCAACATCTTCAGAGACAGACGTCATACCAATGCCGAGCTCTGCAGCCAAGGCCTCAGGTTCCCCAACAAGAGACGCCGGTCTGGCCTCCTGGAAAGCAGCACCACCACGAGTGCGTCTCTGTGGGGCTCCACTGCGCCCAGTGCCACGAGGCGAGGAGCGAGCCAGCAGGGAATGGCGAAGCGGGCTAGATTGACTTGGAAGCGAGCTGTAGGACGCAGACTTGCGGAGGACATTGGCAAACATGGGGTCCATACCGTCAACGCTCGTTCGCTTCAAGGAGGCAGAAGATAAGGAGTCAAGGTTTTGCTCTTCTGGCTCACCCTCTGCGTTACCCTCGTCGGAAAGAATATCGTCGGCAAAGTCAGGGAGAGGCGGTACGGGTGGAGGAGGAGATGCATTGTAATCAGATGTAGGACTGGGGCTTTGCGCTGCCATGCCGAGCCTGGTAACAAGTGAGGACCTTCCCCTGCCTCTCCTGCCTCTGGCTCTACCACCACCGGAGCGGTATGGCGTCAGCCGGCGAGGATGCTTAGTCTCAGTCTCGTCATCGTCATTTGTCTCATCTTCTGGAGGCTCGTTTTCATCATGTACATACCCAGAGGAAGACTCCAGTTTGCGCCTATACTCCATTCGCATCTCCTTCTCGCGATGCAGACTGCCTTTGAGGGTGCTGATCTGCCTTTGGGCGTGGACAAGGCGCTGTTGGAGGGCCTCAATCTCATTATTGGGATGGTTGCTCGCATGGAATGGGCGTGATGGTGACGGGTCAGGGGAAATGTCTACAAGATCCTCGAATGCATCAGGCTGAAACACGGCCGAACTGTCCATTTTTCGTCTGTTGTTGGTGCTGGCCGATGTGAAGACATCATCATCCTCTGCAGGAGGGGTCGAGTACTCTTTGCCCTGGCTTGCACCAGGCGTGAGCGGACTCCCGAATCGTGGACCGAGGCGACGACTTGTTTTCTCTACTTCCGCCTTCAGTGTGTCAAGCGCGGACTGCAAATCTGATTTGTCGCGCTGTAGACCCGCAGCATGCTTACGTGCTTGTGCCACGTCTGTCTCATGCTTAGCTTTCATATTATCAAATGCAGTTTGGACGCGCTGTGATTCGTTCTTGTGCTGGTCTGCTGCCTCTCGTGTGCTATTGAGCACTTTCGTGATACGCTTGTGCTCGCCTTCGAGGCGCACGATTGTTGACTGCGCATCTGAAAGTTGGGTGCGGACTTCTTGAAGAGTAACTTCCAGGTTCCAATTCTCTTCTTTAAACTTGTCTGCGGGAAGTCAATTTCGCGAGGTCAAGAAATGTTACAAGACTGACCTGAGCTCTGTTCTTGTGATCGAAGCGCGGTACGTAGAGACTCAGCAGTCTTTTCGAGGTCGTCTTTCTCCTCCTTCATGTCTTGAATGGCCTTGTCACGCTCTCCGAGAAGGCTCTGGAGCCGTCGCACTTCGGTAAGGAGTCCGCTTCCGATCTCGAACGCAAATTCTAGAAAAACGCTGAGCCGTGAAAGCAAAACCGAAAAGAGTGAAAGAAACTTGCCGACGTCGTCTGCTCGATGGGCAGCGTTTTTGGCACGACGAGACTGGGCAGCAGATGAAGCTGAAGCTTTAGAGCGCTCGGGCTCTTCGCGAGGAAGATCATTGATTGGTAGGGCTGGAGATGATTGCTGCGTAGGAGGACGCTAGAAATAAGTAGATTACACGTAAGTGCACGATGCATTATGTATTTATAGGCGAGGCGTGGTGCATGTGGCATTCACCAATAACAGGCGCTTGCCTGAAATTTTTAAATGAAGGACTCACTTTTTGGCCAAAAGCACTAGATAGCTGCGCGTTCTCTGCGTCCCAAGCAGCAATAGTCTCTGCTAGTTCGCGATAACGTTCGCGCGCGTCGGTGTCTAGTTCCTCGTCCTCTGCATGTTCCGCATCAAATTCCTGGAGTTGTCTTATCTTCTCTTCGAGTTCTATCTGTTGTGCAAGAACCCGCTGACCGAGAGTTCCTGCCTGTTGCAGCTGCTTTTCCTTGTTATCGAGGAGTTGTTGGAGGCCAAACTTGCGTTGGCCTGCGGAGGAAAAGGCTGGTGCAGAGAAATCTGGCATGTTTGATACGACTTCTGCTAGACCGTCATCTAATGGACTGGCCATGCCTGTGCAGGCCGTCAACGATCAAAATTCTGCAATGTCTTGATGAATGGTTGGTCTCAAGAAAGCGCGACGCGGCCTTGGCCCCCAAACCAACATGTGCTAACCGAACTAACTCGTATCGAATTGGATATATTTCTCACGGTACTTTACTTATTTTCGGTTCAACAAAGGCTCTGACTCTTTCTTCGGTTCAAGGCTTCGCGATGTTCTGACTAGCTTTAAGAGGCTTCTAGTCAACCTGCTAAGTGCTTGCGCTTCACCTGAATCAGTCTCAACTGCTATCAATCCAAGTCTGTGATCCGTCGCTTGGAGCTGCAGCATTGACTTAATGGTTGACTGCGATTGTCCCCCCTTACTCCGCCATTCAACCCAAAATGAATGAAGATGGCCTGACACCGTTATGTAGCTGAAGTTCCTCGTCGCTGTTTGCACGTATCTCGATATCTCCCCTTCAAGTCCAATGTGAATCTTCCGCGCTCTTGGAATTCCTAGAGCCAAGACATTGCTGCGGCTTAAGGTAATTGCACCGACGACAAGGGAGCAGGCGGTATGAAACTGATTTATGTCATAGCTTTTAAGACCCGAATGGCGTGCGCTGCGCTCGAAGAATGTCCAAATCTATGATAGCAAGCTGTTTTATCACTGCCAGCAGTAGTTCAAGTCAGTACGCTACTTTGGGCAAATATTCAGGTGAACGTTTATCGCGATTCTCAGGTTACCTATTTCTGTGCATGTTGGTGAGTTCATTGTTTTTCTTTCTTTCTGTAGCTTGTTTTCACATTATATGGAGTAGCGCACATGTTTACTAGTAGTACCTGGTCGGTCGACCGGTCGGATACGATCGCAATGATCACTCGAATTCCAAATTGTTCAAAATTACTGGATGTGTTTATAAAGGCGGGTCCGATAACTTGGTGGTGCTGGTCAGGAAACCCATCGACGCGCAATGGCCCAAGCTATTGTTGAAGTAAGATAACTACTTATACTTACTAGCGTTCAATACGAATCGAAGCTTAATATTCAATTTCGCTTATCTGCTAATTTGGTCGTGGCAAAGCACCACGGTTGGTTCGGTCCCCATCTTGGCTATCCTTATCGTCGCCAACTAGCTTTTGGCTGTCTCAGACGATACCAGCAGTTTCTCAACCATAAATGAGTTCAGTCCACACCATCCTACGGTTAGGTGTTGACGTAGGAGGAACAAATACGTGCGTACTCGATTTGAATACGCATGACTCCGCGGACTCGAGAAACGTTTACCAGCGACGCAGTTCTCCTCGATCTGTCAGAGGGTTCGCGAAGAGGACAGGTTCTCGCATCAGCAAAACATCTCACTACAGCAGATGTCACTCTGGGAATCCAAAACGCCATCAAGTCTGTGTTGACACAGGCTCAGAGCAAGTCGAACATTCAAGCGCTCTGCATTGGCACGACAGTAAGATTCGCTTGGTACACGCACCAACTTGCGTCCTGATTCGCGTACCTGCTAGCACTTTGTAAATGCATTGGTAGAAAGAGATCCTCGGCGTTTGGATAGAGTCGCGGTCATTCGTCTGTGTGGTCCTTTTACGCATGGAACACCACCATTCGTAGGCTTTCCGCACGAGCTACGAGATCGTGAGTTGCTGCTGTGGAACGTGCGATGACGTCTTGTACTGATGTCCACTTCCCACAGTACTCGAAGGTCCCCACTTCCTGCTCTCAGGGGGCCTACAAATTGACGGAAGTGAGATTGCTTCTGTTGTCGTTGCGCAAGTCGAATCCGCCTGCGACGAAATCAATCGCCAGGTACGGGAAATGATTATTGGCAGTTGGATGCGACTGAGATGATCTGCAGGGCATACAAGCAGTTGTCGTGTCCTCGGTGTTCGCCCCCATCGACTTCGAGATCCAACAGGAGGAAACAGGTCGCGGCGATCGTGCGGAAGTGCATTCCGGGAATGGATGTCGTATGCTCTAAGGATGTTGCTGCCATCGGGCTGCTGGAGCGCGAAAACGCATCTATCTTGAACGCTGCATTATTGCGATATGCGAAGAAGACGGTAATAGGTTTCGAGAAGGCAGCCCGGGCCCTCGAGCTGAAGTGCTCCGTTTTCATCACGAGCAATGATGGCACCTTGCTCAGCTGCACACAGGCAGCTCGTCTTCCTATTCGAACCTTGTGCGTGTTTCTCTCAAAGAGCTCTCGGTGACAAGGGTTATCATAAGCGATTGATGATTTTTCTCGAAGTTCGTCTGGCCCAACGAATTCTATGCGCGGCGCGGCGTTCTTGGCCGCACTGCAGTCGGGCATCTCAAAGCAATCCGCACTAGTAGTCGATATTGGTGGCACAACGGTATGTCGTTGAGACAACCTTCAACTTCGTAGCAACAGGCTCACTGTTGTCTTATTCTAGACAGACATCGGAATGTTGCTGTTCGTGAACAGGGCTTAGAAGATTGAGCAATTATGCTAATCTTGCTTGACAACCCATTAGACCTAGCGGATTTCCTCGCCAAGCCGCCGCTCATCACGAATTCTGTGGGGTTTTGCTAAACTTCTCCATGCCACATGTTACCAGGTACTGGTGTTGACAGTATTACAAGCATTCATAACAAATTGATTGCCTGTGCACTAGTATTGGCCTTGGCGGGGGTTCCGTTGTCCGAGAGGACCCGGTTACGAATAAGGTTACTGTTGGTCCTTACTCCGTTGGCCATCGGATCACCTCTGAATCCCTAGTATTTGGTGGCTCTACACTGACCGCTACCGACGTGGTTGTTGCAGCAGGTAGCGCTTCAAACGTTGGGGACGAAAGCCTTGTTGCCGGAATTGGGCAGTCGATCATCGAAGGCGCTCAAAGTGCTATCAAGAAGATGCTCCAGAACTACCTTGATGCCATGAAAACATCTTCCCAAGATATCCCAGTCTACCTGGTCGGCGGAGGGTCTATCCTTGCTCCAGATGTTCTTGCGGGCATCAGCCGGGTTCACAGATTCCCTCACTTCGACGTTGCGAACGCTGTTGGCGCTGCTATTGCCCAGGTAATGAGGAAATGACCTTCTCCTCCCCATCGATACTCAATCTCGATCCAAAGATATCAGGCATCATTGATTCCTTCGAAGACACATCCACAAGAACCATCGTACAAGTTCGGGCTGATGTCGAAGCCAGGGCTATCGCTCGAGCAATTGCTTCCGGAGCGGATCCGCACCGTGTCGCCATAGTAGAGAGCGAGGTCATTCCGATCGCCTATACCAGTGGTCGTTGCCGTTTTTATGTCAAGGCTGCCGGAGACTGGAGTGGTGTCGCTAGTCCAAGTTGGTCAGAGGTTGATGATCCTCTGCGTGTCGAAACTTCTACCGGGGAGACCGCCTCCCGGCCACAAATAGTACCATCCGCTGCCGCCTCTGCCGTTGTGGCGCCGGTCATGCTTACCGCGAGCGACATCCTGGAGTATGAGCCAAGGATAAAAAGGAGAGAATGGCTTTTGTCCGAGGTTGATCTGGAGTGGATTGCAGATGGCTGCTATGTATTGGGATGCGGCGGTGGCGGGTCCCCCTTACACACTTTCCTAGAACTAAGAGAACTTGTACGGTCAGGTGAAATAGTACGAGTGATTGACTTTTCATCAGTTACGTCCAATGCACTGGTTGGATGGGGTGGAGGCATGGGTAGCCCAGAAGTGTCTTCTGAGAGACTACTTGGTAACGAGTCAGTGTTTTCGTTGCATGAACGAAATGTGATGCCTGACGTTATGGTCATCAGATATCAAGAAGCTAGCACGGAGTTGTGGTCCCTGATGGGGGTAATGTGATCTTGGCTGGTCCGACCATTGTAATACTCTAACGATACACTTCTAGATTGCGAAACCAGAAGCGCTTTGTGGATTAGAGATTGGGGGTGCGAACGGTATGATCAATGTATGATGTTTCAGTTATCCGTCAAGCGAAGACAATTATTGACATGGTTATAGATGATTCTGGGATCGACGAAATACGCCAATATACCCTGCATAGATGGGGACTTTATGGTATGTAGCAACAAGCAAGTAGTGCGTTGTCTGAATCATTACCTATATATAGGGCCGTGCATACCCTACTGTGAGTAGTGTCGTTCTGATCTTGGATATGTGCTCCAAGTTTACGGTTATGAAAGTGGCATCAAACCACGGTCAATGTCTACGATGTCAGTGGCACAGGAGCCAAGATGCTCCCAAGCGTCATATCCAGTGGAGATGGGAACATCATGGTATCTTTTCTTCTCACGTTTTCAGTCAAAATCGATGAACTATCTACAGATTATGACAAAAGCCAGACGTGACATTGATGTTGATGCCTCGTTACGGGCTGCATGTGTTGAAATGGGGTGAGTGGTAACATGTGTCATGGTACTATGCGTAATCATTATGTGGTGCCTGGCGTGCATTAGGACATACGTGGGACAGGCCAGCTGCCCTCTGGAAGCTGATTATGTGGATAATGCCATGATTAAGAACACAGTGTCACTAAGCTGGCGCATCGGACGAGCTATTGCACTTGCTCGTAAACAATCAAGTTTGTCTCGGATTGGATCAATTCTTGTTGACGCCGTAGGTGGCTCCAACTCTGCGAGAGTGTTGTTTATGGGCAAGATCACCGATGTGAGAAGGACGTCAGTTTTATTTCGATCTCCTGTTGCGCAGCACTGTTGACTTGTGTCAGTACCTACAAAGGTCATACGATTGGAGAAGTTGTCATCACCGCGCTGACTGTGGATGATGATGTTGATGATGACGATCCTAATCATCCCATGGAGCGCTTCACTGGAACACTCACCATGCCATTCAAGAACGAGAATCTGTATGCAGAACATACCACGGATGATGCAATAACCACTGTGAGAGCATGTTCCTTTACTCCCGAGTCGGTACTAAAAGTACCAACGTGGAGATGGTCGCAACTGTTCCCGATCTTATCTCCGTGCTTGATGCTCAAAATGGGTCTGCTCTCGGCACGCCTCAGTACAAATATGGGTTACGGGTTCTCGTGCTCGGGATCACCGCGGCTCCCCAGTGGACCGGTACTGAACGTGGCATTGCTCTCGGAGGCCCGAGTGGGTTTGGGTTTGTATCGTGATTATTCTCATGGAGCCATCCGCCATAATTGAAACCATGTGCATAGATTCACACATATTCCGTACAAGCCACTGGGCAAGTACACACAGCCTCAGTCTGTGATCGAAGAGTATGCCCATAATAGTTGACTTCCCGTCGAATTAGGCAGCTGGATCTGGGGTAGTAAAGCCCCTTGACAATTCAACAGGGCAGAGGTTACCTGCATGCTACTGTTATTGACCAAGGTGTTACTAGGCAGAACCATTAGTATTCGTCTGTTGAATGTGGAAGAACATTCACCTGGAGATACATTTATGGCAGTTGGGTAGCTGATGATTCGATCCCAAGAGGTAAATGCTTTGTTTTTCAAGGGCCGAGAATGCTGCGCACGCGCGTGTCTGCTTGCATCCAGCAAATCGCAATTGTAAAGGGATTTATACATGCGGTAACTTCCATATATATAATCACTAGGTATCCGAGGCGCCAGTTCTATAATGCGATTTCGACGCGATCGCCGGGCTTGCCGTGCGTGATGCGCAGTGCACTCACCCTTCCAGCGGGATGCAGATCTGATCTCCCCAATTTCTGGTCTCGGAACCAGCCATTCCAGAAAGTTGTTCAAGTTTTTGCCGTTGAGTCACAACCAAGTCATTTGGGGTAACAGCGGTTCATGCAAGTCCCGCATCCAATATAGTAAAACAAAAGACGCTCGTAGCGACTCCAAATGCTATGTAGAACATTAAATAAATCATACAACGCATACATAATTATTCTACTCATCATATCATTATATGTCCGTGAGGTAGCTAAGCAAGGCGTGAATGCTACTTTGTCAGACCAACGAAATTATATCAGCGATGGGATATGTTTTCGTGAAATGAGATAAGAGCACAAACAAAAGACAGAATATGCAAGATGCGATGGAGAACCGTGTTTGCGTCAAAAGTATGTGTCAATAAGGTATGCCGAGAGTAAGTATCCACGCATGATGGTCAAACTTTCTCGTTCTTTTGTTTTGCTGCTATCCGTTTCCGTTTCCACGCTGGGGTAAAGTCCACGTTAGAGAGTAAGGCCACTGCTATAGCGTAGCTAATGCCAAAACAGATAGCCGGTATCATTCCGAAGTGATAGGCTTTGACGAGTGCGGCAATGATCTGATCCTCGTATTCGGGATAAGCAGCGTGATCGTCCGCGAGCTCAAGCCCCTGGTTCACCAAAGAGTCAGGGAGTCTCCCGCGTAGCGATTCTGTGAAGCTAGTCTCGTATATTGCTGTGAGGAGTGCAGTGGCAAATGTACCACCCAATGTTCGTAGAAAAGATAAGAACCCGCTGATTCCCGCAATTTGATGGGGCTCGACAGACATGGGTCCAACGACAAGGGAAGGCTGGTAGAGCAGACCGGACGCAATGCCCGTGATAATGGAAAAGCCGATGGTTGTCACTGCAGGTGTGTACTGCTCCACCATCAACATTAAAGCACTACCCAGTGCATATAAAACGCCGCCCACTACACCAATAAGGCGCACCTGCCCCGTGTATGCGAGGATGTTAGCCCCTGCGACCGAAGAGACGCCGAGTGTGAGGATGAGGCCAAACATCTGTAGCCCGGACTGAATGAGGCTAGAACCTTTGATATCGATGAAGTAACGGGGAAGGAAGAAGACGGAACCGAAGTAGCCAGCTCCAGTGAGAAAATTGATGAAACAAGTGATGGGGATATTCGATATGCTGAAAAGGCGGATATCAACAATGGGGTGTTCGGCTACCTTGAGCTCGTAGAAAACAAAGATAGGTATGAGGAGACCTCCAATGATGAACATAGCAATGATAGGTGCCGACTAGGAAATGCAGTATATGTCAGTACGAAGTATTTGTGAAGCCATGTACCTACGTTCCAGGGAAACAACTTGTTTCCCATCTCAATTGCAATACATATCATGCTCGAGACTGCAACGGCAAGTACAGAACCAATGTAATCCACTTCTCCCAGCTGTGCAAGTAATCCGATACGTTGCTTCCGATGAGGAACAGGGTATCGGAGGCATGTTGTCCCAATGGCCAGCGTGACCCCAATGAGCATGAGCGTGATCCAGAATATCCATCTCCAATCTGCGTCAACGGAGAGGACCGCGCCTAGCACAGGCCCAATCGCTAGACCGATTGCAGAGGCGCAGTTGAAAAATCCCAACCATAGACCTCGTGAGTCCGCCGTTGTCAAATCTAAAATAATGATCACCCCAACAGATTGTCTTCCAGCGGCACCTATGCCCTGAAGAAGGCGAGCACCAATCAATGAATTCATGTTCTTGAATACGTGGGTATGTCAGAAATCACCGTGAACACACGAGACCAAAGAGGGACGTACCGTGGCCAACCCACACCACAGAGTTCCAGCACCAAAAATAAGCATTGTACCATTGAACACCTGGGCACGCCCAAAGATGTCAGCGAACCTGCCGAGAAGGGTTTGAGTGACGGTGAAGCCCAACAAGTACGATGTTGCGATCCAGTTCTGATTAGCGAGGTTGTTGAAGTCAGCTGCAATGATATGCATAGCAGTGGTGGCAGTAGTCTCATTGAAGTAAGCAGTAAAGTTGCCGATCCATAAACTCGCCATGATCAGAAAAAAGTGGCCACGAGTGACGACCACAGCAGGCTGTTGTTGCTGCGTGCATTCAAGTGTCTCTTGCTGACAAACTTCCAGTGACTGTTTGTGAAGAGAAGCGGGAGAGGAAACTATGGGCATCTTGTCTTCACCGATGACGATGCTGTTGTTCATAGTCGCACATCGCGATAGAGTAAGAGTGGGCGATGAGCTCATGGGGGCTGAGAACTAGTAATGGAATTTGAAACCCTAATGTATTAGTAGGGCGAACATCAAGGCGGTTCAAGGTGTTAGCATGCGAGAATTGGAAGCGCACCCTCAAAAGTCTGGAAGTCTGGGAATGTCAGAAGAATACGTGACTGAAGCCGACTGAATAAAGTTGCACTTTGAGGAAATACGGCGCTGCTTGAACCCATCGGCGACTTGATGCATACACACACGAGTACCATTCCCTGCAAACGGATCCGCGGGGACGAGGGACAGATCCCGAAACACTATGTGCGGAAACTCGGCGAGTTACTTCAGGCACTTATTTCCGAAGATGCAGACAGTTAAGGCCTCTAGAGCCAAACTCATGAGTAAAAAAGGAGGCGACAGTGACAGAAGTATTAGCCAGGAAACTCAGAGGAACGGAGCGCAAACGGAGCGTCCGGAGAAGACCTATTGTGACCAAAATTGATTTTAACCTAATTCTTGACCCATTTAGTGCTGACTGTCCGCGGAAACCATGTGCCCTCATCTGCGGAAGGGGGTGTAAGATCTGATATTATACTATAGATAGCATGGGGACATGGAAACGCACTGCACATGCTCGCAAAACGGAAACATAGTCGGAAAGACCAAGGGCCCAGCCAGAAATATGCAAATTTCTAATGGACTCCGACGGTTCGCGGCCATAACTCGGCCAAGTTTCTAACCATCGCAACAAGTTCGTTGAAATATGCATCGATATCGCTTGTGGTGTTTCGGATTCACTCAGAAGAAAGAAGGGTAAGGTTGAAGAAGTTATTACTAGCTTGGAAATTCTCCTGTTTACTTAATATTTACTCCACCGAAACCGAGCATCGCAGTTTGAACGACTCGGCAAATACTAATACTTTACATTGATTATGAACTAACTACCGACCGCGAGCCTCGAGGAAGGCAGGTGTATGAAAAATGAGGTGAGTGGAGTGATATAAAGATCTAACTGATGACTCAATCACCTTTTCATCATGCTGTAAACTGTTGTTGAGTCGTTGTTCACAGCCTGGACTCTGGACCTGCCCTTCCATTCTTTCTTGGGGCTCTCGAGTCTCGACACAACATAGATTTTGGCTGTCCTTCTCTTCGCTCGCATTGGCATATAAAAGGCTAGCATGAGTCGTCAAGGTCTTTTCTCCGTCGAATACACGGTCTCCGAGTCCAAATTCTCAATTGGCAAAAACCACACACGAGACCAGTTATAGTTATGTCTGAATCCAGTCCGCTGGGTTTTGTCCGTCCATGTTCCGATTGGTCATGTATCAATATTCATAATTGATCTCAAAGGTGACTAGCTCGTACTGGCCGCCGGAGAACGTGACGAAATTTCACCACCGGGTGTTCCGCTATGTTCCCACTCTGAGGTCTATTCTGCATCGAGACCAAGTTTTACTTGCCAAAGAGCATGTATTCACGCTGAAACGAGATATTTTTCCTCAACTGTGCACTTTGCGCCGCGCGCGGACAAACGCTTTGTCAACTACACGTTGAAATCATATAACGTTTGTGATCGATCTGTGGCAGCCCTTCACCTGTAAACTTATATAAACTTCGACAGCACCTGAGGCCTGAAGATCCCCCTGTGGACTGCTGTGCGTAGGGCATTGTGCGTGCATGATTCGTGATCCCGCGGGTAAACGAACCTCTGACTCCAGGTTGCTGGATCAGTGTATCCTTCAACCTCCGCGGATGTTTCTTTTACTTGTCACGAAGATAATCATTAAAATCCGTTGATGGGAACTCGACTCCAAGGAAACAAGACTCCTAAAAGTGGAGTCCTAGCTGCCAGGCTCTGCCATTATGCTGCCTTGGCTCCTTGAGGCTTAGGCTCCAGGCCATCACCTGCTGTCGTCCCGCCGTCTTACGGCTGTGGAGAGCACAGACTTGTGCTGTCACTAGAAATGGCAATGTGTTGCGTTGGACTAGTTCCGGGCCTCCAATAATGATAAGTTAGTCAATGAGTGACCAAGTTGCAGATCATGTCGTGCGTGTCTCTTGATTGCTTCATGTTGTTTGCTGGTGTTCCATGGGCATTCTTACTATCGAAATAAAGAACAGCAGTGTCATGTTTACTACGGGCGACCGCAATTCGAGCTTCTTGCCGTGGGGTAAACTTGGTTTTGACTTGGTTCGCGAAGCTGATCGGAGCGGGTCCTTCTCAATGACTCGGACCTATTAAATAAACCTTTCCCTTTGCAACGCTGGTTCCTACGCCTATACCTAGCTCTAGGTGTTAAACAGTCTTTGCCATTTGGGGCCACACCAAGTGATAAGTCACAAGTTGTATCTCCAACTGGTTCGCCACCATCTGTCACTCAGCCACTGGTTGTCCCTAACCCATGTGTATCATTTCGTTGTGTCCATGTGTGTGATGATGGTCAACCTTGATCAGTTTTCCGATTATTAATAAGCATCCACTTCATGGTACAAAGGGAATGAAATGAGGCGGCCGGGCATGCCGTTATTTTTATGTAACTATGTTGTCCGTGATCTCTGAGATATAATCATAGGTCAAGGTATATGACGAACAAGAATCTATCTGATCGGTGAGCTACAATGTACGTACTACTATAGCACGAGCTTTCCAAGCGCCCATTAAGTTACTAATCTCCACATGATTCATGATGGCTCCTGGTCAATAGTATATCAGATCTAGCGGTTCCCAACGAAGCGAAATATAATAATCTTGCATGTTATCTGTGGATCCGACAACGCCGATGCATGTATGTAGCGCGCCTTCTAGGACCTCGTAATCATCTCCGGCACTACTAGTGCAGATCGCCGCTATCACGAAAACATCGCTGATCTGGCTGAATATTTTATCATGAAAAACCTGCGAGGGGGGCTAAGTTTTGCCGGATCTTGGTCATGTGGATTCTGGAGGATAAACGTACTTATTCAGTGATTCATTGTAATACCTGTCGACTCACATACTAAAGCCTTGCAAAGTATAAATCTCTCAGAATATGCTTTATAGAAAAGGACCGAATATATTCCTTCCTAATAGCGGATTGCGGCCCTGCAATGAGCTCAGTTGGGCTGGTCGCATCGACGGTGAACTGATATGTAGCAATTCTGATTTTCATAACCGGACTTTCCCGAATTGCGAACGATGATGCATGATGCTGGATGAACTTGGGATGAACGTTAACGCTTGATCCATCAGGTTCCAGATAAGACTCATAGTGCGGAGATATTCCAAATTTCGGTGGATTGGTGCCCAACAATCAGCATGATGTGGTCACTTTCTCGCGCGGAACCTATATAATGGTACTTTTAACCTGCAGACGCCTTGCGCGCCGTTAGAGATATCAAAGCATGCTAAATATCTGGGACAAATGGATCGTTCCATTCTGCCAGCCACTCGTGGAGATTTATGAAGTCGACAACCGGCATTTGAGTCAGCCTTCTTGAATCACATCTCCGCGTGTGCAGCCACCATGCAGCGCAACGGCGTCAAGAATACTTCTATCAGCACGTTCTAGCACTACTTTAGCGGCCCCTTCATTGAAGGTTGGGGCTCTTTACTTGTCCTCATGCATAAGCAGACGGACTGACCGACGGAACAGGCTGTGTATAACAGCACCACATGGGAATCATGGAATCTTCTGCCATATGCTGAAGTGCCACTTCAAGAACTATTCAAGCATAGGCTGATACGGGGAATCGAAGCGAGAAAGCAGTTAATTTAACGATATAAATTTCAGGGCAATGGAATATGATCCCAAATGTTTGCAAGAGTGTCAGTTATACGGCGTGGTGTTACCACGGAGATCCTCGCAGGCTTGGTCCTCCAGATAACGACCCGCCGTTTGTGAGCTATGGAAATAAAGTGAGTCTAGAGGAGTAAGGAAAAAATGGTGTACAATACCACAGCATTAATCTGCGTATGAATCAAACACAAGACTGGGTAGCAAATCAGGAAGGACGACATGCAGCTATAAATGAAACCTACAGTCTAAATACGACATGGCAGCGTTATTCTGATCTTCGACAAGCATGTCACTAAACTCAATTTCCGTCCCATCCATATTTTGGCGGACAAGAAGCATCTTCGGAGTGCGACCTCGCTGAGCGTAGCGATGAGTAAGTATATTCCTAACCTGAGTAGACAATCGAGTGTGAAGAACAGGGAGCTGGACCTATAATGGCGAAGATCAAAGACAGGTCATCTTGGCCAAGCCGGGCACTAACGGTATTTGGATCCAGAGCCAGGAGGTCATCCACACCAAATAGGTCAAGAAGTAATTGCGGGGACACACTGGAACCGACCCAGAATATCATGAGATCTTCGTTATCTGATGGAAGGACGTAGGTAAAGAGGATGTACCAAAAGAAGTGCCGCACAAACCTATTAGATAGACGCCGTGTGCTTCCATGTATGTGTGGCTGTCCCGCATCAGTGACGGAAAGGACATCTGACCTGTTGTGGGGTCTGGAAGCGCTGTGTCGTCTACCAAGTCGTGGAGCGCAAGAAGGCGGGGATAGAGATGCTGCATTGTTGCGCGTACGCTCATAGATAGGATCTTCTGGGCATGGTAGTTGCGCACGTCCGCGGACACATTACGACCTGCGAAAGCATATCTATCGACAAAGCAAGAGATGGCAAAATAACAATAGCACACCTTTGAGAGGTTTGCATTTCGTGATCGCTAGGGTGTATACAGGCAGAGCTCGAAATGCTTCAGGTATAATTAGCTGCGAAGCTGGTTAATGAAAGGGACGGAGATGATATCTGGTAGACTCGCCTGAGAGACAGCGGTAGCAGCCGCACAATTTCGCCTGTAGCCGAGCAATATTGACGAACATCTCTCAGTCAGTTCTTCTCGAATGTGAGCCATTCGACGTGACGTCAATTTCGACATTGCTGGAATGAATGTGAGGAAATTTAGATGTGGCATAGAGGAGGTAAAGTCGGACATTCCCTTGCCAAATGACACACTACAGCATCCATATCAGCATACCTAAAAACGTTGGCGGCCAGGTCTGCCACTTGCAAGGCAAGGTTACAAGTTCGGACACGGCGTTGACCGTCTGGTGTTGTATGGAGCACAGCACACTGCAAGAATGCATACTCTCGAGCATCCAACTTCCGTGAGTGCTCGATATGCACGGATATGGCTTTATCGGAGTCGAGAATTCCGATGTCCAAGTCCGATACAGAACGCTCATGAAAATTGCCATAATAATTTGATATTCGAAGGCCTGCAACAACATGCTCCTTAATGACTTCCTTGGAGAAGATATTCATCTATGAACACTTACCATTGGAACATCGCACGCGCAATAAGCAATTGTATACCGTCGTCCGAGTTAGCAAACGCCGCAATTGGGAAGTCAAAACGTGTTGATCTCGTGCAGGATTAAACCTGGGATGGAAAAACAGTTCGCCGCCAGTGGTGGAAGATACAATACCTGTGCAGTTGCTTAGCAATAAGGGCACTGGCAGCAGGAAAAAAGACGTGCCAATAGATCCAATATCGATGGGTTTGCTCATCCCAAGGAACATACTGACGCCAATACCCTCCTCTGAGCACTCCTCAGCAATGTCTCTCCATGTCTGATGACGAGGGAGGAACATAGTTCGCTCTTTGTCCGTGCCATATAATGATGCCTGATCATGTGGTAGTTCAAGAGCGCCAGGTCCAATGGCAGGTAAGACACTCTGAAAAACAATGATATGGCCTCCTCGGCCTGCCTGTAAGAGTATGATCAAGCCTAGATCATGTGATTAGTAGCTGGGACGTACGAGCGAAGCTAGCCCAGCAAGGAGCGCGCCTCCAAGTGCTGCATTATCAATGACGGTATCTAGATAACGTTCTGGCAATGCCTTCAGTAGAGTTTCGATGGCAGTCCTATAAATGGCAATGAGAGTGGCTTGAGAGTTAAGGTAGCGAACATTCCTGACCTGGATTTCCAAGGATCTGCAAACAAGCCCTCACGCAAAGGAACAAAGACTTCCTCTATATCGGAAACCACAATCATGCTTGCCAATGATGAGGCTGGCTAGAATTTGTCTATATCAACTTGATGCAATGATGCGAGTTGTGCGCTTACAGACAGATCATAGAAGTGCAGGGAAGTGTCATATGTCAGAATTGCAAGCTGAGAACCATCGGGGAAGGACGGCTCTAACTGGGTCCCGTCAAGCGAGGTTCCACCGTATAGCAAATCACGCAGGACGTCGCAGGCAGACTTAAGAAAGCCAGTTCGTATGGCTTCTAGCGAGATGTCAAACGCAAAAAGAAAGTTCAGAGACCTGGGCTCGCGGGCTTGAGATGAAGGAGGGTCGATAGAGAAATACAATGAATTCATCCTCGGCAGAGGCGGGGGCGCCCAGTATTCTTTTCCTGAGACCACGAAGTCGACAGTTCCCTTGTTCAATTCAGGGCGGTTTGGAAGATCTATTCGCATAAGATTTGCGTCCAAATTGCAAAAATAATCCGGCGATACTAGAAACCAAGGCTGAGATGCCAGTCAGTCACTTTAATGGTCAAACTATGCCATACCTTGAGTTTCATGACCGCAGAGATTACACTTCCATCTATATCCACCGGCAGTCCATGCACACCAAGGATTAATGTATCCTCTACACTCCTCGCACCGAGGGGGACCTGAATCACCGCAGTCCACGACTGGGATAGATTCTTCGCGGGGATCAAGATCTGCGAATGGCTGAAACACTGCAGCAAGGGGAATATCGCACTCTTTTGCCAGATGAGAGGAGCTTGGAAGATTCCACGTTGATACTCTAACGTGTTTTGGGCTCGAGTTTCCTGTAACAGAAGATTCGGTCAATGACCTCAGAGCAAGACTCGAAGCCGAGGTGATAAATTGCCAATGTCTGTAGGGATACCAGCATGGTATACAATTGTGTGAGAGGGTATTGTCTACGTCCCACCACTGGCACATATAGCACCTAGTTCGAGTGTTACATTCCTGAAAGGAAATAAGGCTTACCCTGGTCAAACGCTGTGAAGTCGGATGTTGATAACGGTGGATTGTTCCCGGGTAACGTTGTGAATAAATTTCCTTCCCATTTCTCTTTGTCCGATTCTATCACGTCAATCGGAGATGGCATCTGGCTTGGGTCGATCCGAGGTCGCAACCCTGTGGAAGTATACGTCAGCTAGAGATCACAGAGCGAAGAGGCTGCTGACGTTCCTTTGTAAGGTTCCCCAGCACTGTGCGGCGGTTGTGGTATGTGTCTGTTTGCATGCATGTAGACTACGAAATTACACGCTGGCAAGTAGTATAATCGTTGGCCAGGGTGCTGCCAGTGGAAACTGTTGTTTGGCAAAGGCTTTAGATCTAAACAAACCATTTTGGGCTGTAACGCTTCAAGCGCTTCATTCAGCTTGCAGGCATGACCACTCCACAAGTTACTTCTATTCTACCCATCACAGATGCGCAACTACTACAATCTTCATCTGATACAATAGTTGAATATATAACACCAAACGGCTACCTCCATTTATCCTGAATCTCGTACACGGTCTTCTCCATCGAGTGCCACTTTGAATGGTACCCAAACTACTGAACAGCTCGCGCCTATAGGCATGGGGCCGATGTCTAGTTCTATACATAATGGCGCAAATTTGATTCTGGATCTCATTAGGACAGAAACACATCAGGCTTTCGAGGTCGGCCAGCGACGGATGGCACATATGCAGCTGCAACAAAACGAGCGTCGCATATCGTATTCAAAAGTGGTTCTGGAAGAATCAACCAAGCGACGAGAGGCTGAGGATAAGGTTGCGTACCTCTCAACCGAATTGGCCAGATATACCAAGGGGGCGACTGAAGTACAGAATAATACTTTGCAAGCTAGAGCAGACGCAACTGCGGCACAGAAGACTTCTCAAGCTGAAAGAGCAGCAGAGGAAGCCCGTAGCCACCTCATGGCAGTTCAGGATGCGCTTCAGCAAGTTGGCATTACTGTTAGTCGAGATAACTCTGTAACATCTAACACGCCGAAGATAATCTTGGGCACGCCATGGCTGGAACTCATCCCATCCCGAATCCATAGCTCAGATACGCCACTCCCCGATTTCTCCAGTGCTTCAGACGACAAGCCGAGTTCTTCCCCTGACAATCACCTCGGCTCGCCATTAAAATGTATATCTTTGATCAAAGAACACATCAATCACCTCAGCGATGCTTTGATCGCCGCCCAAAACAGCTGCAAAAATCTTGAATCCCAACGCAATCAGCTCCAGAGCGACCTCCGTACCCTGAGTCATGATCAAAACGAGCTCGAAAGCTTAAAGAAGGAAACGGAGGACAACGCAAAGATGCTCGGCCAGTGGAAATCCAAACTCACAACATTGGAAGATGAGACACAATCGTTAAAAATAGAGCGAGATGATGCGATCAAGGCTCAAGCGGAGGCTGCCACTGCCCTCAAAGAGATGAGAAAAACCTCGGTAGCCATTGCAGCCACTCTCAACTCGTGTGTTTGCCTCCCGTTCCCTACTTAATTCATCCCACTAAGGGTTTCTACAAGCACGTTCAACCAGCACTTACAAGATCAAAAACGTCAAGCCGAGGCAGACGCGGAGAAGGTCCGGCAAGCACTGGAGAGCTCTATAGAAGCCAAATCCGTGCAAATCCGTGACTTACAGAGCCGGCTCGTGCAGATTACGGCTACCGTAGACGAATGGGAGGGCAAATACGATGCAGTCACAAAGGAGTGTGACTCCCAGAAGCAGCTCCTCGTCGCCGAACGGCAGAAATACGAAGAGTACGTAACTGTTGATACGTGTGACGCCGTAGATACTGACTGTACATCTAGAGCAAGCTCTCTCCGAAAGGAACATGTAAACGATTTGCAGAAGCAACTGGAGGCTACTGCCTCGGAGGATGTTATGACGGCCAAGGTGTTACGAATAGAGGAGGTCGAGAAGGAACTGGTCTTAATCCGGGCAGACTACGCTAAGTTGAGCCAGGAGAAAGATGAAGCCATTGCTTTGGTCAAGTCTCGTGATGCACAAATAAAAGAGTTGCAGGAGACGCTTACGATTTCTTCAAGTCGCAAATCAACGACAGAGTGTGCATCGAAGAATAACTCAGGTGGAAGTTCCGAAGAGAAGAAAGCTCGTCCATCAAAACCATCGACCCCTCGTGACCAGATCCATTTTAGTGCGTTTGAGGCACGCCCCGTAGCCGTGTCGACGGGTCTGTGTGACTACCCCTCAGGTTATTATCCAGTACTAACTTTGGTGTTAAGCCGATCAACGGTCTAAACAAATCACGGGCCCTAAGAAAATCGAGAAGCTGAAGTCCAAGTCATCCTCAAGCATTGCATCACCGGGTTTCTCTGCTGCTCGCCCGATGGAGATCGACTCGGCGTCATCGACTGACGTGGAAATCATCTCAGGACCGACACCCATCATCTCGCAGGGATCTAATGGTGAGTGACTATCGAATCAACCATCACATTTTTAGTCACCTATACGTTTATTAGCGAAGCAAAAGTCTCTCCGTACTGGATCGAACAAAACACCTTCAGGTGTCAATACTCTCCAGACAGTCGACTCTCCTACAGAGAAGACCAGTCTCAAGCGTACTGCGGACACGAACGATTCTTCCACACCGGCTACAAAACGGCCCAAACTCTTTCTCGACTCATCTGCTAGCTCCGTTGAAAAAGTCGCGTCCGCTGCATCCAGCTCGCCAGTTTCAACTCCCTTGGGATCCAGATCGGGGACATCTTCACCGGTCATTGCGAAGCCTGTCTTCAACTTTAAATTTCGAAAACATTCTGCACAAGGAAGTACCTCGGTTTCCTCAGGTGGTGCGACATCGTCAAAAGTTATGGCTAGTTCGCCAAATGTGTGCACGTCTCAGAGTGCGACTTCAACCAAAACCCCTTCTGCGGGAGCCAGCGACGATGATGCGCATCGCAGATCAGGTAGCATTACCTCAGAGACTGAGCTCGCAGAGGAAAGCACGCTTGGGGCAAAACCCCGAGCCCGATTTCTGAGACACGGGCAAGTCAAACTCGCCATATCGACAGCTGACGAGGCCACCAGCTCCAAGAAGCATGCGGAATTTAAAAACTTCAACCCTGGTGATGTTTCTGCAAAGGAACAGCCCTCTGGGTCATTGACCCGCACAACGGCAGTGAGTGCAGAGCAGCTGCGAAGCGCACAAGCCGCAGTATCCGCTACCGCACCTCCTAGCAGAGAAGCCTCATCCTCAGCATCTGTAAAAAGCAGGCCGTCTTTGCTGCGCCAATTCAGTGGGTTTATCTTTTTCGAGGTCATTTTAACCTAATTTACCCGGCTCCTAGGCGGCATGGATAACCTCCCAACACCTCCATCCAATTCTATTTCATCTCCCTCCCATTCAACTGCGTCTGGGAGTACAGTTGATCGGAGCAAAGCCAATCCCTCTCGTGACAGCATCTCAAAGGGTATCCCACGGCAGGCGGGAGCCAAGTCTGTCCCTAAGGGCTCGAGGTCGTCCATGGCTATGTTACAGGTGACTCTAGAATCCTCTCCCAAGGCACCGAAGTCGGCTAGATTATCAGGAAAGGTACCCCAAGGGCCTAGAGCAACACAGGGGCCCAATACCAGAGGTATCAAGAAAGACACCTAAATACCTCTTTGTTTCATTATTAGGGCTCGGTAAATAATTCGCGGTCGATTTGTAACATTTGTTAGTAACATGGCGCACTCCAGAACCATAGTTGACACAGGTTAATAACAATTCCTAACATTTGTGTTACCAACTAGTTAGAAATATGTTATTAACAATGTTAACGATGAAATCGCAGTGAACAATTGTTAAAAAGGTGGTCCTGGAGCTTGATAATTCCAATATGCGTCTTCCGACTCATCGTCGTAGCAGCCTGCAAAGACAACACAGATGACGGGTCAATGGAGACTGCGGACACTGGGTAAGTAGACCGTATCATTCAATGTCTTCGAGTTAATGTCGATTCCAAGATGAATCTCGAAGGCAGCAGCTCGAGCAATTAACCAGGCTCTTCAAATACCTTGTCACCATAAAGTATTAACCATTAGGCTATATCTCAGTTGTACGCATAAGTATACACAGTCGTCTCATTTTCACAGGAACGGTGGACTGATGAGGTTACACCTTATACCAGGGCATTCGTGACTCCTGAGATGTGACGGGAACACCGAGGGTCCTACTAGGAACCGTCCTACATAAAGTGCATCTCTCAATGGACAAAATTCGGACATAATAAACTGAAGCAAGACACGTCGCCTGCGTCATCGCAACGGCGCTATGTATGCAGCTGGTATCGCGCGGCCCATTAGCTCGGGACAGTTCAAATCCTGTTCGGCCCCGAGGCATGACTTGCGGGGGACACAAATAATATTTGTAGAATTTCAAATGGCATAAGAGTTTAGCCGATCATGAAAGCTTCTCCGAGGTGGTTAAAATATATCATGGTGGACCAAGGAGGTAGCTTACTGTAACTACCAATGGGTCTTGTTGATATGACTCCTGAGAAGTGCATCGACGCTAGCATGGTTATGGTCAGCCAAGCAAGGCTACGATATATCGGTTATAAGTAGCGTCGATTCTCCCAGGTATGACAGAATGATAAGATGTGATCCAAGAATCTAGGAGGATGGTTAAGTGATAGCCAGTTCGCTTTGATCAACCAACATAAGGGAGACGGATGCTGAAGGACCGCAACATTCCGTCATAACTTCGTCCTTGAACCGTACTCCCTGGTCTCCCCCCACAGACTCCATACGAACGCGTCCTCTGGCGCTAGCCCACACCTAACTATTTCTTCATATGCAGCCTTCACCTGGTCAGGACCACAAACTCGTCGAAGTGATACACCCCAAGTTCCACAGTCGGACATAAGCCTGGTCCAGGCTTTCTTCTGCATTTGAGTGATCACAGAAACCGAAAGCTGTTGCTTGCGGATAGAAAGCCATTCGGGCATGAAAAAATATTCCACTTTTGGGTCATCTCCCTGCGGAGCCTCTGAACCAGAACCCCAGTTAGCAGACGAGGGTTCGATTGTGGAAGCTGATACGTTCGTCAAGCCGAGTGCAATGCATGTGACGAGTTCAGAGTCGTCAGATACACGGAAATAGTCGCGCACTCTGGTGTTAAGTGCATTGTTACCTGCGACGTCTACATATATCCAGTGTCCCTGTGCGAGGTTTCCGACAAGTGACGTATTAAATGATTCATAGTCAAAAGCGTTGTCATATAGGGCAAGACGTTTCGTAAAAGCGAGGTTCTTCGTTGACGTCAGTCCAATAACCCGTCTCGTCGAACTACCCTGTAGAGAGTTACGTCTGCGAATCAGATAGGCCAGGCAGAATGCAGTCTTTGAAGACGCAGAAGATATAAGAATCTGAGTAGACCCTCCCTTGTAATTGGACGAATTCAGCCAGTCCTCGCACCAAAACGAAGTCCAGAAAAGGGGACGATAGAGCATTGTGAGATCTTCTGCAGTTGGCGATGGATCATACAACGGGTCCTCGGCGCACCGCGTGATTTGGTTGTATGGTCGGCGGTCTATGATAATTAGTCAGTGCTTTCGTGCGTCAATTGATGAACCAAATCACCTGGGGGGAGATGAGGTCGGGGCACAAAGAAGGCATACTTGTTCACATCCGGAGATACCTGGAGTAAAAGATATCGTGCTGGAGCGAAGTATCCATACACTCGCTCTCCAGGATGGACTTTAGGGTGCGTGGACTTGATGATAGTGCCGAAACCCCAAACAGGAGTCACACCATGAGTTTTTGAGGAGACACCTTCTGCCTCTGGAGTATGGTGGAATTCAAAATACCTAGCATGCCCATGCCAATGTGAGTAGGTGAGATGTCTAATATTGTGGAAAGGGACGGGCCTGAAGTGCGAAGCCTCGCCCAAAGCTTGATATGTCACATTGTTTGCGGAGAAACCGAAGCGGTCGACTTCTAGCAGGACATGGTCATTGGGAATAGTCTGCGGCACTTCACATTTGACTATTATCGCTTGATTGGGATCTTGACCAGAAGACGCTCTCGGGTGACAGAGTATCAAGTTTTTCATCTGTTGCACGTTGATATTCAGACTCGACAGACGAGGCTCGATACGATAAATGGCACAGCTGGCTACTACTTTGGGCTTGGTCACGGCAAATATTGAACACGTACACCGCCACCGGAGGTCTCAGAGGAAATAGTCATTTTTTTGCTGATAAAGTTGATTGTACACTTGCTGACGTATTTCTATTGCTATTATAATAATATTGTATTTATTGTTTTCACAATAAGCAAATCATCTGGCTTGGCTCGTTGTCGAAGCGCGGACGGCAGAGCAAACTGCGGCCGACATAATAAAAAAGAAGGAATCCCCACCGATCTCCAAGAGGATGTACTGGGGAGCCTGAAGAACGATGGACAGAGAGATTACCGAAAATGTAGGAAAGGAAGGTAATACTGAGAGTTGTAAAAACAGTGCAATGTGCAATGATGAGCGCTAATTCTTGCTTTGATGACGATGCGGATACGAGGTGTGGTTCAGATAAATATGCGGTTGTTGTGCGGGACGACACGATGCCATTCTAGTAGGGCGGGCGCTTGAACTCGTTGCTAATGACCTGTGCCTCGGGGTCGAATTCGTCGTCCTTCACGATTTTGCCACTGGCGTCGTACTCGGCAGCCGAGCGATCGGGACTGGCGAACGTCTCCATCTTAACATTTGGTATTTAGAATACAGAAGAAGGCGTCTGTGGCAAACCATACCTGAACGTGTACACTGTCGCCTTTCTTGACCGAAATGCGACGATTCGTGCTAATGTTGCTCCTGAATGCGAGTGTCGAGCCCTGGGTGGAACTGTGTGTGAAGAAAAGGGATAAGATAGGTAGCGTACAAAAAGACTAAACACGTACGTGAAAAGCTCTGGACCTTGAGAGGTGAAGTTGGTCAACCTTCGTACGACGCGGCATGCTACGATCTGGAAGTAAGTGTTAGCATACACTTAAAAGATTACATCTGTGCAAACCGTTGATGCAATGGCAGCAGGGACATTCGCAATGATCGATAGAACTGCATTCAAGTTTATGAGCATGAAGATCGTCGCCATCATGTTTGCCAAAAATCTGGGGTTATGGTTAAAAAAGCGAAGATGCGGCACACAGCAAACGTACGCAATAGCAAAGTAGATCAGGCCGTCCCCAAATATAAGCTTAATGAGTTTGGAGCGACCGTTGGGCGGAAACGCGAGTTTCCAGCCCGTTAAGCACAAGACTGTGAAGTCAAACGCCATGGAGTAGATGAAGGTAATGGCAAGAATTTGGTTATCTGTATAGATGATGACACATTCTCCATCTACCCATGCAGCCTTCAATAAAATCCCTGGTGAAATTGGTTATTATGCCCGCATATATGCGCTGATTTAGTGGACGATTTGTGCATACCATGAAGGAGGAATGACCAATGACCCAGAATGATCAGAACGAGGGTGATAACTACATATTTGTTCTGCGACCATACCGCCATGCTGTAGTGCGTGTCAGTTGCAGGAGGCCAGAAATATATATGTTTGCGACCGACGTTCGCAAGGACAGATTAATACTGGCCAAGCCAATTGCAGAGTTGCCAAAGATCTGATTGAAGGTATATAATGCCTGACAATTAACCTCGGTCGTCACGTTGAGCGCAATAGAGCTAAGTAATGTGCTTTAATAAAACACGTAAAGTGAATGAAGAAACGGAACATACATTCCAATCAACGCAAAAAGCAGACTGTAACGACCAGAAAAGTAGAATATCTGTCACAGATTTGTTGTTCAAAGGAGGGCACACTCGAATATTATGAAACCATACTAGGGGCCATCGGAATCGCCTCTTCCCCGAGATAAACTGCCAGTCAAAATCCAGTGAACTGACGAATTCCCATCTATGCTATATCAGCGACAGTCATTGACTCATTTGAACGTATCTTACATGTAGAGCCCAAAGAGTACATGCATGAACTTGCTAAATGACTCTATTCGCACCACGTAAGGCTAATGAACCCAAACGAGATATATCTCTGACTTACCAGCGTTAGCGAGTAGCGTCGCTTGGGAGTGCCAGTCGACCATGGTAGCTCTTGAGGTGCACGTGGACGACGATGATGGTGCAGAGGGGGACGACCTGATGGGGCTTCAAAACTGACGCTTTTCCTTATATAGGGCACGAGTATTTGATGGGGCCTCTTCTTGCCATATATGCGAACAGCTTCCAATGGAACTTGAAAAGATATCGGTGGCCTCAAGATAGGCTCTTCTTACATAGAACCACTGCAATGCAAGGATACGTAAGGCTCCAGAAGTATCCTAGCTGCTAACTTCTGTTCGGAATCCAAGGGGGGCACTTACTAGTCGTAATTCTGACATATGCGGGAGGTACTGCTCATGAATGAAGAAAGTACTTACCTACAGACTCGGAGCTGCTCTCCCATCCAGAACTTCAGACACGAGTACTACCATTAAGTAACAAGACCACATGGGCGGCATTTTCTTAAGTGTTGATGATGCTGATCCATGCTACTTTCGCTGATCGATGATCTTTGGAACCCGTGAAAGTCGCGGTGGCACTCAAGTTTAGAGAACCCCGCGACTTGTGACCACCTGCCAGCTTCAGCTTTGCTTCGAATTCGTCGGATGAGTCTGCTAGATGTCTTATTTAGTACTAGTAATACTTTGGAAGGAGAAAATGACAAACCAAGTACTAATAGAACCATCATCCTGACTCGTGTCAACTGGATGTTTTGTGCTTGTCATAGTAAAAACCACCGTGTAGTATGCTCTGCTACAAGATGTAAGTAGAGACTTTTTTGTCCAATGATAAGTGTACAAGATGAAACGCCCCGCTCGCTGACTAATAAGCGATCCCTTAGAGGCTGTTCGGCAACCAGATGTTGCCTAACATTTGGCAAATGTCATGTCAGGATTCTCGGCTTCATGCGTCTCAAGTTGTCGGAGCTCGAACCTTACATCTCATACCTGTACATCTACCATGAATCCTTATCTTATTGACTGCCATCGTCGGCAGAGACTCTGCACCTCTGTTGTCGCACTCACTGCTCTCTGTGCTAGCTTTACTACAGTCCTCATGGCTCAACCTGAAATAACATCAATGTCGGACAACGCAAAGGCGCACTGGCAAGACTCAGAGGTGGACCTTCTACTCCAACACCTGATTCACAATCGGGCAGCAGGTGGCGATGGCGGGAACTTTACGATGCCTACATTCAACAGCGCAGCAACTGCTATCAACGACAATCATGCAGTCCAAACAATAGGCCCTCCAAAGACAGGCAAGATGGTAAAGACAAAGTGGACATCGGTATGTGATCATTTCTTGAATGATTATAAGATTACGAGCATGTTTTAGCTTAAAAAAATATTCAATCAAATCGAGATCTATCGTAGCGTGTCTGGTTTCCATTGGGATAATGTGCGAGGGGCTGGAATCGAGGGTGCTGCTGCTGCTAGTGTTTGGGATACGTATGTTGACCCCAAGGTATGTAATTATAATTAATTCTATTGCATTGACTGACTGCCAAAGTCACGAGCTGTGATGCGCCCCTTTCGCAACAAAGGGTGGGCTCCATATGACAACATGCAGATGATCTTAGGTGATAATAGCGGTGCTCGTGGAAGGCATGCGTTGCATCCAGCCACTGCACCCCCTCCGTCTGTCAATACTACAGATGATGTGCTCGATGTTTTTGACGGAGGCCTTGACCTTCTAGATATGGATGTAGATGCTGCTGGAGCCGCTGCCCCCAGTGATGTGCCAGACATGAGCCCTGACTTGATGATGCCACCAAGCGCACACCTTCATGGAACCCCTGCTACCTCTCAGGCTGCTGGCTCGCAGTCCAGTAAACGCATGCGCACCGACACTTTCATTGACTCCTCATCTCAACGCACTGGTGCCCCTCCCGTCATTCCTGTTCCTCTTTCGTCGACATTGGTATCATTACCGGCTCCCAAGAAGGCGCGAGTGTCAGCGCATGGTGGCGTGCAGACAGGGATAAATAGTGCTGCAAAGATTGCTGCGAAGATTACACCAGCAGTTGCTGTCATGAACATGCAAGGTAGCATCAACCGCCTCACAGATGTTATCGAGAAGACCATAGCCACTCCGCCTCCACCTCCACTGCCAGTCCCTCAGGTGGTTGTACCAACTGTACCAAATATCATCTCCCATGGCCTAGAGATTATGCGCAGCAAAGATGGGGATTTTTTGTCAGTTGGTCAGAGAGCCAGTCTCCTGCGCATATTTTCCCTTGCAGGAGGGGATAACAAGCTTGCCATCTATGTTGGGCTCGAGGATGACACTGAGACACGCCGTGCATTTATCTTAGAGCTCTTGGGCCCTCTGCCGCGACAGTAGTACTATCATACCATTTTGTTGCCGTGCTTATTTTTTGTGTTGTCGCGCTTGTTACATTAACATGTAGTATCCATTTCATGTATTTCACGCGTCATTGAATCATCGCATCATTGAATCATATACCAATTGGAACGGAGTACATGCTACTTGCTACTAGTGAGATTAATCCAGTCCATACTCGTCGTACTCGTCATCCTCGTCATCTGAAACATTGTTGTCATCATTACCAAGAACACGTCGTTCTTCTAAAATACGCTGATACTCAACCCACATCGCATGCGCAATGAGATCACGCTGTGCGTGCAGTTCATTGTTTGCGGCGGGAGCTTCTTCTGCTGCCTGCTCCCAGTTTGCGGTGTGTGTGCTGTGAGTATCCGAATAGTCTTCAGGTAGCACACCTTCCGAGGAATCGTGAAAACGGATGAAGTTGTGAATGCAGCACAACGCAGCTGGAATCTGTGCTTGTATGTCCATAGCATACGGCGGTGATAGATGGAGGATTCGGAAACGTTGTTTGAGGACACCGAAGATCCGCTCAATGACGTTTCGAGCGGATGAGTGACGCAGATTGAATAACTCTTCTTTTGTAGTTGGCCTGTAAATAATCAGCACATTGTAGAAAGAATAATACTAGTACACATACCTCATACCTGCACGGCCCCATTCTGCAAGGTGGTAACGCACATTGCGGTACGGAACAAGTAGTTCAGGCCGCAGAGGGAAGCCTGCATCTGCAAGGAAGTATTTCCCTGCAGGTATGCGAAGGTCATGGTCCACTGCGGCCTCATAGATACGTGCATCTGTGGCCGACCCTTCCCAGCCAGTGAGTGCATAAGTAAAGTTGAGCTTGAAGTCGCAAGCAAATAGGCAGTTTTGCGAAACGAATCCCTTCCGATTGCGATAGGGACCTCGTTCGAATGCACGAGGCGAAGCGTGAATGTGGCTACCATCAATAGCCCCAATGGTATCTTTGAAAAACGGCCAAAACTTAGGGTTGGAGCGAATTCTATCAGGAACGGAGTCATCTGGCAAGTGAATGTAGTTTGTGTAGAAGGGGGATGATGAGAATATCTTGAGCATCTTGCGAAAATAACTACATAGGATATACAATGAGACATCCGCGAATCATCACTATTAGCGCATACTTACCGAGAAATGGTTTCATTGGAGCGTTGAAATCGTTCCCCGACATGCCTCACAGACAGTCCTGTGACAGACGTGTATAGAAAAATCGCGAGTTGTTCCTCTAGTGAAACAGACTTGGAGTTAGTATAGCCAAGGGTACGAAGCTCAGATATAAGTTCGGCAAAAGCATGTGCATGCATGCCAAGTTCACAACGGATTCGTTCTGGGTGGCCAGTCAACAGCTCTATCACCCAGGCTTCACCAGAGAGAGCAGATGTGTGATACGGTTCTGGATCTTTGGCATACACCGACTCTAGTATATTGGCTGTAGCGCTGATTAAGATGCTGACTAGAAGGATTGAGTGTTGAATGAGGCGGCGTTGAACTTCTGGATGTTGGGGCATGAAACGCTGGAGTCCTGATTGAGGATCCATCGGTGTAGGCACGCATAGAGTACAAATGCAAGGACAGTGTATTATACCCTACAGCCCATATCAGCGTGCTAGGGTTAGTCCGAATTCGGCCTGTGATTCAAGCTCCGAACTTCGGCGAAATCCAAGCCGAGATGACATTTGCCAAATGTTAGGCAACATCTGGTTGCCGAACAGCCTCTTACAGTGTTCCATAGCATGATGGCATTGACTTCGCTTCCAGGCTCCGGCTCCACCGGTCAAGCGCATTCATGTGTGGCTCGAACTCACGGAGCTGGATTCAGGCCTAATAGTAGCACCTGCAAATGTGTGGCAGTGGCATGTTTCAAAGAACCAGTCTGGGATTTCAAAATGCGATGTCCATCACAGAGCCCTAATTGTGCAGGCTAGATCACTCAGTACAAATCAAAGATAGACAACAACTGACCGCCGCATTTTTGCACAGAGTACTGCGGCCCCCTCACCGGCACCACTGACTTCGTTATACATACCGCGGGGAGTTTTGCGGCTTCGAGCATGCTCAGAGTATCTACATCTGCAAAACCACTGAAATGAACGCTTAGCTTAAGCGCATTACGGACACTTACGAACGCTTACGACTTCACTAGCGAACTCATGCGATTGGTGGAGATGTTGGATGCCAATATTGCTCACCGCATTTGGCTGATAAAACATAACACAAGTTATCTTTTGCTGATAAGATGAGATAGGCCCAGAGATACAATATAATGAATGCGATAGCGATTGATACACGATTGAGCTACTGTCTATACAAACTCGGTACTGAATGTATGATAACTCTCCTTGTCCGCAAAATTATTCAGAAAGAAACGCTCATAGCTTTCCAAGCATGTTGCTGAGGACATGCTCTTGTCCACTACCTCACCATACTCTGGTATCAATTCAGCCGAATGTGTTACATCCGTTAATCGCACAACAGCTCCATGTCTTTGGCGGTTACCATGTTCATCATGCGTGTACCCGCGTTCCACGGTCCACATCATGAGTTCAGGACGGTCTTCTGGACGGGAAGCAAAGCGGAAATACTGGACATAGAGAAGCGGGTCGGAGAGGTATGATGGGAGTTCCAGGTCAGAACCTCGTCGAATCGTCGGCTGAAAAATGAGTCGAACTTGTGCGACATAACTCGCTGTATATAAATTCAGTAGTGCACAATATACAAGGAATAAACTTACTTATATTACCATCAACACCCGGGACGTCGATGAGGATAGTGTCACAATTGCCCAAGGGGAAATCGTTGCTTGGCGGGTATGCTTGTACTACTCTACTTGGCATGATGACCCGTGGCTGGAATGCCGAGTGAAGCTGCAGCCGAAACTTGTTCCATGCTTGGAAGCGCCCATACTTGGGGTCCCAGCGGGTGTGCTCGCCGCTGGCCAGCGATGAACGATGAATGAAGTCGGTGAGCGCACGGTCAAAGTCAGGGAGAGAGTATTTCGTGCGTATTTCAGCCGGTGATAGTGATTTATAATCTGGCGTAACATTCAATTGAAAAGCGGTGAGCGCGTCTTCAGAAAGGATGCCCTTGAGAAAGTGGTTATGGACTGGTCGGGGACCACGAACCGACTTGACCTCGTCAGGGAGTATGTGGGAAACCCAGGAAAGTGCAGGATTGGTGGTTGCGACCTCTTCATCTTCAGCATGTATGGCGTTGACCAGTGGCGCTCCACGAGAAGTCAGCAACGCGTATAGGTCAAATATTTCCATTGACTCTTGACGATTGAGAATACGAACGCACTGCTCGGTAAAATCTTTGCTTTGCCGAGCCGTCCGGGGGAAAAGTTGCTTACAGTGTGTTATGAGTAATCGTTCCGTCGTATCAGCTGAGAACTGCATTAACGTGCCCAACCTCTTGATCATACCCTCAAAACTTTGCAGTAGCTCGAGTTTTGGGATAAAGAAATCTTCTTTGACCCCATTTTTCCCCTTCCTTGCTTCCACTGCGACGATAGCGTCCTTGAACGAGTGAAAATCCGAAAGTGTCTGTGTCATTGCTCGGAGTGATTGGGGAGAATGGACTGGATTTTGTGCGAGATACGTAAATTCGACAAGGCCACGGATTGCGCGAATGAATCTAGGTGGAACGGCACCTGCGATTGATGCAATAATAGTGCGTTCTATATCTCTGTGTTCACGGCCTGTCATTTGCTTGACGTGCGTGATCCCTTTCGCGAAGTGGCGAGTGCCAACCCGCTTATGTTGGACCATAAAACGGGTATCAAGCTCGTAAGTTCCTACAGCCTCCTTCACCCATTTGAGCGGGTGGTCGGCGAAAAATTTGATGCAGGTATGCAGAATTTCGCCAGCGAGGAAGACGGATGGACATGCATATATCCAATCACGCCAGTAAGGCATGTGAACTCCAGATAGATTGAGAGCTTTGGCCGCTTTCTGGAACTTGTCGAGGTCCCAAGGATCAAATTTTTTGGCAATATCGACGAGGAGTTGCAGTGTATGCTTCCCGGTACAAGGGGGGTGGAGTATCCCATCGCCGAAATTCTCTTGCGTTGCCATAGTCAGAGGTGATGCGTTTTTAGCGACTGCAGCGATCATGGTAGCCTCTGGCAGGTCGCATACATGAGCGACGAGTGGCGTGAAGACATAACGAATATATCTAAAAGGGTCAGGCATGAAACATCCCTCTGCTGCCGCTGCCTTGAGGTTAGCAAAAACGAGGTCCATGCATTTATGCCATAGCCGTGCCTGGAGAATACTTTGATAATCTGGATGCACACGGAACTTTACGATCGGCATGTAGGCAACGCAGCGCCAAGCTCGTAATGTTGCTTTGGAGCGAACCTCCGAATCGATATTACCGATAGTGACGAAAACCGGGTGCATCTCGAGTCCCCCAGTAAGTCGCGTGACAGGAGTTTTATCAGATCCCAAAATAATTGGAACTTGGGTTGCCCCAACAGGGAGGTGGTCCTAGAGAATCGCAAGTCTGTGACTCGGTGAGGAACACATGAATATGGTGAGCAAACCTGGATTTTCCATGCCATATCAGCGCTCATGTAATCTCCATATTCACGTTGATCTCGGACATTGACGTGGTGCGGGACAAAGGTCATATGGTTTGCAAAGATGGGATCGCTAAAGAGCTGTTTGACTACTTCCAATGCATCGCGCCAAACGAGTTCGATGGGATAGATTGTCTTATAACCTGAAAACTCTAAATTGGAGACTTTCCACTCTGTAAAACAAGGGAGTGAGTCCATCCAGTCCAAGAGTTTATCTTTCGTGGTGAAAGATGGTCTTGCGTGATTGTCAAACTGTTTACAATCAGCGTTGTACCTATAACTTGGACGATCCTACTTACCCATTTCAGCTTCAAAAACTTAGTGATTTGCGTTTGAGTGAGGTTTTCAACCAAAAACTTCCCTAATTCCCATTCGCCTTCGTCATGGAAAGGGTAGTAACGGTTGATCTTTCGCCGGTACGCATATTCATCGTCTTCCAACCTGTCGAGCATATTTTTACCAACGCCGAAGACATATCCGGAATTTGGATGACAAGTACCGGTGGTACTTGAAACAGGACCTCGACGGAATATAGGAGGGACAGGTAATTCTTGTGGTCGTACTTCGGGCGGCCAACAAGTAGACTGGGAATTGAGATGCAGAATAAGCGCCTCAATGGATGGAAATTCTTTCAATTTGCAGTTGGGACATAACCTGCAAAGGCATGTGCCCATGTGCCCGAGTCTATGATTAATATCGGGATAAAGTGAGTTTAACAGATGCAGACTTACATTGTAGACTTTGACTTGTACTGCCAGGGCTGCCAGCGAGACGAAACTACTAAGTCTTTCAAAGTCCGCAGACAACAGTATCTTCACTGTACAATCATCACCTGCCTGAGCTGTCTACACAGCGAGACTATGGAATTAGCGCCTTCATCTCACATTCCCTCTTCTCTTCGTCCAAGCAGTCCTGCTCACACTAACTCCAGCAGTGCAACCCGTGTAGAAACAACTTTCTTCGATTTTCTTAAGAAAGCAGATAACTCGCCCTGTTTAATGGCCTCTGATATAGGATTTGGCTCTGATTTTTCAGATTCTCCCAAAATTCCCCTCTCCCCAGTAGATGAGGTGACAAATTCTCCGGCAGTGAGAGAGGGCCTTTTGCATAGTCCTTCCCGTCGCGGAAAGTATGATTTCCCATCTTCGCCCCGTCGTGGGAAGCCTGGCCGCATGAGAGAGAGCCTATTGCGTAGCCCTTCCCCTCGTGGAATCCGTCGCATTGCATCTCCTCGTGTAAAGCATCACATGGTATGTATTCCCTATTGACTGTCTTATCCTACACCTACTTCTCAAATGAAGGTCCGCAACTCATCCCTTCCCCCTCATTCGTCCTCTCCTCCTGCTTCTCCCCTTTTGGGAAGCTCACATCTGCTTCTCCACTGGAACTTCGTATCTCGGCTCGTGCATTGGGACGGGAATGCCGACCCGAGTTCACAGCTGAAGACATTGAAGAGGTATGTTTATGACATCATTTTGTTTGGTTCATTCTTAATCTTACGGTAAAAGCATGAGGAATTGATAGTGAAGGGCCTCGCTGAAATGAACTTGTCGACAATGTATAAATTATTCAAGGCAAGGCTTGCTGGCCGTGAGGCTGCGCGCCAACGTCTCGCGGTTACAGCATGGACGGTTCAGGAGGCAAAACATTACTTGGAATTTTCTAAGGCGCTCAATGAGGATAGCAAAATGCGCCTTAGATCTTCTGATGAAGAATTGCGAAGAGTCAGAGCCGCTTTCACCGGCCGTGACCATTCAGAAATCGAGGACGACAGGAACTACCTTCAAGCCGTCTACGACGACGAATGCAATATTCTTCGCGCCGTCGCTGCCCAGGCAGACGTAATGGGAAAGGTTCTGGGGCTGAATGTTAAGAATGACATACTATCATCTAAGGGGGAATCTTCTCGTCGCCCTCAGTTCACCAGCTCGGTTGACCGCAACGGTTCCCGTACGTCCTTTGATCTAGATGATGATAACGGCAACGATACCATGGACTCAGACAATGACGAAGAATCTGAAGGTGACGATGCCTAGCTACGATCGTACAGCCTTTCCTTATTTCGCTTTCTTCTTGAAATCATGGTATGTAAATTTGATTGCCAGCTCGTCGCTCGCTAATCGATATATCAGTGAATAGCCACACATCCAATCGTGCTCGGATTATGCCGTTCATATCTGGACACGCTTCATCCATAAATCTGCTTCCCGAACGCCATGCCTTTCCTTGCTGTCCAATTATGTTCATAGCACCACTTATCGAAACGTCAGGCCCTTTACATTTACTAGATCACTTCGTCATCAGACTACCGTGCGTTTCAATAGCTCCAATTATGTACGTTTTGGTGTGTTTTTATTACCTCCCCGTGTGTAATACTAGTATTGAATTTGAAACGATTGACGCCGCTATCAATTGCCGTCTCTTGCTCCTGACCACCATCTATATGCCAGTTAGCCGTTCTTCACAACGAAAGAGCAAGGCTACCGTCCCCAAACCAGCTAGAGGGTCGGGACTCAACCCATCGGGACTTCCAGCTGCCGATCAGCTCAACATCGCGGCTGAACAACCGACCATGTCAGCGTTCAGCTTCGATCCGCATCAAGAGAATCAACACAGCATGCAGGAACGCTGGCAGGGTGGAGGCCAAGGTGAGTTATTCGTAAGTCTTAAGTATCTACAACTAACAAATCAAACAGATCAAAGCTCTTACGACGACATGTACGCATCTGGCGCCAGCGGGGATCAATTCTCGCAGTACGACAACATGTATGCATCCAGCTCTACCAACACACGATACGCACAATCCCAATCCTTCGGCGCTCAATCCGCACAGCCCAATCCCCACCTCGAAGATCGCTTCATGCAACCCGACAACATGTACTCATCCAGCTCTACCGACACACGATACACACAAGCCCAACCCTTCGGCACTCAATCCGCACCGCCTCAACCCCACCTCGAAGATCGCTTCACGCAACCCCAACCCGATGGCAATTTCTTCTCCCAAGATGGCGACGGCGGCAGTACATCCCTCTATGAGGGTTACTCTTACGGTCAAGACCAGTTTTGGGTCACAGGAGACCAGCAGAATGATAGCTCATCCTTGCCCAACCTAGAAGCGCACAGGGAGCCTCAAGAGGGCAATAATCACGTGCACGGAACGCCATTACCGCCGTGGGTTGACGAAGCGCCTGATAGGGGGGTTAGTGTGATAGACCGAGGAAATGGTTTCATTCCGCCGGCTACCAATATAGCGCTTATCCGGCATGGGGAGATCGCTCAAGAAGAGGTCGTCCATGTAAGTTTTCTATTTTTTTGTGCTCATCCTAACTAACAACTACACAGACAAGCGGGCCGGCACGTACTACAAAAAAACGCAATACCGGGGCTACTCTACCTGGAACGCCGTACTTCGTCCCTCAAGCCCCCCGCACCATCACCGAATCACACACACACTCGACATCACCGCAAACACATACAACGACCCTACAGACACCTGTCGTCACCGAACAATCAGCGGTGATACCACCAAAGACTGTACGTGTGTCGAAAGACGACATCAAGGAGGCTATCAAGGGAGCGAAGATTTTGATTGCGCGGGTGTTATTCACCAAGCACGCGATGACGCAGAACCAGACAAAACGCGTCAACCAATTCGAGGACGCCATAAAAGATTCAACACCACGTTGCTTGGAAGCTGACGGTGAGTTTTTTCTCTCAAATCTTTCATATCGTTATATTGATTATTCATAGTTGTCGTGGAAAATTTCATAACTAACGTCCATCGGAGAAAGGTGTCGAACGCGTTATCCCATCTACGCGGGAGAATGGTTCAATTTGCGCGTGACGGCGTTTTCGTATTCTATATGCTGTTTCCCCCCCGAGGCAGCACGGCAGCAGCAGCAGAAAGTTATCGCACTGCGAGGGTGGACATGCTGATTCGTGGCACCGATCCCTTGCTGTTTATGCACTCATTTTCGGTGGACGATGTATGTTGATGTCACGCTTCTAACGTGTTACTTACTACAGGTTTTTTAGCACGGGAATATCACTGTCATCGCAAAATTCCAAAATGCGTTTATCATGGCTGGTGTCGTTCGCTTTGTGTGGCGCGAGAGACGCGAAGCCTTTCTCGGCGCTTCACCTCTGAAGGCCCTCAAATATGTGATGGGCTCGGTCGGCAGTGCTACCCACTGCGCGTTGCAGGAACAGCGAGTAGCTGTTATCACCGTTGATCCTTTCGGTGGGAAACATCACGATGAAAAATTCAAAGAGATCGTGTCAGCTTTCAACAGCCTCACCGGTGAAGAAAAAACCGAGTTCATCAATTATTTGCAGTATATGTTGGATGTTGGTCCCTCACAGGCAGGCGTAGCAGAGACTTCGTCCGATTCTGAGTAATCTACTGATATATAGTTTGTTCATTCGAACTGTAGTATACTAATAATACAATCACGATTATGCGCATCAGATGATCAGTACTAGATGTGTTGATAATCGATGCGATACGACGAGATCTTGCATCGGCTTGTGTGAAAGTCGGCATCAGGGTCCAACATGACCCAAAACGAGCGGTCAGGGTCCAACATAACCAAAAACGAACGGTTACGGATGCCATACCTGATCTAACCACATTTAAAATGCTCGCAAGCACTTTTTTAACGACTTTTCAGCATATCCGCATTTTTAGATGTATCATATCGAGTCTCAACCCACGAACCCGGGCCATCCTTACCGTTTGAAGGGTCATCACATTCCTGTCTTCTCGGCCAGGGTGGCAGCATGAGGCTCCAGGGACCACTATTAATGCCGTAGATCTCATCATCATGATTGGATGCAGGCGTCATGCAGTAACTTCTGGCACGGCAAACGCTTGTCACTGCTCGAGCAATGTCGCAGCAATCCTCTGGTCAGACAGAACACAAGACCTTCAATGTGCTATCAGGGATCAGCCTTCAGTCTTTGGCCATCGTGTAGTCAAGGTTATGGTACACGAGGTGTCGTTTTGAGGTCAACTACGTACTCGGCGCTTGGAGCTTCCAGCTAGCTCAATAATAAATTGCCTGTTTTCGAATGAATGCTATGATCTGGGACAAGAACCGAAAAGCACAAGCGCGTGCTTACCGCATGGTTTACCCTGGAGGTCGCATGTAGCGCCCTGCCCACTAATTTGATCCCACCGCTTTCGCATCGGTTTACTCACTCCCCACTGCGATCTATATTAAAGCGAGCAGAAGGATAAGAAGACTGAAGGGTCTGTACTTTTGTCACATTGTCAAGAGTTTCTGTCGCAGGCAGGCATTACTTCAATCCCAGTCTCTACCCCGTTTCTCCAGACGAGATGAGGTTAACACACTCAAGTCATCAACATGTCAGGTGAGGTTCCCCTGATGCCCGCAAGATGTGGCATCTGAGGTTTTCATCGGTCGCGGTGTAGCTCCCATCTCCATCATGCAGAAACGAATTCAAGCTCCAACTCCCGCATTCAGACGGCGTTCAATTCATCCACCCTTCAACAAGTTGATATTACTATGTGCGATTTACCCATCATTGGGAAATGATGAACTTACATGCAACGACAGGACCAGTCAGTTGGCATCAGATACGTATGACGTGGAAGTTTCCGGCATGTTCTAATAATCTCATACCATGACAACTCGGTTCTAATAAATCCCAGATATCGATCTTCATCACCTACCCAAGATCGGGTGGTTGAATGTAGATCATCAATTCTACATCGAAATATCCATTCATGATGTCAATGTGGGCACGACCAGTCGTACGAGTCTGGTAAAACCAAGCTCTATGCCATGGAGTAGTAAACATATCTTGTACGTCGGAGACTACTGCTTGATTCAAAGGCTGATTCAAAGAGCAGCAACGTTCGCAACTCTACCAAGCTCACATTGAAAGTATTTGCTCACCGCCAACTTCATGATGATCAATACATTGGTATGGTCCAGGGCTGTGTCGAGGAATTTTTGAGGTACCCTGGCGGTGAGTAACTGCATCCTTGCACAATGTATCTACTGACAGTCCAATTTAGCCATTTCTGAACAACTGAAGTTCGTCAATCCCCAAGGCAAGGAAGAGTTGCTCAGGGCAAGCTTGGTGTTCAAGCTTACCCCCACTGCGGGCGCTGAAAGACCTGCTGATGGACCCCAGTGCACCGAAACTAGCCCCAGAGAAGGTATCTGGAAGGGGCCCACAGCGAGTCATACCTATGGGGATGCGGTCAAAACACCATTTCCCCCGGCAGTACAAATATTTGGTACGTGATATCAATTTGAATGACGGTTATTCATAATGATTTGCGACGTCAATCAGACATAGACCTGCACCATCTACCGCGAATCAGATTGTTTTCGACTTACGACAGCTTCTACGTCCATGCTTCTGTAGATGAACATGACTACAAGACCACCACTGCTGAGAACTCGCATTCCTTACCATGGACGACTGAGCTACAACTGTGAGATATATTGTACCCGTGAGTCCATGACATTGACTCCTAGCAAGAAATGTACAGGCGTCTTCCAAAATTTCCCTCAAAGTCTTCGCAAAACGTCACTTCCATGAAGATCAGTACATCGGTATGGTACAAGAACGTGTCGAGACGCTTCTCACTCATTCCAGAAGTGAGTTCCTGGTTAGTATCTGAGTGGCTCGCTCATCGTTGAATGCAACATTAGCTAAAATCTACCACCTCGTGTCTTTTGACCCTCATGGCAACAAACGTTTCCTTTGTGCCAGCATGGAATTCAAGATCATACCTCTGCATAATGCAATTGAGCATGGCACCACTCAGCACGCTGAAGGCCAGCTCCGGACAATTAATGCCTCTAATAAGGATACATCACGTGAACCGGACACGGGAAGCTATGGTCCAAATGACCCATTGAAAGCGTTTACTGGGCAGGTCGTCACTGTCGCTGTCTCAGAAGTCCTTACTCCGCTCTTGGACAAGATTAGCATTTTCGTTCGGCTTGCTGGCAAATTCGCTGAGGTGCGGTCCCTTGACTTTGCCACTGAATATGGCTGATACTGTTTCCCAAGGCCCATCCTTACACCAAAATGGCGTTCATGATCCTCACTGCAGTATATCATGTTAGTGAGATGGTCGCTTGTTCCGACCTAAGGAGCTCATCTGTTTCGATTAGGTGGTGGATGCGCAATATGCCCGAGACCGAAGTATCAATCGGCTCGTTACCATTATGCACGAAACCTACAGCCTTGTCTCTGGCGCAGAGGAATTGAAAAGGGTTGAATCGCAAGAAAAGACTATTAACTCCCTCGCTCGCCAGACGATCGAGTGCTCGTACTTTATCCGTGACTACCTGCAGAACAGGAGCGGATGTGAGTCTCGCAGCTTGTTACCAAAGCTTATCTTCTCTAACAAAATCCTTGATGCAGGGAAACAAAGCTTTTCCAACGCGTTGTCCAAACTAGACGATAAAATCTCAGCGTACGAAGCAACCTTCAAAGAACTCAAGAATGCTATACAACAGCAGGTCACGATCAACACGGAACTCCACGTCTTTCGTATGCATGATTTGTTGCATGACCATGGTAGTGTTCCATCTTCCGTCCTTCCTCGCATATATTCATATTACTACTAGTCGCGAAAACAGACCTTGACGGCATGCTCTATGCTTTGGGCGCTTCAATTGAATCACAGAAGATCGGATATGCGCTCCCACGAACTGATATCACGGAATCAATAACTTCATGGGTCAATAAAGACGACGAACAGCAAATTTACCTTTTGTTAGGTCCAAAAGGGTCCGGAAAATCCACTATCGCTCATACTATTGCACGCCAATTCAACACCATTATGCGTCTCGGTTCGTCGTACTGTTTTTCGCGTTCTGCCCGGGACAAGCAAAATACTACGAATTTGTTCAGCACGATTGCACGGGACCTTGCTGATCACGACCCTCAATATATGAAAGCTCTCTGGGCCGCCGTGAAAGGCAAGCGCGCATTGCGTGAAACAATAGACCCACTTACTCAATTCAATCGCTTCATCCTCACTCCTGCGAATCAAATGACATACATCGGCCCTGTGCTAGTGGTCATCGACGGGTTGGAACACAGCGGTAGCGAGTCAGCTCGTAAAGACCTCCTGACCGCGCTCGCAGAGAAAGGAGCAGAGCTCCCCCGTAACTTCAAGTTACTAGTTACTTGCCGGCCAGAGGAGGACATTTGCGCTGCGTTCGAAGGAAAATCTCATGTTATACAGAAGCATCTGAAACATCATACCTTTGTTTCGCCACCAACATCAGGGCAAAATAAGGCAAGCAGACCTAGGTTTCGCCCTCCTACCCCTCCTCTGTCTATCCCTGAATTTACGCCTTCACTTGGGGCTGACTCGTCGACAAGTGACTCCACTACAATATCGGATACCTCGGGTTCAGGCTCAGCAGTCTCTGCTATGTTTGACACCTGGGACGACGATAGTGATTCTACCGAGTCCCCTCCTTCCACTTCCAGCTCCGTTGATGAGCCACAGCCTTCGAAAAAGAAGGCCGTTGTACAAGTCACACGCAGGAGTCAAGAGTTGATCACTGTAGAGCAGATCTCCGAAACTGGTGATCGTACCGTTAGAAGAACCAACTCGGATAAGCTCGAGAGTTGGGTCGTTAACGATCACCCTCAAAGTGGTCTGCTACTTAAAGAAGTAGCAACAGCAGAGCCGGCGAGTGTGTTGCCGCCAATAGTTGGATTATCTGGATACGATAGTGGTCGTCTCCCTAGACATTATCGCAAGACGCAGGTCCGTGCAAAGACTCTTATCCGTCACTCTACGAATGTGGGTGGGGCGGAAATATTGGGTCGGGATGATCTCGCCAGTCGGTGATACCACCTCCAAGTTGTCATCTACAGTGCTACATATATAATACTCTACTAACCTCGACGAACTCTCACCATAGATACTATACTATGCGATCATCCATACGTGCAATGATCAAATGACTATTACTAGTCTGCGCAACGTTTTAGTCTCCCATATTCATGTTGAAGTTGAAAGGAAAGTTGTAAGCAAGCCGCAGCGCCGTGAGTTCAGTCACTGACAACATTCAAGTATGATTTAAATTAAGGACCACGACCCTGAGACCTTGAGGCTTGAGCTTTGAACAAACCTTAACCTAAACTCAAGGACCCTCAAGTCCTGACTCTGATCAAACTACTATACTGTTCAGGAAATTTGTCACGGTAAGACGCCAGCCCATCACGAACAGATCCTATGATAAGTTTTTGGGAAGCCACTTCTGCCACGGGTCATACAACAGCCAACCAACCAACCAAGTGATGTCATTCTGCGATTGGGTCGGACATGCAGCCAAGTTTCCCCCCAAACAGTAATTTCTGGCAGAGCTAGCTGATGCGGCAACATCGCAATGGACGAAGCACAACTGCGCTGCGACGTGCGTAACAGACGAAGTTCTTGATAGCCATCATTACGGCCCTCGACTGGCCAACGTTCTGTAACACATTCTATCAAGAAGGAATGATCGTCTTTCTTCTATATCGGTCTGCCCAGGGGACTGCAAGACCCCTAGCTTTGAGGACCAAATGTTCAGAGTTCTGGGATCACTCAGGCTAGATGGATGCTCATGCAAGAACTGTCACATTACTCGGCATGTCTTGACGAAACTGAAGTTACTCTCTCAAGAGTCTCAACTGCATCAGTCCCTCACATGTTGTTACAGCTCACTATTGATTAATCCCCTACACCGTTGATCCATCCGAATCTTGATTCTGCAGGGTACAAAGCACCACTAGTCAATCTAACACCTTCTGGCCTGTCCGGTACTGCCTCATGTTTTTTACTGACTGAAAATAGCTGCCATGCCTAAGATTCGAGCTTTCAAATTACAGAGTGTGTACTTCATTCGTGACTATGCCATTCATAAAATTGGATGCACTTTATGGAGATATCGATTAGGCATTGTGCTGTTCAATGCCGACATAACAGTTATCTAGTAAAGAATAGCATCACCAATTTATTCTCGAACATCGATGCAACCATCCCTGCAGGAATATGAAGCTGATATCAACACTCAACTGATAGATTTTCGCATCCATGACGCCTTGAAAGATCTTAGTAAATAATTCGTCATTGTTTTGGGGCAGCATTACTCATTAAGATTAGCTAGATCTTAACACTGTGTACCATGTTATGCCACCGTGACTGGAGGAAATACATGTCACTGAGGTTTCAGGCTGGACCTCTCGGATCCGAGGCTAGCGCAGTTGCACATACTGTAGCTCGTCAATTCGACAACTTATCTCGTCTAGCATTGTCATACCGACGACCACCTTTATTCGTACTATACCTACATACTGTCGAGTGATAGAAAGTACAGCCAATATGTTTAAGCTTCAATTGATCCTGCGACCCCCAAAAAGGGGGTCACATGGCCGAACGAAGTTTTGTTCTCTGCCAGTTCAGACGTGTTTGAACGATACGAGGAGAGTGTGGTGACACAGAGAAGAGATGGCAGGAAAAGCCAAAGCACGGTATGTGGCTTTCTCGTTATGTGAACTCTTCCTGACTTGACGATTGCCTTGTGGCAATCTATTTTCCTTTTGCCAACGTCTTACTGCCAGAACGATCATCGTCCGTTTGATTTCCACTGCGCAAACGGGTTTCTTCTACACCACGCAGCGCCCAAGGCAGGGTCCGAAGCTTGCTGCTGTCAAATATGACCCTAAAGGTGGGTGTTGGTGTCCAGGCGGTTGTACAAAATTCTGAACTGATTCATTTCAGTTAAAGCTCGGGTACTCTTCGTTGAGAGCAAGAAGACGAAGAAGTAGTGAAATAGTCGCTCCAGGTTTTCTGTTTCTTGGTAGCACCGAGAGCGACTTATATTGAAACTGATTAGTACTCGACACCGTGCTCCACACTCGCGACAATATACTATCTGCCACTCTCTAATACATGTTTCAATATAGGTGGTGTAGGAGCCGTGATCCTGTCTGCAGAAACTCTGTTCATACAACATAGATTAGGGAGGGGTGCACCTGAACTACACATGACACTATATTCTACGCGTCCCTGCTCACCAAAATGTCTGTCCTGTCTGAGGACTACTCGGTATATTCTGCGGCACTACCCCACTCTGGGGAATTGATGTCGCCGACTGTGACTGAGCCTGGTTTGGGAGCTTCAACCTCTTTCCGGTACTCAATTTTTTCGACGCGGACTTCGCCTTCCACGAGCTGATATACATATGTGACAACGACAGCGCCCTGGATATCCATGAGTGCAAAGGATGGTGTTACATCACTGAGGATATCAATTTAGTCAGGCAATGCAAACTTATGGTGCAAGGGCTGTACCCGTTGTATGAGCCTGTCCATGCGCCAGTCGCAGGACCCAGGATTCACGAAGAAACGACCATCATATTCAATTGCCTGGAAGCTTATTTGAATCACATCAGAATGCCAGCCATCATGTAGAGGCTGCGGAGTTGACGCACGTATGCGTATGCCCTGAAACGAGCACATCTACATCCATTTGTCGAGCCAATGCACTGAGAACATCAAGGTCACCAGTCGGTACGCACTGATGCCCATGAATCACTCCGATTCGTATTGGGGTATGCACTATGGTTGCAGATGGCGGAAAGCTAGCGCTCTAGGTCGTTCGCAGGTCAGTAATTACTCTACCGCATAGCATAACAATATAATGACAAGTATGCACCTCATCATAGTCCCCTCGGACAACATACACATCTCCTGCTATAGTGCGCAGGTACTCGTAGGTCTCGCGGTCACAAACGTTCCCTGTGCAGAGGATCTGTTGAATTTTTCCTGGAACAAGAAGTTTACGGAATTTGGCTGGGAGGTCGTGTGCGCGGTGTGGGATGTGCAAGTCACCGATTATTAGGACAAGCACCATGTTGCACACAGCGGCAGTATCATGCAAAAGGGACTTCTGAAGTTCAGCTTCAGGTCTGCTGTGGGAAATTATTACGTAACAAGCTGCACGTCATTATTGTAGAGATTGAATTATTAGACAACAGTATATAAAGCTAGCAACAAATACATTACACAAGAGTAACAAGGTGCGGATACCAATAAACCATTCACAGCAGAAGCGCAGAAACCCGCAGAAGAGACGCTGGGGGAGCACCGGAAATCAAACAGGGCAGGGCCACATGCAACACGAATAAAACAAGAGAATCGAGTACATATAAATACGAATGTGCATTGCTGCGCTACGGGAATGGAAAGTGGATTCCGCACTAGTGTATGAATTAGATGTTGGTGTAGCTCCCTGCCAAGGGAAGATGGTCAGCGCCGATAGAAGGGAAAGAAGAGAAGGGACCTACAAATCCGCGCCTGCCAATCACCACTGCCCGTAGCCAAAATACTCCCCGCAGGGCTCAAATCAATAGAGATGACTGTAGCGAATTCATTAATGGAGTTCTCGGACCGGAATCATCAGAACATTCGTACCAGAATTCTTGTGTCCTTGGAGCATGCACTGCGTCGTCGCAGTGTGCGAGTCCCAGAACTGGACACCGCGGTCCTTAGACCCTGATACAACCCACTGCCCATCATGCGACACAGCAACGGAGAGCACGTAATCCTGCACAGACATGGAATGAGTTGGAACAATAGATGACACATATAATGGGTCCGCCGCCGGGATTTATTTGCTTACCGTGTGGCCCAAGAAGTTCATGGTGCACTGGCTGCCCTTATCGTCTTTCTTCCCATTGGCCACCGCCTCCTTGCGTTTGGCAAGAAGGCCACTAACGTCCCAGTACTTGAGAGTCTTGTCTAAGCTGCCGCTCACCAGCCCCTTCCCATCAGGAGTGAACGCAACGCTATAGACGCTGTCTCTATGACCCCGCAGACGCTCGATGAGTGAGCCCGTTCCTACGTCCCAGATGCGCACAACAGTGTCAAGGCTACCAGCCGCAACCAGTTGGCCGTTTGGTGAGATAGCGACGGAGGTCACGCCTGCATCGTTGTTCACAGGATCGGCGTCATTGATCGTGAGCACTTTAGATGACCCATCAACCATGTCCCAGATACGGGCAGTTTTATCGCCTGATCCCGAGACGATAAGCCTGCCATCTAAGGAAAAGTCAAGTGAGTAAATTTCCTGTTGGTGTCCGTCGAAAACGTTGCGGATGCGTTTCTTGGCAATATCCCATATCTATAAGGCGTGATCAGCGCACGACCCTAGTGAAACACAAAGTTTGGCGCACTCTGATCTGCTTATCTTCAGCGCCCGTCGCAAGATATTTCCCATCGGGGCTGAAACAAACACTCCTGATATACAGGTCGCCTGCCTTTCCAGCCGATTCATCTGTAAGGACGCTGTAGGTCCAAGGGTAATGAGATGAACTACTGCAGTTAAGATCGTTACGTACCAGGTCTTTACGCCCGTCTTTGTGTCATAGATCTGGGCCGTGCGATTACAGCCGGTGGCGAGGTACTTGCCGTCTGCAGAAAATCGCACACAGCAAACAACACTAATAGATGGCGCGTGAAAATTTAGATATACAAGAAGGTGTGATCAGAGGCTATGTTCGATCAAAGCCGATCATACCACGCACCTCTCGTGCATGAGCGTGTGCACCAGCGATACATCTAACACGCGCTTAACTTTGCCATTGAAGACCGCGAACCAGTCACTGCCTTCCTTTTTCAGTTCGGGCGGAACATTGTGCGGGTCGAGATCATCCGGAAACTGCCCCCCACCACTTTGGGCGTTGTTGATAGGCACGAGGGTACTTGAGCTGGCTGCTGGTGGTTCTGCTGGACCGGCAGGCGACGGATTTCCAGGCCCAGGTGGATATGGTGCATGGGCGGCAGGTGGTGGTGGAAGACCTGGTCCTTGGAAAGTAGTCAAGGCAGGAGGTGCCCCTACCGGGGGGAGCTTGGCGTTCGGAGGTTGAAGAGAAGGGCTATAATGATCTGTCGCAGATAAAGGGGGAGAAAAAGAGGTGGCATAGTATCCATGAGGAGGCGGCGAACGTGCGGAGCTTGAAGTGAATGGTTTACCTGGACGAGTATCACTCTTCATACGCTCAGTCTTTATACGTTTTGAATCCCGAGCCTCCGCTGGTGGACGTTCGCGATCTCGGTCGCGCTCTTCACGTTGTCGATCACGTATTTCGCGGTCGCGCTCACGATCAGCACGTTCGCGATCTTTTTCCCGCTCGCGTTCACGTTCACGATCTCGACTGTAGTAAGGCTCGTTGTATGAGCCAGCGCCAGGAGGCACACCAGGGACTGCAGGCGGAGGTGCAGGTGGACCAGAAGGTCCGACTGAAGCGGGACCGACAGGTGGATGTGGAGCCCCTGCTGGCACACCCTGACGAAGTGCATGAAGCTCTCCTCTGAGGCGACTCAGCTCTTCTTCGTAGGTCTGTCGAATCTTGCCATGCTGAGATTCCAGTTCATACAGTGACTGGCGAACGATGTTCAATTCGTTTATTTGTGAAGTAACTAAACGGACACCGTGGTGCATTTATACGTAAAACCGAGGTGTGGTTGAGTAGTCAAAAGTGCGCACCTTTTGATTCATATTCGTCTCGTTGATTGCGAAGAATGCCAAGGTCAGAGGAGATAACATCAAATTCTTGACGGATGGTATCAACAGCCTCATTAAGCCTGACATGACTGTGCTGGTTTGGCCCTTGGGCAGGTGGAACCGTAGGCTGCAAGCTCCTATGCTATTGAAACAGGAAAGGTCAGCACGGATGCATGCCAAGAAAGAGCTCATAGCAACAGAGATAGAGATTTTTTGTTCTTGGGTTAGCGCGCAAGGACTCGTCATAGTTCAATTAGAGAACTCAGGATTGAAATTAGCCACAATGTGTGGCGGGACCTGTAGTAAGGAGGGGGGGGGAATCAGATGGAAGTACTCACGTTGTATATTGTGGAGGACATGAAGGGAGGTTGGGAACCACGGAATGGGTGTTGATCATCGCCTTTATAACTGGCGTTGGACCCTGATACTCTGATTCTTTTCTCACACTTGACACTACCGGCGGCATGTCCTGTTTGAGTTGTAAAGGTACAATCACGTGATTGGTAAACCTTCATTGAAATTTTCAAACCCAGCGGCACTAAACCTCTCTGCTTTCCTCTTAGTCATTTCAGGCGGTTGCGATGCCCAGGATAGTCGGACTTTGCCATTTAATACGTTAGCCGCACATAGTCTCCGTGCTTGCAGGATGGACAGCTCTCATCAGGCAACATAATCTCCGACTCCTCAGCAAACGAGGCGATGTGTCACATACGAGGGTATCATCATCCCAATTCCATTGCTGAACTGGCTACACCGATTTCCATTTTTCAAATTTGGAGGACCATGGCTCGCCATCGAGTTCGGAGCCTCATCCGGAATCTTAACTTCGACTTCGCACGTATAAGCCTGATTTAGCATCGCGGTCGCAGTTTGCTCGGCCACCGTCGTTTGTGCTAAGAATCATCAGGTGTGTGAGACTTATTCTTTGTCTTCGGCACTTGGTCTATCAGCGCTGTCGAGAATACTAATTTTACCCGTGAGAATAATATCTGCGCAATTTCATGGACATATAGCTGGCCTGCTATTTTAGGCTTTGTGACTCTGCTCGGCATTCACAAGAAAAAGATATATCCCGGACGAGTTTCACACAGAACGGAAGGTTAATAGACTGTGCCACGCTAGGGTGCTGCGTACGTAGGACCTCGAGGTTATTGTTAATTGTGATAACATCGTGTCACATGCATGTCGTAGCAAGCTTATTGTGTGGTTTGTTACTACTACTAGTTGGGCCCGGTCATGATATATGCCACCTGTATATTTGATGAATGTGATGACCCGACAGAATATTCTAAATAGATCACGGTTAGAACGTCCATTATCGGTTATCATACCAGCGGTGATCCGGTATTCATCCGCTCTTATGGCTTCGTTGTTCCAGGTTCTCCATCTCACTAGGTGCTACGAGTCAGGGTAAAATTTCAGTCCCCTGGTAGGTTCATAAAGTGTTTTCTAGTTAAAACTCTAGCCTGAGAACAAATTCAAGGGTTCTTGATATTCAGTTAAGTATTAATTCACAACTCTCAGGACTAGCCTAGAGTTCAGAACCAAAGTTTAACTTACACTTATTCACGAACCCTCAAAAGCGTATCTCATTTCTTCGTTCAACAATCCCCAAGTTGTGCTTGTCTCAACACATCTCCCACACGCACAACGCACGAAGCGCCTAAATCATTTACACGCCGCATGTCTGAAGAATTAGACTCAACGACAGTACCTGTGGACTTTGTCAAGGAAGGAGGCGATTGGCTTGCTATATTCAATCCCCGTGTACCGCGTCAGATGGATGTGCAGCTTGTAGCGCGGTACCTTCATGAAGGGTGCGTTTCTTTGGAAGACTTATGGCTTCACTCCAGTCTGACACCACTTTACGAATTAGTGTGGTTTGTAGTGTGAAGTTTTCTTTGGACGGGACATTGCTTGCAGTAGGTATGGAGGGTGCCGTTGTACTTTACAACTTGAGTCTCGGAGAGAAGTTTACGTGAGTGCTGATTCTGTCTTCTCATGAACAACACTGGGCGAACTGGTAGGCCAGCTTCACACTGGAAAGGAATATTAGAAAACCAAATCATGCACGAGCTGTTTGCATCAGTTCCGATGGACATTTCCTTGTCGCTGGTTCTGAAGACCATCTTATAAGAGTGCGTGCTAGAGACTGAAAACTTGTTCAGCTGAGCACCCATGATGCTATACAGGTCTGGAACATCACGAACCGCATGCTGGTGCATACTTTGGAGGGGCACCGTGGAGAGTTATATGCATTAGTGTTTACACCCGACAACAATACCTTACTTTCAGGATCCGGAGATTGCACGATCCGCATTTGGGATGCGACTCAGTTTGCTGAGACTCCTGACGCTAGCTCAATCATCCTCGATGAAACTATGGAGGCCACCTGTCGTGTACTTCGCCCAGTCAGCCCTGGTGTCGAGCTTTCATCCAAGCTTGCGCTGACGTCTATTGCCGTCGACTCAACTGGCAAATTGGTTGCTGGAGGGTCACTGGATGGAATGATTCGAATCTGGAAGGTTGACGGCACCGAGGATGACAGTGCGGAGCCGGTGGAGATATTATGCGGGCATGATGATGCCGTGTATAGTGTGCAGTTTGTTGCAGGCGGATTGGTAAGCGCAAGCGTGGATCGAACAATGAAACACTGGGACATAAGTGAAGCGGGTGTTGGTCGCAGGGAGTGTCGAAAAACTCTGCGAGGGCACAAAGTATGCAATATCTGACAAGACCTTTATCCTGGTATTGCAACTGACCTTTCATCAGGACTGCATCCTCGCCACATCTGCACTTCAGGTTGGAAGAGATCAACGTATCGTGTCCTCTTCTCGGGATGGGACGGTGCGGATGTGGGACTTGAAGACGGGGATGGTGCAATTCGTGATTCAGGGTCATAAAAACACTGGTACGTAGCCAAACTACCAATCCTCTGCATTTTCTTTTAATGTTCCAGTGACGACCGTGGATCTTGGCAAGAACGGACGACTGTTGGCATCTGGTAGCGGGGACTGTGAAGTGCGGCTATGTAAGTGTGAATTAGCATCGTGTTCAATAGACCTTTGACTTAGCGCCGGCCGTCATCAGGGAGCTACTCGATTGTTTGAGATTGTCTGAGAAAGTATCACTATAGTTTCACAATAACAAACGGATCAGAGCTGCGGCAACAGCGCGGTGGGGTGGGATTGATGATTTAGTTGTACAAATGGTCTGTCGCTTGCGAACTCGGAGCTGGTGCGTTCACTATGAGTACAAATATAGGAGGCTCCTTGATATCATCGTTCCATCGAACATTGCTAGATGGGCCTCATCTATCAGTGCACGAAGTATGTGGTTGGATATATGTATGGCCCTGCGTAAGTACGAGGTATTGGGGATCCAGATAGCCGTATAACATAAATTAACTCGGTACCATCAAGCCGTTTCTCGTAATGAGTCGGCCTCGGTCACGAAGTTGATGTTCAAGTTGAACTGCAACTTACTAGTGCTTACTAACCTACTAGTTGTTTAGCGACGCTTAGCGTGCTCGAGTCCCAGATGCCAACACAAGTGAACACGAACTAATGAACGAGCAGCCCTTCTAGCTGCTTTTATGTTCAAGAGGCACTACTTCGCTTCTGCTCACCCCATCCGTGTATAAAGGTCGGGATGACACGGATCTTCGCGTCCCAGCACGCCCTTGCTGAGACAATCATTTCATCCTTCTGGCACCACGCTGTTCGTGATGAAGCTTGCACATTCCTTTATATCTCTCCTTGCGCTAGTGTCGCTGGTCGCTGGCTCGCCGGTCCAGCAGCTGAACACTGATACTTTGCGCCTGCCACTTGAGCGTAGGAACAATCAAGTCGACGTTAAGAGTCTCCAAGCACACCTTGCACAAGTCTCCGCGTATGTGGACATCTTCACTTCTGTCCGCGGTATCATTGATCGATGAATTTAGGAAGTACCGTCGGGGGTTTGCGGCATATGAGGCCAATATGGGACATGCCCACCCGTTGAGCATGTCATCTAGCTCAAAAACGACGAAGCGAGATACTGGTAATGTTCCTTTGATGTCTGAAGGTGTTGACTTGTGGTATACCTCGATCGGTGTTGGCACGCCAGCGAAGACTTTCACAGGTGCGTACGTGTTACCATTCATTTGAGATAATACTAAGTAATATTCAAAGTGTCCATTGACACTGGCAGCGCGGATCTCTGTAAGGTGTTTTCTCCAGTCCTGAACTTTTGCTCACCCTTCCTCACTCAGTCCTTCCTTCCGTCAATTGTAATGATAGCTGCAATGGCCACAATAGATATAATTCATCGAAATCCTCGACAGCTGTCGATCTCCACAGGTTGTTCGTGCTCACCTATGGCGAAGGCGAAGTTGCGGGGGAGCAAATTGTGGACAACGTGGTAATTGGGGGTTATGAGGTAATTATTTTGAGTTCAAATCATACACGTGTATGCCAACCATGACCAGGCTAAGGGACAGACCCTCGGGGCTGCAACTGTCTATTCCTCAGACTTTTCAATTGAAAATTTCACGCCTGACGGGCTTGCCGGCTTTTCATTCGGGTCTATATCCGGATACCCAGCACCTCCGCTCTTCCAGACTCTCATGGAAAGCGGACAGTTGAAGGAAGCCGTGTTTGGTGTCAAACTTTCCGCCGCCCCCGGTGCTAGCGAACTATATCTTGGAGGGACTAACACGGCACTGTATCAGCAAAGAAGTCTATCATATACACCTGTAACTGATGCAGGCTACTGGAAAGTTAAACTCGATCAGATATCTCGAGATGGTATCTCTGTGGGGGAACCCGGGGCATCATCCATCATTGACACGGGAACGACCTTAATTGTGACGAATACGGCTAATGCGGTATCCTATTTTAACGGCATTCCTGGTGTTGAGTCATATGGTGATGAATCCGAAGTGCTTTATTTAAGTCAGTGCCAATACAAGGTTCTTTATACCCTGCAGGCTAATGCTAACATATTCATATTCAGTTCCGTGCGATATAATTGACAACTATGCGCCGACCCTCACCTTCGGAGGACATTCGTTTACCGTGTCCGGGGACACATTCAATCTCGGGCCTGTCGAAGAGGATCGAGTAACTGTCTGGCTGGCATCGCAGGCGGGGACGTTGGTAAGACTTCGGGGACATGAATAACGTGCAGTACTCTGATTCAGGCTTACTCTATTAGACTTCTGGGTCGTGGGCGACGTGTTCTTACAGAACGTATACTCAATCTTTGACATGGGTGGATTGCGAGTTGGGTTTGCGGAGCTCGTATAAGGTTTATTGGGGCATTTGATGAGTTGTGGGAGTTGTGTTGGATATTTGACTGATTTCATGGCATTATATACAAACCTTCGACACTACTATTAACTAGTTATGTTACTGTGCATACGTATACCGTGCACTGACAGCCACGTCAGTTTTACGGCATTGGTCGCACTGCAGTATGGGGGGAGCTGCGGGGTTTGAAAAGTATTTTCGGAAAACATTTGCGCTGTGCCCAGCCCACTATCAACTAAAGTGAGGAATGGGGATGTACTTGCATATGCATGAAACACTCTGTACGTGGACTCTAACACAGGCTGTCGAATCTCGGTCGACATTCCTGGTTCCGAATTCCATTTTATTTTTTCCAGAAGAGACTGCAGCCTGCAGGCTTCTGATATTGAGACTAGCGGATCTGGAGCTTAATGTGGTATGCTAGCAAGTGGTCAACACTGACGACCCTCTTTCGAGCATCGAAGAAATCAGCAGCTAGCCAACGCGCGCAAGGCCATGAGTCACGGGCCACGGCTTCCTAGTCACTGGTTTTGTTGTACGTGATGCCAAAGAATATTTCCCTCCTCTATACTAACATTCTATGCAAGAAAATTATGTATACGTAGTTGCACGTCAGTAGTCCAAGTCATGCAGTGGTGAACACAAGACCTTCGATTTGTACGTCAGTGTCATATAGATGGTTTAATTGACAGAATTTCCTCATTTACTGCGCGAGCTTCCCGAGTAGAAGTGCTTCTAACTTCCAAAGACAAAGAGAACAATAATCAACAACGTACACGGAGTTGTGAAAATATCAGCTATGTTCTTGAGCTTTTTGACTGTCTCGTCCTTGCCACCCAGTGCAAGATGAAGTTCTCATCTCCCTTTGCCTCTCTGCTGGCTCTTGTCTCTATTGCTGCGGCGTCACCTGTGTCTAATGGTCGTCGTGAAGGTGTTGTTCGGTTTCCTCTTACCCGCAAGAGCGCTGACGTCGCTGGACACGTTGATATGGATGCTCTTAATGCACAGCTCACCCATGTTTCGAAGTAAGTTCGAACTGAATTCTTCATAACCACTGTATTGATCACTTACAATCCCTATTTTCCAGCAAGTATCGTCAGACATTTTCTGCATTCGAAGCTAATACCGGTTCTGCTCATCCTTTGAGCGGGAAGATGATGTCTTCTATAAGAAAGCGTGACGACGGTGTTGTTCCGCTTATCAACCAGGGAACTGAACTGTGGTATGGCGAAATTGATGTGGGCACGCCGAAACAGAAATTTAACGGTCAGACGATCCTACTGCCAGCATGGAACAAACGTCATTGAACTTTATCTGAAGTATCTATCGACTCCGGAAGCACAGACCTTTGTAAGTACATACGCTTGATAAGAGGCTTGTCTTGATCTGAAGCTATCATTTCTTGTTAGTTCTTCCATCCGTATCCTGTATGGATTGTGCGGGCCACAAGATGTATGATGCTGTTCAGTCCTCTACAGCCAAAGACAAAGGAAATATGTCCACGCTCTCGTATGGTGAAGGTAAAGTAGTAGGAGATGAATATAGCGATGATGTATTCCTTGGTGGCTACGAGGTGACGCAATAACTCTTTCTTATATCGCAAGGACTGATTTTTGTTGCTAAGGCCACCGACCAAACATTCCTTGCTGCCTCTTGGTACTCCAGCACTTTTGCGTACCCGAATTTCATGCCCGACGGTCTTGTCGGTTTTGCTTTTGAGCAATTGTCTGGTCTTGGGGCAAAGTCTGTTTTTGAGACAATAAGTGACAGTGGCGTACTCCCAGAAAGCGTGTTTAGCGTTAAACTTTCTTCTACATCCGGGGAGAGCGAGCTGTGTATCGGAGCGACGAACCCCAATCTCTACGTTGAAGACACCTTGACCTATACGGCCGTCACCGAGGAAGGATACTGGCAAGTGAATCTAGAAGCAGTTTCGCGAGATGGCTCTACGGTTGCCAGTAACAGCGCATCTATTATCGATACCGGGACCACTTTTATCATCACGAGTGATGATGCAGCAGAGGCATACTACAAGAATATTCCAGGCTCAAGCAGCAGTACTCAAGGAGAAATAACCTATTATACCAGTTTGCCAGATCCTTTGCAGTTGATAATCTGCGACTGACTTATTTCCTAGTTCCATGTGACACGATCGGGTCATACACTCCCACACTCACATTTGGTGGGCGCGGCTTCGATGTTTCAAAGGAAACGTTCAATCTTGGCCCGGAGAGCGATGATTCAAGCGACTGCTTGGGAGGTATTGCTGGGATGTCAGGTGTTGGTAAGTACTTCATATCGTGCGCAACGTATGCGAGCCAAGTCCCCATCTTAATCTATTCGTTCTAGACTTTTGGGTCGTTGGGGGCGTTTTCCTGCAAAATGTTTACACAGTATTCGATAAGGGAAATATTCAGGTGGGCTTTGCTGAACTGGCATAATCCTCAACCTCGTCGTCCTCTGTGATTAGTTGTGGATTTGCCATAAGGACTTGGCACGAATACCATGGTTTTCGATCACAAGTTTGGTATCTGTGTATCATAAATACCCTTACCTTCTTCCAGGATTCGCTATTTATTGTTTCCCTTCGTTGAATACCGACAGACGTCAGCCCAGCCGAGTGACGTGTTCTGCACGGGACGGGATTGACTCGACCTCCCGCGATCTAGGATCGTCTGGAGGGTTTGATATGTTGTAGGAAAAACTTTGACTGTGCAAGGCCCTGAGAAAACCACAAACCAGAATTTAAATAAAAGGATTTCTCATGGAAAGGAATATCAACAGGTCCAGGGTCTTTTTGCGCGTATACGCTCCCTAGCATAATATATCCAGACGGAGAAAGTTATATCAAAGACGATGGCAAGAACTGCAAGCAGTGCCGCCGTAGCCGAGTGCGTCAAATATTTGTGCTCCAAACCAACTCCAAACAGAGGTAATGCGAAGCCAAGCAGTGAATACAACATCTAGTGATTGAGTTTAGCGAACGGTCACGCGGAACCGTTCGTGTTTTCACTAATGGTCCTCCCACAAACGCTCTTCTTTCCATGTCCCAGATTCGCAGGGTTTTATTATCAGAATGCAGTGAGGATCTGTCGATTGTCTGTGAAGAACGCGATTGCTGTATTTCTCCGTACTTGTATCGTTTGTGTTGGCGCCGGCTGGGTTGTCTGGCTCTGCTGTGTTGTCTGCGCCGACGTCGCGCGTCATCTCACAGTAAGAAACGCGTTTTCTGCTGCATCGAGCAATCCTAACATATCGCTAAACAGGGAGATGGACGATCAGTAGCGTTTGAAGTTGGCGAGGAGCGTACTCTGTGCTGCCGTCGTTAATGTTATGTGTCGTGAGTAGAGCTGGATTTCTGCTAGCAACCCATTTCATATAGGCTCTTCATATACCGTTTGTTCCATACCACATTGCCACAGCATGGATCTCATTTTGCTCCTTCCATCAGTGTCTGTAGCGTACCGAGCACTTTCTGCTCGTCCGAGATGTCCCAGATCATGATGTCATCAGGTGCACTGTTCGCAACTCGCCTGTCATCTGGTCATACAGCGACTAGACACGTGGCCTCACGGCTCCAGTGTCCTCCTTTTCTCTGCATCCCAAATGCCCGCAATGTAGTCAGAATTAGTGAATATCCGTCGACTGTCTTTGAAGAACGCGACTGCTGACAATATCCTCGTGTGCCCTGGCATCGTCGGCGTCGGTTGTGTTGTCTGCTCCGGTGTCGCGAACCCTCTCACACAGCAAGATACACTGTTCATGCTCCATCGAGCAGACTTTCTAACATGCCATGGATAGTCAGTAGGATTTGAAGTAGACAAGGAGAGTACTTTATGGTTACATCGTTAATCTTATGTGTCGTGAGTCAAATTACATTGTGCCCATAACCCAAATGATGTAGCTTATTCGGGGTTCTTGGTGGCTCTTACCCTCTCGTACCACGCTGCCACGGCGTCGCTTCAACACTGCTCCTCCTCTCAAACACCCGTTATATATAAATTCTGTCCGCCTTGACGAGTATCCGTCTGGTATTCTCACAGTCAATTTCACAGATGAGTCCATTCTATTCTACTTTCATCATTCTGTGTAGTACACAATGCATCCATTCTTCGTTGCGAGATCTAGAAGGCCTAGAACGATCTCTAGGTGCCTTTGGATGCCGCATCCGGTGCACACGGCGACCAATGCATCTTACTGGTCCGCAATCTGGACCTCATGTGTAAAGTTTCTACCGTGCGTAATTGCGCTGGCCCCAGATTGTTGTTGACAGTCTCCTATGTAGACAAGAGGCTTGATGATCTCACAGGAACGCATTCGATGCAAACGTGCCTCCAAGATATTTCGAATAGACGGTTATTTCATCTTGATGGTGGCTATGTGATATCTCGTCTCAGGTGTAACGATGAATGTTGGCAAACGCAATCTTTGCCTTGGGGATGACTAAACTATAACGAACAGATGAAATCGGACGACGTGTCAATGTCTTTCTGCTTTGATACGAACAATTAATTATCAAGTTGTTGGTACTCGAGAACCTCTGAGAATGAAACCCTGCGGTGACCACCCTATACACGCCTTGTTTGCAGGTTAGTACTGATGTTGAAGAATATAAAAGGAACAACCAACTTCTTTCTGCATGGTCTAACTGCGAGCGACGAGTGCTGAAGTGGATGTAGGCACAAAGTCACCTCTCAACCATCCAGGATTGATGAAGCCACCGGCTACGATTCGCGTACATGTCTGCACGGGTGAGTTAGATGAGCCGTGCTTCTAGCTTAACATTGGTTGCACTGATGATGCATTTAACGTGAGGTGCATAAGCTTGAAGAGTAGTTTGACTTGTGGGCCCGACCGGGATGGGAGTTGCCGGGCTAAATCAGTATAACCTGCAAGACTTCTACAACCTCCCATTTGAGCACGGACATGTCTTTACCGAAAGCTAAGAAACTGCTTTCAGTGCCACCAAACTAAAGCAATTTCGCAACGGCAGTACGTGAAGAGTCCCGCTTTCTCTCGGTGGTCATAGTATGCCTAATTCAAATTCGCCTCAGAGGGCTCTGATCTATAAAAAGAAAAACGTCCGTTTGTTGCTGATGGCGTTGTCAGTGGAGACCACGTACGCAGTTTTACACATACGTCAGAGAAGTCCTGCAACGGAAGCTTGATAGATGGAAGCTGTGCCAGCATGTCTAGTGGTGTTTGAAGTCCCACTGGCACCACAGTAACATAGATACGAGTAGAATCTGACTGTCCTATGCATTAACTTGATTAATATATCCCTCCTCGAGGTCATTTAAATAGTATCCTGAGCTTGAAGATGTGGCGCTCCCTGCGGCGGCATGGCAAAGAGGGTCATGAATCCGTTGGCTACTACACTGTTGAGATGTCAGAATCTTAAGAATAAGTCCACCCAGAAAACGCTGCGACAGAGACTCACTTCCCCATGCCTGGACTCCACAGCAGGTGGTTCGGTTCGGAAAAGATGGACCAAGTTTTGATAAGTCCGAGTATTTCGAAGGCACAGCAAGTCGGCGCGACAGTCGGAGACTAATAACTATGCGTTGCTGAATGACTATGGTAGTTAACACGGTGAAACCCTTGTTTCCCGAAAATGTAACAGATCGAGTCAGTGAAATCTAGGATGCGAGGTTACAGAACGATGAATCTCGTAGATGCTCGTGTTGGGTACGACGTACGAAAATGCCGATGCATAGGACATGCAGGTAAAGAACTGTTGGAAAACTGCCTCGAGAAGATTTAGAATCAACCTCAGAGACCTAGTCCAGTAATGGGCTTGCATGATGTAGGGACACAGCAATAAAACCATCAATCTTTTATCGCGTCGTCACCTGTCACAATGGGTGTAAGGAGATATGGAGCCAGAGATGATGCAGTGGCCAGTGCTAGTAGCAGCAGAATGCAGGTCATCTACCGATAAGCTATTATCGATGCACAGCAAGGTGCTTATATCAAGAGTACCGAAGTACTGACGAAACTGCGATGCTGGGTTGACGGACGTTTGTTACGATAAGTTATCCTTACATCAAAACTACTTACGCAAAAATAGTCATGGCTCTGACATCATGATGCAGATGAAACGACAATACAAAATGGGTCGCTTCAGGTCGTCAGGCTTTTGATGCAGCGTTTGGATAACCTAAGCATCCCTGACTATACACAAGACTCTGGCTTGTCTGTAAACGAGGATTTGTGGGATCAAGAGTGTGTAGCGATAAACCATACGCCGCGGAGTTGAAAACATTAATGTTAACGCGAAAGTTTGTGCCACCAAGCCCATCGACCTGTCTATGATCAACTTGTATTCATTAATGATAGTTCATTAGTACCTGTTTGATTTAATCTCGCTGGTGGGCAACTCAGGCTTAGCCATAACGTGCTATGACAATCGCAAGTGAGTCTCCGAACAAGTCCATCTAACCGAATCAGAAATAGTTTCGTGACCTTGACAGTCATGCACTGACGGAAGAAATATTTTGTTGCTTGTGTTTCTGAGCGCAGTACTTATTTTGAATTTGTTCCTCTTTTAGCGCCCTTCGTGCAATGTGTAGCTATCACTGCATCTTCCACACCGCACCTTCCATCAATTCTTACTGTCCCAGATTCTGGTCAGAGATTGATGACCATGACCATCCCGCAGCATACTGCTACTTGCCAATTCGCACTGTTTGGGACAAAAGCTTGAGACCTTATTTTTGGTATACACTTTCAATAAAACGCCGACGCGCTCACAGCCCAAGACTTCTGGTATAAAGAAATCCATAAAGTGTTTAAGCAGGTATCATCGTCTCCCGTTTCTAAGTCGTCTAATCATTACTTGTAATGGCTACTCTCTCTGCTTTAATTCTAGCCGCTATTGTGAACGTGGCTCAAGCCCAGTCTCTTAATGTTGTCAACTCTTGCTCCGAATCTGTTTTCTTGTACACGAGCACCAGCTTTGGTACTATTGACAGCAACGTCAACGTTGCTGCGGGCCAGAGTGCAAACCTAGGCATTAGCTCCAACTGGGACGGCGCTATCAACGTCGGTAAGTATATATCTCCCCTCCTCAGCTTCTCACTGACCGCTCTATTAGGTACTGGATGCAACAGCGACGGTTCTACGTGTACTACCGGTGGCCCGACCTGGGACGGTAGCACTCCCTTCAGTAGAGCCGAATTCAACTTTGTGGGTCCCAGTCGCTGGAATTGAGAAAAAAACTTCTGACTTGAAAATGTAGTACGCAATACCCGGAAGTGTGACATACGATATCTCGCTCATCTATGGATATAACGTTGGAATGGAGATTTCCTCCGCTGATGCAAGCTGCGATGCTTTCGCTTGCACTATCTCATCTGGCTGCGTGAGTAATTTATCCGTATTGATATCATGCATGTTTATATTGTTTCAGCCCGTTCCTGGACCTGGAACCGATACATGCTACTCCCCGTGCTGCTCCTCTGCGAGCGCGTGCAGCGGTGGCGCCCTTCCCGCTAGCGGAGGAGGCTGCGTTAACAACGAGGGCCCTGGCCCCAACAGTCCTTTCTATTATGACACTTGTTATAATGCCTATGCATTCCCTGACAATGACGGCTCGAGTACGTGCTTCCATATTACTGTCATTAGTATAGTGGACTGATCATTATCATTCAGATGGCTATACTCCTGCTGACTATGTCGTATATACTTGCGGCAACACCGATATCACTCTTACTCTGTGCCCTGGCACAACTTCTGACTACACCTAGTAAATATAGGCAATGAATGCCCGTTTACGTTGTAATTTGGAGTTGTCGTATTCGTTCGATACAATGTAGTTTCTTGGTATTAATTTTTGTCAGTAGTTTTTCGGATAGCAAAGTGTACTTATGTGCACTTTGCATAGAATCTGCTTGTGCGAGAATCGTGGTGAAATGGATGATTGGATCACTACAAAATTCAATCGCGTTGTGACACTCACGTGCCAGTGAAATCCTGTTTATTTTATCGACCGACGAACAGCGAGAAGATCAGACCATCTAGTAATCATTTCAATTTACAAGCTCGTTGACGCTCACTAGTGAGACCCTGTGAGAGATGAAGCCCTACCATATACACGCCTCGTTTACAGATTGGTGCTTGCACCGGTGTTGAAGTGGATGTAAGCACTGACAGATGCACTATGTCATTATTCGTGATCGACGAGTGAGTATGCCTGCGCGAGTCAGCCAGTGGATGAGCTGTACCTTGATCTTGTCGTTGTTGCACTGGAGGTGTCTAGTTGATATCGCGTTGAGGTGCAGAAGTATTTGAAGATAGTATCAACTCGACTCACACTCAAACAGAAGACGATGTCACACCATTTTCATTGTGACTCGAGTAAATGACTTTGCCCACGTAGACAACGTGTGTGAGAGGTATATGCGAATGTAAGATGACGACTCGGACACCACGAGAATATTATAACCGAAAGCAGGATCGTCATGTTCGTTCTATTTTGAATGTTCAGAAAACAATTTGGCACATGGTGGATAAAGCCACGACTTGTTACTTTTCCGATTCGTTGTATGACAACGAATCGGATGGATGAAGCTGGAGGCATCAAAATCTTACGGAGAGCGGCACGAATTCCACGCGCGCATGGCATTAACCAGACGGTATGAGGCAGTGCAATGCACAGTTTATGAGAAAGAAATTCGTGTTGGGCGTGTAGTCACTGTAGTGCGTGGTGATACTCTGATTTTGTGACTTTCGGAATTTCGCACCCATGTTTGCCGGAAAAAACTAGGTGTCCTGTGTTTACACATTGACAATACTTGAACTTTCTTGGTTTGGAGCCATTTAGAGCCTGATGCTGAGACAGCTTCAGGGCAGAATACGATATTGTTGTAGTGGAAAATCTTGATCAACGGAACAAAATTCATGTGCGGGGGACGAGACCAGAGCAAGGCACGATCCCGTCATCGATGACGGGAGTATGCAATCGTTTGAACTGATCAAGATTCGTAACAGCCTGGCGTTAAAAAGTTGAGTCCACAGGCAGTAAACAGTAGCATATTTTGACCAGACCCCGATAGAGTAGATCGGTGGTCGCGGACGTTCTTGCACGCTTGAAGCGTATTTAGAGTTGGTCACACGCAAAGCTGAACCGTTTGGGGAGGAAAACTCAAGGACCTGGAGTAACATATAGAGACGCGTGGTGATATACATGATACATGAGGATATCAAGCTTAGCGAAGCCGAGAGTAGGGATGGAATCTACTACTATGACGTGGGGCCAGCTTGTCATTAGTGGGATGATGGGGCGGTACCTTTGCAGAAGTCGTGAAATTTATCTGCGTTCGCTTCGACTGAGAGGAAGCAGTTTGCTCTGAGCGAGATTTTTGCAGCGCAGCTTTGAGGCAGAGATACAAGCGCCCACATACGTCGCCGAGAACCACAAGAAAAAAAATTGACCATGAAACAATTTGTAGAACAAATGGCCAGGTGCGAAAAGATGCCAAAGGCGAGGGCATGAACGACTGTCATGAAAGTAAGTAACTTTACGTACCGATGCTATCCGCAAACCATTCGGGGCGCATGTCATCTGGATCCCACATATCCTTTGGAAAATTCGTCGTGCGCTCATCGACATCCACAAATTCTACCAGCTTAGCATATAGATGGGGATTGCGGAAGGATCGGTTGGACATAAGTGAATCGTTAAAATGCTTGGGATGTTCAGAATCTTGCTTTAAAGCGTGAAACTGAGCAAGTTTAGTCTGAAGAACAATCAGAAAGATCCCCGTGAGTGAGAGCACAGTCGCACCTGAATTGTCGGGTCATAGGGAGATAAAGACGCTGGTGGAATACCCCAATCTGTGAAACCCGGAATTGGCGGTGGTCTCAAGAGTTGTCGGAGGTGAGAGATTTCATCAGCCTCCTCTACAGATCCAGTTTCAACGTGTTCCGTGTTCGGGAACGCATCGGGTATGGACGCCGGACTGAAAGCCCGAAGGCTTCCCGAACCGCCTACGATTTCATCTGATACATGAGCACGAGGGTGACCCCTCTGCTGCGCAGGCCGACGGATGATTACTTGAGACTTTGGTAACAGGCGGGCCAGGTTGGCTGGGTTGTATCTTCAATATGGCACATGTGTGCATCATGTTATATCGTACGTACCATCTGATAATGAGTTTGATACACCCTTCAGCGCCTTATCCTATCTCATGAAGAACGACAGCCAACAAAGAGGGAAACGATTGCACAAGGCTGCGATGAAGAATCTCTTACATTATTTAGACATATTCCCACACTGTTCTTCGAGGATGAAGCAACCTTCTCTTCCGAATCGCTTTGCGAGTCATCTCCATAAGTGTGAAGACCTATGAAAAATATAAGCATAATGGTGTGGTATTCAAGAGATGCTTACCGTTCATGAGAGTGAAGGACAAAAAGCGGATTGTAGTATTTTAGAACTCCGCACTCCGTTTCCTTCGCCGAGTTGCCGTGAGTATTTCACTTGTCAGTGTCAGTTGCGTTCTCCATGCGTTTCTGGCTGCATCCTCAGGCCTGCGTACAGTTGCTAACATGTTTCATGGCATGTGTGGTTGGATCATTAGGCTCTGCCGCGTCTGCTGGCGAGCGCGCAGCTAATTTCTTTGGTAGACATGATTCGGGTTCAGGACAGCACCAATAATTGGGCAGTCCTGGTATGCGCATCTCGGTACTGGTTCAACTACAGGGTGAGCACAATCGTACCACTATAGAACGCCTTTCTGAGACCATGTGCTACAGCATATGGCAAATGCCCTTGGAATGTAACGCACCCCATTCCTGAAGTTGCTCACTACTTGATGCACCTGTTAGGTATCGTACCGTTAAGCGTCTCGGGATTCCAGACTCCAACATCATCCTCATGTTGGCGGACGACGTAGCGTGCAATGCAAGGAACAAATTTGCTGGCAGTGTTTATGCAGAAGCTGGCAGACACTTAGACTTATACGGCGAGAACATCGAGGTAGATTATCGTGGATATGAAGTAACTGTGGAGAACTTCATACGCCTATTGACAGGTATTAATGACTCAGTATTGATTGAAGATCATCTAAAGGGTTGTAGGTCGGGTGGATCCCTCTATGCCACGGTCAAAAAGACTCCTGACAGACGACCACTCAAACATCTTCGTCTACATGACTGGGCATGGAGGAAACGAGTTCCTCAAATTCCAAGACCAAGAGGAAATAAGTGCATTCGATATTGCTGACGCATTCGAGCAAATGTGGCAGAAGAAAAGGTGAGACCTCCTGTCGCGTTGTCGTATTCGAAATTCATGATAGACCAGATACAATGAAATTTTATTCATGATTGATACCTGTCAAGCAAATACCATGTATTCTCAATTTTATTCCCCTAATATTCTCGCCACTGGATCCTCTCAGATTGAGGAGAATTCCTACTCCGTGAGAATTTCACACATCTTTTTGTTACGAAATGCTTATCATGGATCTAGTATGAAAATGACAACGACATTGGCGTCTCCGTCATCGACAGCTATACACACTACGTCCTCAAATTTATGGAAGGAATAAATAAGACGAGTCAGACATCTATGCAAGATTTGGTACTCTGCTTTATCACTAATCTGATGCGCGTGTTGATTCTTCGTTGCGACAGTTCGATTCATATGACCCGGTGAAGATTTACTCTCATCCAGGCATCCGGTCTGATCTTTTCCGCCGTTCCTTGGACAAGACGCTTATTACCGATTTCTTCGGAGGCGTCGCACAAGCTGAAGTCTTCCCATTGCAGGACATTGTGGGTCCAAGTAACCATTACCATCATGAGAATGATCGCACGCCCCCTACCTCTCGAAGCTCAGACACACCGTCTGTACCGGTGGTCTTGTCGTCGTCTGTCATTTCTCTCCCGAGACTGACAGGCGAGACGCATGAATGGGATAATTGGTGGAAAGGGAAAGATGTCAGAAAATGGTCCTCCATCTTTGTTGTAGGATGTCTTGTATCCTGGGTTTCTTTTATGCGGTAATACTATATCTGTTTCCTAAACTTGTCCTGAATCAGGGGCCGTGAAGATCTTACATCTCTTGTGTTTGACTGACACTGCAACTCTTGCATCGGCGTTTCTCGTCTGAGACTACAAGATGCTGACCCCGGGCGCCCTTTGGAGGAAGTCGGAGGAGCTGCCTATCTAATGAATCAGTCTAACATTTGTGTAGCTACCGTGTACCATCATCTCACTTGCTATGAAAAGGAAGACATGATCGATGAGGGCCGTGGGTCACTCAGATGACTAACTGTGATGATGAAGGCACGTTCTGTAGAATAACACTCAAAAACCGGTCATATAGTAATCACTAGATTTAAATATTACCTTCCGACTCGCCTGTATAAACGTCGTAAATTTTCCTAGTCACGGTGATCCAATTTGTACTCTAATTATTGGCTTCACTTCAGCGTTGTTATATAACTTTGCTGAGCTCTGATGTACGTTGTCTTGCAGCTTGTAGCTTGTAGTCACATGTGCTGACTTCTTACCTGGTTTCTGTTGTAGACCCGTACAGCCAGTACAGTACACTTTTTCATAATGTATAGCAACGGGAGCTGCCTTTTCGCTATACAATATGAGAGATATACACTACCAAATGATTCCCACGGTGGAGGGGTCAACCAAAATTGGGGGTGTCGATGCGCAAGGTGCTCCTGATAGGTCGCCGACTGTCATCAATTGGGCAAATTAAGCACCCCGGGCCCCATGTCTTGAAATGCTGAACAATATTGTGATCCTGAGGTAGTAAGTCTGGATATTCATCAACACCATCAGCCAGTCATTCAAGGTAAGACTCCTGTGCCTAGTATCAGAAAGCTTTATAGATACCGTCCCTCTTGCGAGGTGTATTTGGTTTCCGCTTGTATGAGGTGGGTTTGGGACGTGGCTGGCATTTTTAGGGTTGCGCACCATTGGGACTAGACTAAATATCATAAAAATCGTTCATTTTACAATGTTTATCAACTCAACCGTAGTTCTACTCGGTATAAACTATATCTCATAGTGTATATTAGGCCTCCGAAGGCTATACATTATACATTATACAATTTTTCGGGCGCTTACCCGCATACCACGATGGGAGCTGCCAAAACTTGATACAAGATGAGATTTATACATTACTAACGTATGCATTATGAAAAAGTGTACTGTAGTAATAACAATCATGTATTCATCTCCGCTCACCTATTTACATAGGTCACAACGAATGGCGCACCGAGGTTGAGAGACGTCGCTGATGATGTGACATTAGCCCGGCGCAGGAGAGACCGCAATGCGCATCGCACGGAACAGAGGAACAAGTCTGCGCAGTCAGTGTCGATTTGCACTTCGGTGGCATTAGTACCGAGGATGGCCAGGCGACTGAAAGTACTCACCTGTGAATGATTCCGTGGACTGCGATGGATCCATACCATAATTTGACATTCTGATTCTTTAGGGTGACAGAGTTTCCGTCACCGGTTAGAGACCCTGTGCTACGTTCGCCGAGTTTGTAAAGAAGACCGCGATCGCTCAAGGAGTGAGGTGAGCCTATGTTCAGCGCATAATTGCGCGACGTGATATCGTACTTACTGAGGAATGTTAAAAACTGCGTTTCCGCTAAAAAATCAACCGACAAACATACTAAGAAATGGTCGCGAGATGTGCCTTCACGTCTTCTATGGTCGTATCCATGGATATTCTACTCAGCGGGATACTGATGGACTTCTTTGGTAGACATCTAAAGGTGATGCTGCAACGAGAGACGAGATAACAGAGCGTCAGTAAAGCTGTGGAAGGATGCATGTCGTTGACTTGTTGATAGACCTCAGAGTGAGTTAGTACTTGCTTTCATGGTTCTCAAGGCGGGCCATGCTATTTGTCTATGCATGAGACCACATTTTCCAATTACTTAATAGGTTGTCAAGTATGCTATCTGTCGGGGTACACGAGAATAGACCGAGGTGCCTCGTTGCTCGGAAGAGGCGTGGACGACAATGACTTGAGGACAATCTTGTCGCCCTCGATCCATACAAGGTTCAAGAAATTGTCAATATACAATGGTTACACAACACTTAGTACATCACTTGGAAAAAAGCTCGCAACATTCATTGGTCGATCCGAGTCCCGTTAGAGTTCATACACCACTCCAACACAGCACACGGCGGCCACAAGTCATCCGGCTCATTACCCGCGTCTTGAAGAAGCAATGCCACAACACCGTGTGGCGGAACAGCGTACGCTGTGAAGTTGCGGACTGCAGTGCCGTTGTCAGTATGTGCCCAAAGGTCCTAGACAGACAAAAGCAAATCAGAAGGCCGCGGACAGCCTGCATGAAAGATGAAACTTACCCGGACAGTGTATTGTCTGCCGGCTCTGATCCATGGAGATTCAGTCAACCTGAAGAACATGTCGGCTGGTTCATCCAGTGTGTTTAACTGTATAAAATTTTAATTGTTTGAATAGCGCGTTTCAAAGAGAGCACGAACGAGCATAAACACCGTCCCGTTCTGACTCTCCCCGCTCCAATATTGTGCGGGATGTGTGTTGTTGCTGACCCAATCAGGCTATAAATGTAACGTGACATCAACGACGTGGCCTCCGATTAACTGCCAATAACTTGAAATGACTTACATTGATGCCCCACCGGAAAGGTGAGATGCTAGTGCCTACAACCGAGTCTTGATGAATCGCAATTATTTCTGGGTTGGTCAGAATCTCGAGGGTTTCTTTGGTAGCAGAAGCGAGCTAAGTTGGATGTACGTGAGCGGAGCATTCGTCAATGGGGATCGGACTTACATGAGTGCCAATAAGTAAAGGTGACTTCAAGAGCGCCCATGCAGTAAAATGGGACTTCGCTTCTTCGTACGTTAGGGGGCCATTACCACTGTCGATCATGAGACGACAATCAAACTCGGCCTCTCAATAACGTACACTTCAAGCTACAAGGACCCGTGTCAGCGCAGCCAACAATACCACAGAACATGACTGACGATATCCATGTCATTATGGCCATAGAAATCAGTGGCCCAAGTATAGAACGAGTTCCTGAAAGACGATTTAAATTGCTCTAGGATAAGCAACGTGGCTTGCTTACTGGTTTAATATTTTGACGATTGATTGCCAGTTCGGGTCTTGCCCACTGATCAGTTGCATCCTCAGTGAAAGGTTTCGGGGGTTTGAATGCTTACCAATATCGTCAGTTGTCTAAAGTATTCGTTAGCTTCGAGAAATTTGTGATACGTGCTCTATCTCACCCTCCAACTTTGTCCGTATCTGCGGGCCCAAGTCCACCCTTGCTCCTGCAAATACGTTTCACAATCCAAAAATTGCAACGAGGTGGAGTCTCACCCTTCCCCATTGGCACATGGACAGAATTAAGGGTGGTGTTCCAGACGACAGCGAAAAATCAGTAATAGCATTTGCCACACGTTCATATCCTAGACCCGTCAGTGAAGATTCTGACAGCGGTAAAGAACACGAGTACATACTTCCCATAATATTCTCCCGCGTGATGTTGTCGAATGGAACTGATGCATATCGAGCAATCATAAACTAGGCATGGTGACTCCACGTACCAGCACAATTGTCATATCTGTTAATAGTCCATCAAGAACAGCTGTTCAAGTCAGGAAATCGATACTTGCTTGAGATAATCGAAGCCCCAGTCATGGAAGCGTTTTACGTCTCTGCTAGATATGATCATGATGTCGTGACCGGGAGCAGACCTGCTTACCTTGCCTCGTTCTGGAATGAACCAGGGTACAGCTGGCATGTGAACCAACCCGAGTCACTGTACTGCATGACAGGGACACAATCAGGGAAAGTAGAGGAATGACTAAATGACAGCTCCTTACAATACCAGCTTTTCTGCGTATGCCAAAAAAAAAACGCTCAGTGGAATGCAATTTCAGATATATATATAATATCTCACGTACAGTCCAAGATTATGAATTTTGTCTGTGAGGGCCTTCATTCCAGATGGAAACTTCGTTGCATCTGGCCGTGGATGTTAATATATGAACCCTCAGGAGAAAATAGCCCGAACCTTCAACAATATCACCATCATCGTTTCTGCTTCTCTCTGAGTAACAATCATCAATGTTGACATAAGTATATCCAGCATCCTAGTGGCAATATCAAGTTCAGCCACCCTGAATACGGCCGACAGCGAACGATACTTGCCGCTAACTTGAGCGATTTGATAAGTTGTGCGGTTTGTAAGATGAGGCCTTCGTCTATGTCGCACTGAAAGATCTGAGTTAAAACTTTCAGAACTAGCTTCATAGCACTCACATGGTATGCGTTCCAAGCTGTGCGTAAGGCGCCAGGTCAGTATCGATAGCTTTTCGGAACGTGGCAACCTACTGTTATAGCCCATCACTTATCACCACATGAGGTAAACGAATTGGTGAAGACTGAATTTTCAAAGACGCACCTGGTAGTTTGGCAACTCGGTTGTCCAGTGCAGCGGGAGGATCCTGAGCGCGGTACCAGGGGGAATCATGACGGTGAGCGAGGTACGTGATATATCCCAAGATTGCAGCCAAGGCCAATGGAATGACGACAACGAACGATCTGTTGAGCGTCGAGCGAGCTTATGAACGTAGAAATAGTTAGCATTCACTGCCTCTCGATGAAGCTTCGAGAATTGTTATACCAGTATATGTCGAGCCTCCAGTCCCATAGGTAATGAGAGGATTTTTTCGGATAAGCGGATCTCCGGGCTTCATAGCTGGAGGATATGGCAGTTGAGGTTGTCAACGTAGTGGGCAATAATAATATTGTGGGGAAACTTGGAGTAAGCTCAGTCTTAAACCACGGAAGTAATAGGGCATACTCGCACGACGCATTAATTATAATTGAAAGTTATGTACATATGTACATACATGTGGGATAAATAAATCCATCACATGATGTACAGTTTGAACAGTCCGCAAATTTTGTACTGCTTGTGAATTTTTCAGGCTAAATTGAGCGGTGATTAGACAAGCTGAGTCCCGCTCGGGGGATTTGGACAAGTTTTTATTGCCGAACCGAGAGACAGAGGTAGTACATGAGGTCTGCATAAGGCAAATTAGATGCGAGACTCGATAAGATATGCTCTGGATGAGCAAAGAAACAAGAGTAGAAAGACATGAGACGACAGAGATCCTGAAGGGCCAATCCGTCTTTGTAACTTAGCTAAGACTGTCGTCCCTTAACTGTTACGCCAAAAGGCAGTGATACTGAAAGCTCATGTTTCAGTATCGCAGACAGTACTTATGTAGATTATGGAAACTCTAGCGTGCTTACAGCTTTATTTTGTTTTGTGGTCTTGGCGCCAAAGTTTACGAGTCGTCCAAAGCAAGAATGAGATAGAGTAACGCAAGAGAATAACGTGTTGTCAAGATAGTCGAAACTATTATGGCGCGGGAGCTGAGCCAAGCGGTGATGCATTAAGTAAAAAAGTGTGCTGCTGGACATGGGACGTTGCCACGTTGGCAGACTTGATAATGAGTATGTTTCACCTTCATATGTTCTCTCTCTGAGTTTCATTCTAACTCATCTCTCTGGCCATGTGCTCGCCTGTCATCACGACAGGTTATGAGTCCCGACATGGCCAAAATGGACTCGATGCTGCCCAGCGTCAACTCTGCTCTATTCAATGTCCTGAAATTAACCGAGGACAAAAGCAACTGGACAACGTACAATGAATGTACCTTGACATCCAGATTGATTCGGAACTTTTCCACCAAATCAAAAGCCGACGAGAGTATGTTACAACAACATCCGTTTTGCCCATCTCGGCATCGCGATGCACTCCCGCACATTCTCAAGCCCGCTCATCCAGCTAATCAGTCGTTCGAACCCCAGCCCATAGCCTCCATGAGGCGTACTCCCATACTTCCTCAAATCCACGTACCATCCGTATTCTTCCTCCTTAAGGCCATGCCTCTGTATAGCCTCAACCAAATGAGAGGTCCTCTCTTCTCTGAGCGACCCACCCACGAGCTCGCCGATGAAAGGAACTAGGAGATCAAAGCACGCTACAGTTTGCCCATCATCATTGGCTCGCATATAGAAAGGTTTCAGGGAGGTTGGGTAGTCTGTGACAAATACAGGACCGCCGACAAGTCGTTCCGAAAGCCAACGCTCATGCTCGCTTTGCAATGCTCTCCCCCATGCAGGCTGGAATTCGAATCCAACTCGAGAAGAAGCATGGTATTTCTGCAACTCCTTTACAGCATCAGTATATGTCATGCGTGTCCAGGGCATTTCTGGGTGCGATGCATCTTCCAGAGATTGGAGTTTTGCCTCATCACCGTCTTTCCAAAGGAGTGCATTTTCTGATCGACACTGAAGGAGGACAGTTTTGAGAGACTCCTCGACCACATAACATACGTCCCGGACGTGGTTGATAAATGCCCATTCAGCTTCGAGCATCCAGAATTCCGCAAGGTGCCTATTCGTTTGAGAACGTTCTGCCCGGAAGCAAGGAGAGAGCGTGTAAACACGAGACAGGGAAGCAGCAAGGGCCTCCAGGTGAAGTTGTGAAGACACAGAAAGATATGCCGGCTGGGAGAAGAACTCGGCTTGTGCGCTCGGATCGGGCGATTGCCTTGAAGAATGGGCGGGAGAAGTGGGCGAGACACGAAACGTTTCACCACCACCCTCACAATCGTTTGAAGTCAGAATGGGCGTGTGCACGTAATGGAAGCCTTGGGCCTGGGTTTGGACGTGTCAGCAACAGGACGGATGATGAGATATCTATTAGTACCTCATAATAGCTATGTAGCGTCCGGAGGACAGAATCACGTAGACGGAGCATAGCAGCATTGATATCCGTTCGCGCCCTCAGATGAGCATGATCCCTTAGAAATTCCACGGGTAGGGCTTGCTTCTGGATAGGGTAGGCCTTCACAGAGTTTCAATTGGCAAATTTTTATCCGTAAATAACACGTACCTCCGGGTTACATTCGCCCAAGATGTCAACCGCTTCGACATGTAGTTCATGTGATTGTCCTCGACCCAAACTTTGGACCAGATTGCCACAAATGCGGATACTGGCACCACTGGTTAAGCTGAGGGACGGTATTAACCTCTATGTTCCGAAATGCCTTGAGAACATACTTGTGTGGGGTAGCATCTGGCTTGAAGACTGCTTGCAGGCCGGAAGCACAACTTCCATCGTTAATCACCACGAAAGTGACATTTTTCTGCCTTCGTACAGATTTGATCCAACCACTCAATTGGACTTTGGTTACCTGACTGGTCGGTTGTAGAGAAGACAGTAGCTGCCGGATCGTTGGTGGCAACGTTGAACTTGAAGTTGACGCAAAACGGCGCAGGAGCATGGAAGAAACTTGCACAGCCACGCGTATCTTCAAACAATTTTCGTCATGATTTTGCGGCAATGATATTATTGTGCATGGTCTGCGAAGCCACACGGGAAGCCTAGCAGGGTAACTCATAAATAACTGATACAAACCGAGCGAATGTGTAGCTCGGCGCAATATTTTAGCATTAGCAGAAAACAGAAACACGATATACAGATGCACAATGCGATACGAGCATGATATTTTCGGAACTAAACCATCAGAAGCCCCTTCCTCGACCCCTTCCCCTCCCTCGACCACGCCCGCGGTCAACCAACCCCCCTCGTGCACGGCCCCTTCCGCGTGCATCATCCTTCTTCCTACCCTTGGGTTTTGGTGCGTCATCCACTAATAGTGTATCAAGAGGGAGGGCATCTGGAAGTACGAAGTAGCGGATATTGTTACCGCGAATAGATAAGGAATCGAGTGATGTTGGGTCCCGGTTACGGGCTGTCATTTTGACAGTTTTAAGATGGGTGTTCATCTGCATATCTACACCTGTAAAAATGGTTTAAGATTTGCAAACATGGCCAATCTCGTCCATCTAACACACCAGTAATTGTGCCATGGACTACAGAGCCGTTCTTGAGCTCAATGGTCACGGTCTCATTATTGAGTTTCATCAAGAATCTGATGGAAACAAGGGTCAGCGCCCGATCTTTGTAATGCACAAAATGAAAAGCTTCTTGAAAATGTCAGACCAAGACGAAAGAGACGTCTTCTGCAGTATTCACCTTACAAGCTTCATGGTGGATTATGTTGATCCTGCAGCTGCTAGCAGAACTAACTGTCTGAGGCTGATCGTCTCGGCGCCCCTGTTGACCCTTGTTTGTATCATGGACTCCGTAATTTTGCCGTCATGTCACATACATTTTCATAGTCCGCTATTGTTGCGGGGACAAGTGCTGTTCCTACCACGACAACAAAGCTACGTGCACGTATCGCGGAAATCTGCACATCGAGTCAGACCTTAGACTCAATGTGCAGATTTCGATTTCTTCCATCGAGAAGATGTCTTTGCGCGTCATGCATTTATATAATTCGCGAGAATAGTATTCTCCGAATTTCGATATGATGTAATTTTTTCCTCGCTGTCGAATCTGCATGTCGACCGTGCTCCGCACGGTAATTTGGCTCCTAGTAGTATCTATACCAAAGAACACCGAGAATCTTGCTGGACAAGTGGCAGAAAAGCCAATTAATTTAACCGGCCTGACCAAGAGGCGTGCGTTCGCAAAATCCCGAATATACGGCTCGTCGTTAAGTAAGCTAAAAACCTTAATTCACAGCCACCCGAAGTTTCTCGGGACCGCTTTTGAGGTTTTCGACAGAGACCTCAAATCTACACGAAAGCTTAAGTCGATTCCGGAAGGGGGGTATTTTTAGTATAGTAGAATATATCCAGACACTCCGTTAAGTGAAACACGCGTGTCCAAGGAAGTTACCAACTAAATTGGTGAAACACGAAGAAAAAAGTAGAGCACGTGACACTCATGATCTCAACGCGTCATATTACAATGCGCGAGTATTGACGCGTCTTCAAGCCTTAATATTCAATGATCATCTCTTCGTCACACCACAACATCCTCGCTCTGTGAATATACAATGTACCCCCCTCAGTATGCTTCCTGGTTTATATCTGAAGACGAATCACCCCAAAGCACGCAAGACAATAACTTATATCACAATATACCTCATGTTTCCGATACCATGCATTCTGATCCAACATCCGGATATTCACGCAGTCCCGACTTAGATTTCCGAGTATCACTGCCATTGGACGATCAATACGATACCGACTATTCACATAATTCCCCTGACTCTGCTTTCTCAGCTCCAGGCTCACCAGAAGCCTCCAGTTCCCATATCGCACATTCCGACATTGATGTCGTTGAAGAACTTAAATTAAACACGCCCGACTCGCTTCTTCGGCTATTCAACGCTAACCAACTGGAAATTGATTCCAGCCCTCAACAGAGATGGATTATGCGCTGTCCTGAGTGCAGCGAGTGGTGCCAGTCGGGTATCACAACTTCTGTTCCTTTATATTTACCAGGACAATTCAGATCGTTGAGCAACCATAGAGGCAGCAAAAAGTGTGTGCAAGCTGTGAACAAATGGCAAAAACGGCCTGCAGGTGGGAATGTGCTTGATGGGCCAGGCTCTCGGTCCTGCAGTACTACATTAGTTCAAAGGTACGTTTTTTTATCAATCCTTTACTCATCGATAGCATTGTGTCACTGATATCAGGGATCCGATTATTGTGCCTCCGAGTCCTGACGAGCGCGCTTGCACTGGTATCACCATCAACTGGCCAGACGACGTGCGGCCATTCCTCATGATGTTCCCTTGGGAGAGTTATCATGATGGTCCAAACGCTTTACCTTTCACTGTTGACATCACACGCCCCTCCGACCCTCGTGCTCGATCGAAGCATTGTCACTCTACCACGTTTGAAAACTCTCCCTGCAGTGAGTGTGTTATCGTACATAGGCACATCTCCCGGTTGGTCGAAATTGCGCGGGACCCAAAAGCTCACACCAACTACAAGTACCTTGGCCTGGGACATATGCAGGACATCGCTAAAATGTATGCTGCGCAAGTTAAGGAACTAAAATTGCGGGTAAGCACAATTTTTCCTACTCATATGTACCCCTACTGACTAGACATAGGCCTGTAACGATTCTCGGAAGTATATGACATCCCTCACCCAACTCGACGACTACAACCGCCTCTTGATGGCGATATCTGAGAATGATGTCCCCCGTCTCCAGCAAGTCATAAAAATCGCGCTGGACGGTGGCGCCAGTGTTCGTGAGATCGTCAACAAGCTTGAAGATGCAATCGAGGGTGTATATCGCCCTCGAGGGTATGGATCTAGTGATGTCGACATCGCTACTCTAGTATATCGCCTCGGAGGACGTCAACTATTGTATGCACTCAATCACAAGCTCGGCATTCCTTCTATTCGTACTCTTCGCGCTCGGTCTACATTTACCAATATCACACCTACTCTCGGTCCAATTCGCAACGAGCAGCTAGATGAGAATATTCGCTCAATTGTTCTCGGTACTCGGACAGGTATAACATCCTTGCGCGGTGTGAGCTTCATGATTGATGAGATGGCGCTTGAAGAGATGGCAGTGCATATTGGGAAGTACAATATGATTGGTGGACTGTGCTGGAAGCATTCGAACGTCGTCGATCCCGTCTTACGCACATACGACTCTGCAGTTAGGATCGCTCACAAAATTCACAACCAGGAAGTTCACCTTGGGAAGGAGGTCACCGTCATCGGTGTTGCATGCTTCGGCGAAGACGAACTTTATCCCGTGTTAGCAGCTCCTACTTGCAAGACTGAGGATGCCGCTGACATGGAAGGGATTCTCGCTCGCGCTATTGAGCGCTGGAGCGCGACTGGTGCAGCTTCCAGTGTTGGTCCAGTATGGTCGTTCGCCACAGATGGTGACGCTACTCGTCGTGCTGCAGGACATAGGCTCTTCGTCAAGCATCCTCTCTCTATGGATTCCCCATTATTCGCTATACTTTCAGACATGCCTGGATTAAATACTCTGACCGGCGACAATGAGGTGACGCTGGATTTTGACTTTAAACATATCTTCAAACGTAAGTGACTCTTCTTTATTGATGAATACTGAATCTAACTTCCAGTTGATCCAGGAATATGCACACTCATTCGCTCTCCTGCGGGAATCACGCTGAACAATGGTCGTATTATCAATGCGATGATGCTCTCGCGGTACCTTTTGTGGTTACCTGCTCACGATGAAGCCAGTATCACCAAGCTTCTCCACCCCGATGATCCTCAAGATGTTCCACGTGCAATTGAACTCATGCAAGCTATCATTACATTCTCTCAGCTACAGTACGACAGCATTGACAGTTCCTTCTCTACCAATATCGATATCCGTGCAGACTTAGAGGCTATCAAGCTTCTCAGCAACTTGATCGAGTCGATCCTCCTTCCGTTCATCGATCCCCATCTCTCGCTCACCCATCAAGTCCAGTACCTCAGCCGTTATGCCCATCTTTCCTTTTCAATATTTCGTACCCATCGCCGTGCATTCATGCCTTATCAACTATACTACGACACGCAAACTATGACAAAGAACATCATCTTCTGTATCCGCAAACAGCAAGTTCTCGACCCACGGGAAAAGTTTTTTATTGGAGACTCTGGCGATGATCGCCTGGAGCTTCATTTTGGGCGCACTCGAATGATAGGTGGACACAATTCTGGGTGCTCATATTCGCAGGTTCTTGATCGCTTGGGTGCTGCAAAGGACATTGATAGTGTGTTCAAGCGGCACCCTGAGCTTGATCCTGGTCACCGTCGCCTGAAGATGGGTACACGACACGAGAACGTTGATCATATCAACCGCGAAATGTGGAGAGGAGATATCGTGTCTGGGCGGTGTGATCTTCCTTCAGCATGGCAAACAGGTCGGGATATGGCCTTGTCTATTCTTACAGCATCGCAGATTGACCCAGTCAACTATTCATTTGCGACTCTCTTCTCTAATCCCGCTATCGACATGCATCGTCCGTTCGGAATGAACAAGTACCTTGGAATCTCCTTGGATGACGCAGAGGATGTTAGCATGAATGTGCCCCCTCCTACGCCACAAATCCCCGAAGCTCTATCCCTCCCTCTTCCAGATCTCGATATTGGATTAATGCACGAGGACGCCGATGAGCCTGATGAGCCCATGCTGACTTTTGAGGAGGCGTTGACTGCACAATCAGACTCCGATTTGCCCGCTCCTCATTCTGTCACGATTCTGTCTGATCCATCCGCCCCCCCCATTCCTGAAGGACCAGGGATACGTCCAGACGATTACCTTCTGTTCAAAGGCCGCTGGATTCACAAGCAGACTGTCTGCCGTCTGGTTATTAACAAGGACTTTGTTTCAAAATCGTGCAACCGCCTCGAACGTGTCCGTGCAGGGTACACTAAGGTAAATAGGAGAATTGATATGTCTGCAGGGCGTATTACCGACAGGAATCTTTTCCTTGTCGGAGACATCTTTGTTACAATCATTCGTTCAGGCCGGACAGTTTCTATTGGTGTCCTTCGCTCAACTCTTATCACACTCAACAATATCTCTTGTTCATCCGTCAACATAACAGTCATGAAGGCCACTCGTACGACTACGAAAATCACCGGACAACTGCTTACAATCATTCCAACAAATGCTTCATCAGATTCTCCCTCAAAGCCATTGCAATTTTTATGGACTGGAGGGTATGTCAAGAGTCGTTCCGTCATTCAAGGGACATCAGATGCCACCGAGCGTGTCGTCATTATCAGCGTCCCTGGCTCACTTGTCGAACCCATTAATCCCGAGCCAACTTTCATCCGGCTTCGTAATGACATCAATAGCGATGACTTTACGGAGATCAAGGGGGGCCAAAGTACGTGGCAAGTCTCTCAAGATGCACTCCAAGCTGCCTGTGAGCTCCTCTGGGAGAAATCCCTCGAAATCAAAGTTAATCTTAAGTCTCTTGCATCTGTGACCCCTTCCGATATCAAAGCATTTCCCTATCGACTTCCTGATGGTATGTTCTGTATTCTTATTGACGGCCTTTTAATTGATGATCTCTCACAGGCACCCCAGCTATTCTTTCGTCTGAGGGAACCAGCCTCTTGATAGCTTCCGAGGGGGAGCGCATTTCAGAGTGTCCCTTGTGTTCCGCTAAAGCTGTCGACATGCGCGCCCATGCAGGATTACATATTCTTCACACATTGACTAATACACCAGAGGAGATAGCCTTGGTAGAACCGGTATGTTCTCTTATTTAATTTTGTGGTACTGCACATTAACATATCTACGTAGGTTGGAGTTCATTCCCCCTGTGGCTTTTGCGCTCGCTCCGGACGACCTGAGTGCACCATCACCATCGCATTCCCTAGCAATGCTGCACCGACTTTGGCGACCAAATGCCTGTATCAGCATCATTTCAGATATGGGTTCGCAGATCATGGTTCCAAGAACAAACCTTGTCGTAATATCCCACTCAAGTGTGAACTCTGCCATCCTATCCTTCCCCCAGAACCTGGACGAACCTCCCGGAGGGCAGTGTCTGGCGCTGTTGAAGCTGTCTGGCGCTACAACATGCCCAAGCATATTTTGAAGGAACACACGGAGTATTCAGTACCAGGATATAAGTCAATTGGTGTTCCCTTACCTGCTAGTATGTTGAAAGCGATATCGCTCTCGGATCTCGAGCAGGCAGCCGCACGCATACCACAGGAGCGCAGGCTGTTCACATGTGATTTGGAGTCCTTGGAGAAGGAGAATAATGTGGGTTCAAGTTCAAAATCTACTGGTAAACGTCGTGCCCTTCAGCCTGCAGCCTCTCTGCCTTCGAAACGGGCCCGTACGGCTATGAAACCACTGCAGATGACCACGACTCTCATTTGATGTCTTCTGTCTTCCTGCTTTGCTTCATAGTTGCATGCTTTCGTATTCAGTTTTCCGCACTTTTTATGGTACCGTTCACTCGCTACAGTCACGATACAGATTGTATATGTCGTTAAATCATGTTGCAGTCGTTGCTTTGCTTTTTATTCATAGTAGTTTCGCTCGATACTCTTGAATCAGCGCTCAGCCGTATCCAAAATTGCCTGACTAAGCTTCCATATATGGTATAATTGAGGTGACCGTCACACTGTCACCCGGGGTGGGGGCGTCTCCGAAGTTTTGGCAGGTGTATGTCAGAAACTTCTCGATCGCACGCCTCTTGGGCCTGACTAGCTCATTTTCCCGAGCTCGTAGCAAATAGGGATGCTCAATTCTAAAATGTCATTGTCGTTTGCAAGTCGCAAGGGAGCCAAAAGCTAGGCGTCGCTAACAAGTGTTGGCGCTACGCGCCGTAAGGGTGAGTCCTGTTTAGGGCAGGTTTAGCGACGCCCAGCGTGTATTTGTCTCCTTTATGACTTGCAAATGACAACGGCATTTTAGAATTGAGCATCCCTGAGAACTACTCGGCCTCCGCTCACCATTATTTAAAGAACGGTGTCATGTGTATTTATTGTATACCGAACGGAGTCTCTCTGGGAGTGAACACGATCCATAATGACACTGTCCAGGACGTTCACTGCCGCTGTGGTTGGTATACTTTCTGCAGCTACTTCTGCCAATGCTATCACGAACGGAGTTGGTAAACTGCCTGGTCTGTCTTTCAGATCTTCAAATAATGCTTTAATAACATGTTTGATGCAGTGATGGGTTACAATGGTACGTGTTGTTAATAGTACAGGAGCTCGCCATTGACAATTAGCCTCTGTGGCTGTCAGCTTGGAACGCCTTTGCGGTGAGTAAAAATTCTCAAGTAAAAATGGTGACCTCATAGCAGTATTCAATAGTGCAACGTCAATGAGACTATCATCATCCAGACTGCAAAGTACATGAATGAGTTTGGCCTCCTGGTTAGTATCGTTTGGCACATCAAATTCCACTGATTTACTTCGTTGTAGGATGTTGGTTATAATCATGTTAATCTTGACGATTGTTGGGCTATGAAGAATCGTAGCTCTACTGGCGAGGTCATGTCGGGTTGGTTTTCGCTGAAAACTGTCACAAAGGAAATGTGCTAAGCGACCCTCGTCAAAGATAATATCAGGTTCCCAAGCATGAACGAGCTTACAGATCAGCTTCATGCTCTTGGTTTGTACGTGAACATCTATTCTGCGTGACACGGCACCATTTTCATGTGCTTCCTAGCTATGCAGGCATTGTATGAAAGTTACTCCTGACGAGAGATACTTTCTTATTATCAGTTCTAGTATTCTGACTCTGGCTGGTTTACCTGCGCTGGATATCCTGGCTCCTTTATGCATGAAGAACAGGACGCGATGACTTTTCAATCCTGGGGTTTCGATTTCCTCAAGTGAGTACTACTCGTAAGGATGAGTGGAAGGTTACTAAAAACACAATTTAGATATGACAACTGCGCCAGTAAGGATATCCGTGCCCAGGAACCACCAGACAATGCTAATCACTTCCGTTCTAGTTCCATTTGATGATATCATCCGGGAGGGCATGATCGGAAGTGGGCAGAAATCCTCTCACCTTAGTCTTTTTCCTGAATATTTTGGGTCATAGAGTACCAGCGCATGGCAAATGCTCTCGCTGCGGTGGCGGAGAAGACTGGCACCACCCTCATATTCAGTCTTTGTGAGTGGGGCTGGGTGAGTCTCATCTCCTACACTCATTTGTTTTGTATCTCAATGGTTCTCTCAGAGTCAGGTCTGGCTGTAAGTATCAATCTCACCCTGACAATACTGTCTCACAGAAAAGGTATAGGTGGGGTGCCCAGATCTCTCACAGTTGGAGAGTTCGTCACCTCTCATTGAACTCTGGTGACAAATTGACTGGAGATTTGATTAGATTGATACGGACATTGCGCCTCAATGGAACTCGATTTCTAGTATCATAAACTCGTCAGTTACTGCCCTCAAGGATCTTTTCCTTCCTAATATTCAATACAGCGCGTCGTTCATTACTCAAGCTACCAACCACTATGGACACAATGATCTCGACATGGTATGTTCAACCAAGCGTCTTGTTTTAATAGTACTCAGTATGTTATTCAAATGACAGCTTGAAATAGGGAATGGAGACCTCACGTACGATGAAGCAAAGACCCACTTTACTGCATGGGCTCTTGTCAAGGCCCCCCTGCTCATTGGCACCAATGTGAGTACTTTATTCATTCTCAACAATGCGGCTTACCAGCGCTCCTCATACTTAGCTCGCTACTATAAGCCAGGAAATGCTCAGTATCCTGAAGAATCAAGAGATCATTGCAGTGAATCAGGACCCCATCTATGGCACTAGTATCTCGCCCTTCCGCTGGGGTATCAATGTACGTCACTGCCTTTTTGGTGTTCTTTTTTTCATCATGAATATCATTGGCTGAACAGCCTGACTGGACCTACAATGCAACATACCCTGCTCAATACTGGAGCGGTCCCAGCGAAAATGGAACGGTTTTTATGCTTGTATGTCATTCCAGAACCTCAGTATCATGATTATTTCGGTATTAACACACTTCAGATCAACACTCTGAGCGAACCGGCTGACATGTTTTTCAATCTCACCGAATCTCCTTGGATTCGCGCTGGCATCCAGTATTCCGTCCGGGTAGGCTCTCCCACACCATGTGGCACTTCGCAGCTGTCATTGATCAATTTTTGGGATAGGATTTGTGGACGCACACGGACAACGGCACCGCTGTGCGTAGCTTCACGGCCATGAACGTCCCGGCGCATGGTGTAGTGGCGCTGTTGCTCAAGGAAGATGGAAATGAACCCGCTGGGTTGGTGCCACCCTGTGCTGGCGAGGCTCTTTCACAATGCACTGCTGAGAATGGGACGAGTTATTCATGAGCCATGTCTAGTCTTGCCCCAGACTCAGTAAGTAGCCACGATGGATATTTATTCGTCTGTTGGATGCAGTATTACATTTAAATTGTTGGAGTCTGGCGCTCGCTGTGTTCATTCGTATTTCTCGAATTTAACGTAAAATTTGAAGGATTGACCCAAGCGGGTCTGATAGAGTTGTCAGCTGATATGTTGGTCTCGCGATTCCACAATCATTCAAATGACAAGGAATTTACAATGAAATTTGAGATCAACCAGAGAATAAAGGGCAATTTGAAAGCCAACCCTACTGCTCTGTAGAGCAGGTGCATGTTGCTATGTGGCTTGTTACAATGTGTCTAACGCTTGTCAAGTATAATAATCGGCTGTCATATCCATTGCTTAGAGTGTTGGAGAAACCATCCGCGAGTGCAATACCGACAGTATACCTTCATATGTGGCTTCTATTGTTTGTAAATATTCCTCCATGTTCTGGTCTTGCATGTTACCAGCGGGCACATCCAACGTAAATGATGGCTTGAAGCGGAGATATCCAGAATACTCGGGGATATCAGCGTCTAAGGGTAGTGGAATTCCGCCCTGTTAGACACGATGTATCAATACACGAGCCAGAATACAAGATCCAAACATACTACCACAGAGGTGAGATATGTCCAAGCTCGCGCAGCATTGGGCGTGTTATAACCGCCTAAAGTCTAGGATGGTATGTGAGAAAATGATCCGATAAGTAGCACCATACCTCCACCGAGTAACATCTTTTTCCCTTGCCATTCGTGAACGATGCGCTGTATGCACCAGCCGAGCGAGCCTTCGCCACCCAATGACCAGTTGAAAGTTGCCATGGGATCACCCGCTAGGCCATCTAAGCCACACTGAACTAGAATGAAATCAGGCTGAAAGATATCCTTGACATGTTCGATGATGGGCCAAATGCGGAGGAATGTTTTGGTGGATGCACCAGCTTTGAGTGGCACTGATAAAGTAAAAGGATCGAAGGACGGATTATCGACGTCCGGAAGGGAAGCAAGGGGGGAAACAGGAAAAAAGCCTGGAGCTGCATGATGTATGGATAGCGTCTGAAAATAATTCCATGGGTCATAAATTGTCAATGGTTTGAGGTGCACGCACAAGAACTTGAGCAGTAGTCGTAGAACCAGGTTTGTGAAAAGCTTGTGACACTGCATCTGAAAAATGAAGGTCGAGATCGAGATACATCACGCGTGGTTTCTTCAACGGATACGCAGAAGGTACTGTTCGTTTAAGGAAGAGGATAGCGAGTATGCAATCAGCGACATAACAAAAACCTGAAGCCCGTGCTTTTTTGGCATGATGTCTGGATATGATGACACTGAGATTGCAAGGAAAGTTGCAGTGAAATGAGCCAGTACTTACCTTCCTCCATCCCAGCAGATGGCTACGTCGGAAGTATCATTTCTAATGACAGCTGCTCCAGTCAAAGTAGCTCCTGCAACTTGTGTGATATAGTCCTTGATTCCATGAAACATGGGGCAGTCCTGCATAAATGTACTGACAGGTCGCGAGATGACAAAATCTGTTTGGTATACGCACGTCTTCAAGCCCAAACTCTGAAGCTTCTGGCAGATTCTGCGCATCACTTGATTCATTCATGGCGTATTCGAGATAGTCATGAGTATGGTAAGCCAAGAGCTCCTTCTTGCCAGCAGGTCGTGGTCGCACAACTAGGAATCGTTGGGGTGCTTGACCAGGGCATGTTGCCAGAAGTCCATATGCGTGAACGAGTGAATGGACGAGGAGAGAACGGTTTCTATTAGAGGGTAGACGTGAAGATATCTGCCGGTAGTGGAGAATATCCGAAAGAGTGGATTAGGCATCGGTCGATGGCACACATCGTAGGTACTCTGCAAAAGTGTACTCACTTTGACTAGATCTTCTGAGAAGATGTAGGCCACCGGCTTAGCAGGCAACTCAGTATATTCGACACGGGAGTCCATCTGAGTCTATCACACTGCACAGTACGTACAGTCAAAATGAGTGTAAATACTGCTTCAAGTATTATATGTTGCTCTCAATCGGACTCGTTGATGACCGTGACAGTCCTTGTATATATAAGAGCAAGAACCCCTCTCGTACGCGGGATGTCTGTAATTCAGATATGTACAATAAGCTGTGACTGTATTTAGCACCTTGGTTGCAGGCTTTGTACCCTTTACGACAATACGATGTGTTTGGGATGATAATCCAATTGAACGTTCAGTTGTGTGGACACTGGTCAGGCTTCATTAGCTGACAACGCCTTCCGCAAGAACTGGATCGATTCCTCCTCCTGCCGACCAAATATCTCAAGAGCTTCTCTGATCTTCCTGGAAGTTTCTGCATCTTTTGAAAGTGCAAATTGCAAGGCAGCTGCGTTGTCGGACAGATAGTCAACATCAAACACTGTGTGCCAAACTTAAGATCGCAGTTTGAAACCGAAAACGCAGCAAACAAACCAGACTTCTCTCCGGTCACTTTCAATGTAACAGCAACCAACTCATCATCTGATCTTCTGGGAGCAACAGCGAGCAGAGCGAGAACTCTGTCTGATATGGTTAAGTGATGTGGACGAAGTCTTGCTAGAGCAACAGCCTGCAAAAGTGATACCCGTATGAACATGCAGGAGTTCGTCAATTTCAATGCTCACCTCGTCTAATGTGATTATACTGGTTTAAAAAAGCGGATTGAGTGAATCAAGCTTGCAGGGTAAAAACAACTTTTACCTCGCTGGCACCACAGTCGTGCTTGTTTGTCTCTCCTTGAAGGCTTGTATAATGGAGTATATGATCGGTGACATAGGATGCTGCCGAACGGGGTCGCTGTATTCAATGTATGAGGAGGCACCTTCAGGAAAGTGTACTCGTAATTCTGGGCTTTTGATTAGATCTCGCTGATAGGACGTTCTTGTACCAAGTCCGGAAAGCCTACCGTTGAAGTAAGGTGAAATAGAGAGACATCCCGCCTGCGAAGCTGCCATAGCCTGCGGGACAGAGAACAAACAAGTTCCGAGTGTACGTATGCCACTCTCCTCTAGTTCCTTGCACGCAAGGATACTTTCGGGGGTGACTGGTATTTTAATACAGACCCTATCTCTGAGGAAAGTGCCATCAGTCTGCCTCCTAAAAATGAACTAGGCTGTCGACCCACCTAGATATGCCGTGCTTGCCAAAGACACTGATAAGGGCCTTTGCGTGTGCAACGGTAGCATCTTTGTCGTACGCTGTGCGGGGGGATGTCTGTGCGAGAACCCTACCCGTCTTGTCCAGATATGGGATGACTTTGCTAGCTAGAAGGACAGTCTAAATGACAGAGTTTCAAGCTGATTGATGTGCATTGTGATCCCAATCATACATACCACGAGATTGAGCACCTTCAAGATACCATCCTCGGTTGATATGTCGATTGCAGCGTCTTGGACATACTGAGATACCAGGGGTTCCAGGTTCGAGTCCCATTGTACTTGTAACTGGCCATTCACAATCGCCTGGTTAGATGTCATGGAATGAAACGTCGTTGAGACAGACAGGGATTCGGCTGCCTTGGGATCCATTGAATCAATATCCACAACAACTCCCAAGGCTTGTATCTGCGACAGTAAGGTATTCTCCATGACGGCAGTTTGAAAGAATCAGTGAGCATCAACGTTGATCTCGAAGTACCCCCAAGTCAATCCCACTGAACCCGTGTACATATTACGTACCGATCACGAGAAGTGACTCAAGGCATGCACTTTTTACCACATCTTAAGTTCATCCCTGTTATTGCCCACGACAAGGAGAATGTCTCACAACCTAGGCGTTGGCGATGACCTAGTGGGGGATGACTCCACCAAGTGTCACCATTTCCCGCTTGCGAGTACTTCCCGGGCCATTGGAAGGCATGGGCACTCTATATCTCATTGCAGTAGTCTCTGCATGATCAACTTGAATGTGGTAGCCCATGTGAATGTTGCTCATAGTAAATATAAACTGTAGGCACAAAACATCATGTCAGCTCCACAGTTCCTAACTCAGCATCCAGAAGAATATACTCGGCCTGCTCCGGGGATGATACATACATCAGGAAAAAACAAATTTTGTGGGAGCCCTGGTGAGAGCTATGTAGCACTACATAGCTACCATAGTTCTATGTACCTGATGTAGCCGTGACTCAGACTATATAGATCTACAGTGGGCTACAGCAGACTACAGCAGGCTACGGCGGACACTTGGAGGCACAATAGTCAAATTTAAGTCCGTAGTCAATAGTAGCTGAGTAGCAACAAAACTAATCAATAGCGGACATGCAGAATGTATCAAGGTCAATAAAGGTATTTAAGTAAAAATCACTTGCGGACTCGTAGACATTTGCACTAGTCCATCCACGGTCAACAGCTTGTCCCATCTTCGGAATAAGATGGCAAGGACAAGTGATTTCGTCGACGTGTATCACGGCTGCATTCTGGTGCAGCCGACGAGTCGAACGCGACAATTGGTGCAGGCCAGATGAGCGGTCCGGCTCCCTGAGTGGTGTGAACCACTCAATGTAAGCTAAGGCTCGCGAGTAGGTCCCAAATTGACGCGGCAGAGTGAAAATAACGCGAACCTGTCCCACTCGCATACCTAGTAAAATATCAACATGAATTTTTTGATGGCTCAACTAATAGTCACTCACCTTCTAAAGTGCGCGGCTGAATGCCATTGCTTATCAGGGCCATATCAAACTTAGCGGGAGATCCAGGCTTGCGTCCACGTCCAGGAAGCACTTCAGGCGTAGCTCTAACACGCCACTGCCTCGGTGATTCACTGATGAGTGGATTAGGTGGAGCAGTGATTACTACCTGTCGAAAAACATCGAAACGGTCTTGCAGACCAGGGGTAATGATAGCGTGCGGCATGTGATTGTGCAGAAACAACTTAAGGGCTGGGAGGAACATGGACGCACCATGTGCAGTGACAAGGTGCTGAACCGAACGCTGAGGGTACGCAGGCGTCTTAGCGAGAAAGTGGACCGTATTGACAGGGACAGCGTCTGGCCCTTCCATCTCCGAGTCCGAGTCCGAGTCATATCCGCGGTCATGAGTGAAATTGGTTGGTGCCAACTGAGACTGTTCCAACAGCCAGTTGAGGTAGGAACCACGCAGGAAGACTGCCTCCTGGCGCTGGAGCCATAAGGCCATTTGTTCTTCATAGTCGCGCTTGTTACTGGCGCGATACGCTTCTTTGGCAAAGTCGATGTGCAATCGTTCTGGAAGTTCGCTGTTAAAGCCGTCTGTAGCGCCAAACAATAGGATAGACTGAACATAGTGAGAGAGCTGATGTAATTTGGGAATATTAAAATGCTCGCGAATATCAAGTTGCTGCAGGACATCCTTGTTGGCGTGAAATATCGCCAGAGCGCTTTCCAGGCCATTGAGGGATTCAGTTGAGTGAACTCGAAGCTGAGCATAGTATGAAAAATCTAGAATTGCTCGCGCAACTACTAACACTTGGCTGGTAAGCAAACGAAAACAATCACGTCGGCACCAACCTTGTGCTTAGCAACAATTGAAGCTTACCTAGGCACAGCGCCAGCAAGTAGCCCAACAAATACGCGCTGCATCTCTTTGTGTTCTGTCCCCGTCCACTGCTTTACCATAGATATTCCCTTCTTGAAATGCCGAAGACCGGGATAATCAGGCATCGCTTTGAACCGTGCGTCCATTTCTTCTTCGCCTACAATATCAAGGCACCACTTAACTAAATGGTCCTTGAAGATGCCTTTGTGGAGTTGGTGTAGGAGGTCGGGTGTAAAGGCCAGGAAGATGTTAGAGTGGGGGAGATTAGCCCAAAACGGAGCATAGACGGTGCGTAGTCCAAATTCCTCAAATTCAGCAGGATGGTGACCAGTCTTTCGCTTCTCTAATATCCCCTTTATCACTGCAGGATCCTGCATCGGCGATTCCAGTGGATCGCCTCTTTCATCTGAGTAACTACACATTTCGGACAGCGGTTTTCCTTGCAACATGCAACCAGACACTGCTCTGGAAAGTCCGCTACATACGCGGCAAGGATCGGATACACTCGACGGATCAACGAATCAGCGCACACCATTTCAACGCCATCTTCACCTGCAGCAACAAGGGGTTGAAGGAGGAGGGACATGCAATGATGGAATAGTCGGTAGCTGGCGAGGGAGCGTTCATCAGGTGTAAAGCAGTCAAGCTTTCCTGAAGGTAGGTAACCAATCAGGACTGTCGCTCGTGCTGACGTTTGCCGCCGTTTTTCTTTAGCGATGTTTCCAATGGAGAGGTACACAGGATATGCCGATTTGTCGCCTCGGAACTGCGACAGACACGTTTTGTCTGTTGCAAGAATAATTGGCGCGATGGTTGCTCCTTCCGGCAAATTTTTCTGGATAACACAGGTCAGTGCTTGTCATTTTCGATGTTTTTTTGATATGGTGCTTACTTGCATGTCACACCACCAATCTGCAGTCCACATATCGTCTATCACTCGGTGGAGTCCTGCAGAGTCCGTGTATGCGCGAGCAGGTGTGTACACCATTTGATCCTTGAACAAAGGATTTCCAATCAAGTCTTTGATGCACTCTATGGGGTTGCGCATCCACAGTTCAACTTCTTCGTGCAACGGTCCGCCTTTTTCGTCTGTTCTATTTCCCTGAACGCTAATCTTCTTACAGCCCCAGGTGGCTCCATGCGGGAGTTCATCAACCTTCTTGAGGAATGATCGGTTGTTGTGGAATGAAGTTTGCATTCGGTTTCGTGTCTATCACGCTGGTCAGTACATTTTTTTCGGTGCTTGATGCCAAACTTACAATCGGTAACTTTAGAAATTCATCGGTTCGAGTCTGCCCAAGGCTTTTTACAAGCCACTCAGCGAGACCCCACTCTTCCCTGGCAGCTAAAGTCAGGCAGAGGCCATAAACACGATAGGGTACGTACTTGTCACAAAATGGAGCCCACTCGTCCTCACCCATGTCTTCTTTGTACTTCTGGTACCTTTCAAATTCAGTTTTCCCTTCCTGCAGTGCCCATCCACCATCAGAACATTGCTTGAAATAGCGCCCACCACCTCCCACTACCTCACCTTCATCAGCAACATCCTCGACCGTCACATGCCGACTTTTTGGCACCGGCGGATTATGTTCATCAGCCTCGAAAGAGTTGGACCGTGAGCGGCGAAGTGGGGAAAATGAGTTGCCGGCATTGTGGTTCTCCATAGAAGGTGCGTTGTCTTCCAAGTCTTTTTCTTCAATCGTTAACTCCCATGCCCTTCTGCATTTAGGCCGGTTAGCTATGTGTCTCTTGATGCCCCCCCTTGTAGGGAACTCCTTGCCACAAAATGTACAGCAGTGCGACATAGTAGGTGAGTAGGTCGCCCTGGTCTTGTGTGACTTGTCTCATTGTATGCCCTTTTTTTTTTCAATAGCCTGGGCTAGACTTAAACTGGGCGCAGTTACCAGGCGCCGCGCCACAACTAGATCCGAGCGCCACACCACACCACACAACCTTGATTGAGTTGGAAATGCCAAAGTTACGGCCTCATTTAGACTCAATCCATGCGCCAAGTCGCAATCAGGTACGGTTTTTTTTTTTTTTGAGGATGACCCTCGAGACAGCCCGAGAGAACAAGATCAAGAGAGCTCGTCGCCCAAGAGAACAAGATCGAGGAACAAGATCGAGAGAGCCAATGACCTTGTGAGTCATGGCACGTTGTTTGCAACCTCCATTACAATCTTCCTCATCTAGGGAGAGGACAAGATCAAGAGAGCAATCGAGAGAGCCCGAGAGAACAAGATCGAGAGAGCAATCAAGAGAGCCCGAGAGAACAAGATCGAGAGAGCAATCAAGAGAGCCCGAGAGAACAAGATCGAGAGAGCAATGACCTTGTGAGTCATGGCATGTTGTTTGCAACCTTCATTACAATCTTCCTCATCTAGCGAGAGAACAAGATCGAGAGAGCCAATGACCAATTCTAGTATGTTAAATTCTCGTCTCTGATACTAGCTAATTTGATGTGCTACGTTAGTTTGGAAATACCATGGGCAGCCAGAAGTACCTCTAAAAGCTGCGCCCATTTGGCTTCCCCGCACCGTTTCACCTCCGCATCCCAGCGCTCAATGACGAGCCTTTGTATGCTCGCTTGTAAGATGCTAATAGCTGGGCCTGGTGCTACTTCTAACAGTTGCAGTTTTTTGCTTGCTCGCAGGCCTTCACTTCTGCCTCCCAACGCTCCAGAATTAGTTTTTGAATGTAATTCTGGGACGCTGTGATAGGGCCGGGTGTTTGACGAAACGGAGGGTGCAGGAGCATGGGCTCTGCATCACGCCTTTCGAGCTTGGGTCTGCAAGCCGGTGAGTATTTGAGTGTAACGTGGAATGGCAACTAACCTTTTGAGATCAATTTTCGTGTCTTCACAGCCAGCCTCTTTGTGACTAGCGATTTGTGACATCGGGCTACAAGATTCGTCAGAGCGCAGTGAGTTTTGAAGCAGGCTCCATACCGTTTTTTTGACGAGTCGGGGGTATTCATAACAGTGAAAATAAATTGTGACGGTATGATCATACCTTTTTATCATCCCTCTCATTTGACACAGCTTTCAGCCCTTCATTCTACAAATCAACAATCAACGAACTATTAAGGTTCAATTGTGAGTTATTTGTATGTTTCGCAGTGGTATAAATTGTGCTGACCTACAGTGTACTTTGACAAGACAACCATGGCACCTCGTAAGCCTACCTCCAAGCCAAAGCGCGCCCCCTCACCACCTGCCGCAAAACAGCAGGTGCGCACTGCAAGTGGTCGAGAGCGGCGACCAACTGAAAAAGAGAACTACCATCGTAAGTACCAGCATATTATGTTCCACTCACTCACCATCTCGTTCTACAGTCAGCGAATCCCAACATGTTGTCCATCGCCAAGAAATCAAGGAAACCCGGACGGCAAAACAGAAGAAGAAGGCCTTAAAGGCTGCCTACCAAGGTCATCCTGACGTCTTCGAGAAAGAGCCGTCAGAGCTCCTTAGCGACATGGACAGGCAAGAAGACACAATCGTATGAGCTTTTTTTTCTTTCCTAATCTTAAATCAGCCGCTGACATTTTTTTTTTTCAGTTCTCTGATCACAGTGTTGATACAAGGTTATCCAACACTAATAACCTGACATTCAGTACAGGGAAAATCCCTCCGAGGTTGTGCAACCCATCCATACCTATAACTAAAGGACCAAAAGGTATGTTTCTACTTTATATAACTACACTACTAACCCTCCATCAAACAGTGCCGCATAATGTTGATGAGTCAACAGATGACAACGACGCTGCCGATGACGACAACGACGACAACGACGAACATTTGCCTGCAGCTCAAGGGACCAAGCGATCATTCGATGACATGTCGTACGAACATACCGTGGTGCCGAAGGTCAAGAAAGACGCTGACGGTTTGCGTCGACGTGTGAAAGCCAGCGACTTTGACGAAATCTCGAAAGAGATTCTCATAACTGCTTGCTCTGTTTATCGGTGTCTCATCGTCACACAGGCACCTTTTCTGGATTCCGTTGCAGCTGAGACAAAACTGGCAAAAGAGGCCTGGCGCGAGGCATGTCAACTCAAAGGTGTTGACGTCAAACTGACCCCTTCGGCGGTGAATATGGTGAGCACAGTATTTTTAGTGCATTCCTGGTCTTATTCATTCAAAGCTGTTAAAACGCGCTTCACACGTGCGAGGCGAACTCAAGATGAAGATGCGTCCGCTCACGGCTTCATTTCATGGCTTCCGCTCAAGTAATTCTATGGAGGTGATAAGGTCAAACCGAGATCTCGCGGAGAGATTGAAAATTGGCTCGATCTTTGTTTTCAAGGTGAGTATTTGACGGTCTACATAACTTAGTGCTGACATTGAGCAATAGGATCCGTCATCGAAGTCAGGCATCTACAAGACCGAGTTGCTTCAACAGGGTATCAATGGCATGTGGTTCTTGAACCGAAGTGACGAGGGTGTCATCTACCACAAATACTTCGACCCCATCCCTATCAAAACTATTGCGCTCGTGCTTACGGCTGTGAGCCGTTTTTCAAATTCTTACTTTCAACTTGATGACACTGACAATATCCTATAGATAGAATGTTGTGTTGATGAGTGGTCGCAAGGCATCAAAGAGGACATCAAGTTCACATCTGCTAGTTATGGGGCCGTCTACAACCATCATTTCAGCTCACTGCAACGCTTTGATGAGCGCACTGCGCCTTACAAACTCCTCTCGAAAATTCGTATCAATCTGCATGATACAGCGCGGTATGTTGGACTCTTATCTCACTGACTCTTCTAATGCTCGCGCTTCTCAGCTTCCACGCAGGTGTTGCATCACTCATTCCATTGTCAGCTACATCCCAGGCCCACATCGACGACGCGGCGTTTGAGGACGCTATCCGAGAGTACCAGCGTGAGGGGAAGGATGTGGCAGTCGAGAATGAGGTTGAGGAGTATGAGTATCCTAGTAGCGAGGGTGAGGAGCTTATAGATGATGAATAGGGACACAGTAAGACGTTCGTATTATGCTAGTTTGTGTTTCAGGTGCTTCAATTTAATTGTTACTACGAGGTTCTTTGGTGTGATATATAGCTGCTGGTAGTAATTTATAGCTGCGTGTAGTAGCACTCCGACAAACTACAGTAGTACCTCATAGCTACTGGTAGTTACTACGGGACTCTATGGTGACTACATAGAGGGCACTTGACCACGGGGCTACTCGCGCTACCCTGACTATATAGTACTATATAGTCACTTTGTTTTTTCCTGATGTAGGAGTCTACCAGAACCCGCTGTACGAAACATCCAGCGGGTATAGATTCCTCGATTGAAATGGAACGGGTTACTAGTATGGCCCTATGGTGTTACGAAAAATATCGGCGCTTGCCAGTTTCCAAGCCTGTTCCCGGGTCAAGGGTAATTGCCATGACGTGGTAGCGTAATGTCGTGCACCGTGACGGACCACGGCAGCTTCGGAATATCATTCTCATGTAGGTCCGTCACAAGAGCTGCTTGGAGGGTCGAGACCGAGTTGGATCCCAAGTTCGAAGATGAGCCGGACCGCCCAAGTCACCGGAGTCACCGGAAGTACAACCAGTGGCTAATGATTGGTCCTTGGCAGTGCTCACCTGGCTTCAAAGAAACACCTCCAATTATTACTACATAATCACGGCTTCAGAAGCTTCGTTGCCTGTGACACCCGTCACTAGTACTATCCACTGGCAGTTGACCATGACAGTGTGAATTTCACGGGCTAAAATCATTTACTCAAAGTTCGGGGAGAACGTTTTGCACGAACCGCCGCTTGCGAGTCTTGTGGTCCTTCGCAGCATCTTCCCAGTACTACTTCCCTACAACTTTGCGTTGATCACGCGCTCTACCGCGCCCGATGCCGGTCCGCCTCGATATTATGACCATTCAATATTATAAAAGGGTTGGCTATGTGTGTCCCAGCAATTGGGTTACAAGATGCTGTCCAGCCTACTAAGTTGTGGTTTCTTTGCAAGCACTATTTTCGCGAGTTATGGAGCTGCGGTGACGACTGTTAGTGTTAATGGCACAGCTGCCCATAGCATTCCGCCTCTGCTTTGTGAGTTGAGACATCTACCTGTGACCCTATTTTGTGTTAACATACCATTCAGTTGGACAGATGTTTGAGGCAAGTAGATAGTGGTGAAACTTGTGCTACTTTCTGACCTGCAGCACATCGGTGACTTGTAGGATATCAATGTACGTTCCCTTTGATATTCGACCCGTGGCCTATTCATCAGTTCCTCCCTCATTATAGTATGTAAGAGCATAGCATCATGGTCAAAATGATTTTTTGAGTACCTTCAAAATAACGTCTACCCTCTTACGCAGAGCGGTGACGGTGGCATTTATGCTGAGTGTCAGTGCTTTATCAAATAAATACTTCTGGCGTGTTACTGAGGTTGTTTTGCAAGTACTTCAAAACCGCGCCTTCCAGCAGGTGAAACCAAGTAGGATCCACATAGCTATATCTTCCGAATTGAATCTCTGAAAACTATCTAGACACAATTGATGCTCTCTTCGGTTGGGCTCCAATCAACGGCACATCCATCAATGTCATTGCTGACCCCATTCCTCTCTCCGATGCCCTGCCCAACTCCCTTGAGCTCACCATCCCATCTGGCCCCTCTATCCAAGCCGGGTTCGGCAATGAGGGCTATTGGGGTATGTCCCATCAACCTTGGGACTTATACATCGAGTTCACTGTTTTCCTTCTAGGCATAAATATCAACGCCTCTTGGACTTATAACGCCTCTTTCTACTACAAATTCCCAAGTGCATCAGACTTTTCTGGCAAATTCACTGTCATGCTTCAGTCTTCTATTGGCGCAGTCTATGCAAGTGCTTCCGTCCCTGTGTCCGGCTCCACCACAACCTGGACGCAGGTTGTGGTGTATCTCACACCTGCCTCAAGCCCTGTATCAACTACAAACATCTTCACGATCACGATCGATGGTGCCAGCGCTATTGGAGGAACGATCAACTTCGCAATGTTCTCTCTCTTCCCTCCAACGTTCAAGGGCAGAGCTAATGGCCTGCGTATGGACATTGCGCAGGCATTTTTTCATCTGGCGTTGAAATAACATGTTCTGACAACAGCACGTAGACATTGTACGACATGAAGCCTTCGTTCTTCCGTTTTCCTGGTGGTAACAACTTGGTAGGCTCCATATAGTGACATATTCATCTACGCTGACAATCTCTGCAGGAGGTAAACATGATTATTGACCTGCCTATTTTTGGACTCGATCGTTAACGCAACACCAGGGTCAAAGCTTTTCTACACGCTGGCAATGGAATGCAACAGTAGGCAACCTGATTGACCGTCCAGGACGCATGGGTGACTGGGGATACGTCAACACTGAGTCTGCGCCATTCTCATGACTTTAACACCGCCATCAATAACAAATTGTCCTTCCACTTTTTCAGCGGTCTCGGTCTTCTGGAGTACATGTATCTTTGCGAAGATATGGAAATGGAGCCCATTATGGCTGTATGGGCAGGTATATAATAGGCGTGCATCTCATGTTTGCATGCTTATTTCACACACAGGGTACTCGCTCGATGGAACCAGCCTCCCTGAGAACGATCTCGCGCTGTACATCCAACAGGCAATCGACCAGATCAACTTTGTCATCGGTGACTCCACTACGAGTAAACCAGCTGCTCTACGTGCATCTCTCGGTCACCCAGAACCATTTTATCTGGAGTATGTCGAAATTGGCAATGAAGACTTCTTTGCATCAGAATCGTGAGTTCTTTATTTAAAACTAATAGGTGAATGAGCATGTCAATGATACACCACAAGGTATATATACCGCTGGAAAGATTTCGCGGGAAAATTGGCGGGTACATTCCCTCAGCTGAGTGAGCGCACTGCTGCGCTAGAGCTTGCCTCTGACTAATACGCTACTTGGTAGAGTTCATCGCGACCTCGCACCCCTTCAATCCCACCCTCGATCCCATCCCAACGCAGTATGATAACCACGTGTACCAGACACCTGGCTGGTTCGTAGAAAATGCTTTCTACTACGATTCTGTCGAGGTTCGTACGCTCCGCATTCGCCTCACCTAGTAATGGGAACCTGACTGTGACATGGCTGGAAGCGTAACGGCACTTACTACTTTGAGGGTGAATATGCTGTCGTGTCAACTAACACCAGCGATATCTTCGGCACACCCACCAACGGTCGCCTTGTATACCCCAATATGGAAGGTGTGTACACTCTTGTGATGATGAACCGTACCTGACGCCAGGATAGGATCTTCAGGAGAGGCTGCATTCATGACCGGTCTCGAGCGTAACAGTGACATCGTTTTCGCTGCGTCGTATGCTCCCTTGTTGATGGTGAGCTGGCTTTGCATACTGCAACTAGAGTGGACACTAATAACCGCACTGTAGAACACTGCCAATTATCAGTGGTCACCCAACTTGATTGCCTTTGAGTGAGTCGCTCACAATAATCGAAGATACGCATCGAATTTATGTCCCTTGCAGTGCGTCACACGTGTACCCATCAACCAGCTTCTATACACAACAGGTAGTGACATTTGCTATCTGGGTGGAACTACGTCCCTCAAACGTCTGCTGCAGCTCTTCAGTCTCAACCGTGGAACTGAATACTTACCAAGTACCCTGCCTCAAAATGGCGCACTCCACTGGAGTGTCACATATGATGCACCCACCAACACGATTATCATCAAGGTACTTAAGGCTCTAATTCTTCCGTCAGTCGTAACAAAGTTCATGTTTGGTTATCAAGATTGCCAACACGGGCATGACAGCTGAAGAAATGTTATTCGAGCTTCCCTTCAACACTATTCACGGCACTGGCACTGCGACAGTGCTCTCAGGCTTTGCCACTGCAAGCAACTCACCCGAGACTTCCAACGCTGTCAAACCCATCACTTCACATATCAACACTGGTAAGAGTTTCTTATACATTGCCCCTGCGTACAGCGTCAATGTGCTGCGGGTAGAGGCGATGTAGGGAATAGAGTATTGTATGGTAACATATGCATGTCACAAAAAATAGACGATCATAGTCTTATACCAAGCGATTGATATTTTTTTATCTTGTAAATTACAACTTAAAAGTCACTATCAGCGCACGTAAATTACACTACCAACTGCGCAAAACCTCGGGTAGACCCAAAAAGGTGTTAGGGTGTGGTAAGCCTTACAGCAATATTGCTTATATGGTTTTCGCACTATATATTTCGAAGCAACCAAGTGGGTGCAGGTTGACGAGACCTACATCCGGTAACCTGAGCATATATTAGAGAGATCGAGGGTACACTGACGACCAGGGCTGTTATTCACATCAGGTTGCCGTGTTCCTATAACATTTCAAACATATGCCCCAGAAATATCTCATGCCACAGCTCGAACAGATATCAGGTTCAGTATGTTCAGTGTAGGTTTAATTGATACCTTGGCCAGATATCATGCTTCATATGTGTAGAGCACCTGCTCTGTAGGTAGGTGTCATACCATCATTGTATACCACAATCATGTTGATAATATATAATCGGATGGTGAAAGCATGAAAACCACAAAATGTTTGCATTGCATTACTGGTGTATTGGACAAGTAAAATCTGTACTAAATGAGTGATACTAAAGTGATACTAAATGAGCAGTATGTGAGTCTGCGCTGTTGGAAAGTGACAAGTGGAAATGAGAGTGAGTGATTGAAAAAGTCAAATTTCCCATAAAAGGTTGTTCTGGATGGTAGTCTGCCACTGGGGACTAGTGGTGCTGAGGAGCTCTGGAATGACTCTCCTTCCAGGAAATTCACCGAGGTCTAGTTGAAGATATTGCACAAGGATGCTTTGTAACAATCAGTGACAATAAGGAGGGCAAATTAATGGGGAACATACTCACAAAATGCATGTTCATATGTTAGAGAACCATTTGGTCCCTGCTCACTGACCTGGGTCTTTGCTAGCTTATGAATGTCCTCGAGTGAGTCATCTACAAATTTCCAGAGCTTGGTTGAAGAGTAAACCATACAACATCCTTGCTTCTTGAATCCTGAGTTTTCCTCACCTGGCAGATCTTCTCTGACCTGGTTCTCATCCTCTGCTCCTTCATCCCTGGCATTCTCATTCTCATCCTCTTGTTGACTGCCACCATTACCACTATTGTCAGCATTCTCCATTGTAGGTATCACAACCTGGCTAGGCACTAGCTATAATAATGCTAAACCAGTATAAGTGAGTCTCAGCTCTACCTAGCTGCTATACTCACAGAAGCAAGAGCATTCGACCCTAAAGGGGATGCAAGGAAAGCAAAGATCCACAAGTGAATGCTGATCAACCCTGATCAAATGTGATGAAACGTGAAATGCGCTGAAGGCGTGTGCAGGAAAGCGAAATGTGATGGTCGCACAAAGCGTGGGAAAGTAGTGCACGAAGTGTGCAAGTGTAGAGAAGATGTACAGTATAGGACTGGTCCTTTACCCACCCCCACTCCTTTACCCACCTCAGGTAAAACTTTTGATTTCTTCATTTTTTCGTATCAACATATAGAAAGTAATTGAGGATGAGGCCTCAACGGACATTGCTATAGTATATGATGGATACTTGATGTCTGCGATGTTGTGCATAACACAAATTAGTTGTTTTTTTCATTCTCAGTGAATTCTATTCAGAGCAATATTAGATCAATGATTTTTTTAAAGAAAAAGTGGCTGGTAGGATACAAAGAATATACTTCAAACATCATTTTCACCTGCAACATATTTGTACAAGTCTCTTTTGTTCCTTCTACAGAGTGGATAGATTGAACACAGGTAGTTTTTGAAGGTCTTATCTTAGTGAGTTTGTCACACATAGCTGTCACGCTGTTCAGCTTCCTAACTAATGTTGCATTATCGTTACCTTTTTGAATTACAAATTTATGGCGCTGTGTGATGTGACATCAAAAATTTCTAAAACAAGGTGGGTAAAGGACTGGTGAAGTCAATGATAACGCTGTTTTCAATGATTTTGCTGCAACATACCAGCATCGTTACCAATAGCTCTAAAAATTGATTCACAATATTAACATGTACATTGGAGTATTACTGTCTACTACGATTTTCAAAAAAAAAAGCCACTGTAATGTGGGATGCATTCTAAAATGTGGTGGGTAAAGGACCAGTCCTATACTGTATAAATGATGCTGGGATCTGAACTGAAGCAAGGAGGACAGATGCTGGACAGATAATAGATGGATAATGTGATTGCAACTAGCTATAGACGGATGCTAGGGACTACAATGATGGATACATGCACTGCATGGAACTAACTGGTGATAGATGGTGACTGCCAGAAGCTAAGTTGTAAAAAACAGACATGGCAACTCTAAGTCGCACATAAGCGCCTTCCCAGGGCTTGGAAGTAAATTGGAAATGCTCTAAGTATGTAAGTGATGTAATGTAAGGGTCCATAATGAAATAATAATGGTACAATGCCAAATATAGTCAGATATAGTAATAAATGGAATGTGATGCACCAAGGAACTGGCTAGACAATGGACGGATACTCCTGCAATGATGTGCACTAAATTGTGATAAAATGCGAAGTAATGTGATGAAATGCGAAGATGCATGAGCATGGGAATGCATCGTGTGAGTGTGGGAAAGTGTTGTGAGTCTGGCACATTATTGCAGGGAAGCTGCGCATGATATTGTCATATCCCATACATTCGCGCTTCTCATCCGAAGTTCCGGATGACAGATCCGATCAGATCCGATCCACAGATCCGTACCGGATTCATCACGATAAGCTTCTTCATTCATATCCTGTTCATATAACGTTAAACACTGCTTATTTCCTCCATTTAGTATATCCTCCTTTCTGGTTTATCGGTTATGCTTTCTTCCGGCTATGTTCTACTGATCCGTTTCACTTGTGATTAATTTCCGGCTATGTTTACTGATCCGCTTCACTTGTGATTATCTCCCGGCTTATGTTTGACTTCTAATAAGCGTTGCTTATACATTGTGATACTTTGTGCATAGCCCCTCGCGTAGTTCTATCGTATATAAACTCTTGTATATGTCTTATAGCACCCCAGTTCGAATATCATCTTAGATTGTCCTCATTCTGTTATCCGGATTCGAGTCTTAACAACTCTTGTCACCCTCCGAGACTTAAGGATTGTATCCGATAGTCTATACGCATCCGCCTCTATCTACGGATAGTCGATACTCTGTTAGTTTCTAGTTCTAGACTTGTCTAGACTAGCCCTTATACTCTCATCCGATATCCGGACGCCATCCGGATAAGTATACGATACTATTCCTTACCTTCGGATAGGAATAGGATACTAATCCTTACCTTCGGATATCATACGATACTATTCCTTGTCTTCGGATAGGAATACGTTACCCTCCTCTATACCCAGATACCGTACGATAGTCGTCCGGACCTTCGGATACGCTACAACAGCCATCCGGATCTTCGGATACGATACTTATAGCATTCTGAAATACAGGGCTATACTCGGGAAAGGGGCACAGCGTACAAGCTGAGGCCAAAGCCCTTCGGATCCGTTACCCCTTGAGTACGACCTTAACAGATATGTGGAATTGCTCTACACATGACAGTGATGTTGTGCTGTGAAGCCTAGTGGTCACGAGCCTGTTAAGGTTGTACTCAAATAGGTTTGGATCTGAAGGGCTTCGGCCTCAGCTTGTATGCTGTGCCCCTTTCCCGAGTATAGCCCAGTATTTCAGAATACTATAAGTATCGTATCTGAAGATCTGGATGGCTATCGTAGCATATCCAAAGGTCTGGACGACTATCGTATGATATCCAGATGTAGGGACAAGTATCATTTACCTATCTGAAGGTAAGGATAAGTATCATATTCCTATCCGAAGATAAGGATTAGTATCATATACTTATCTGAAGGTGCATCTGGATATCGGACGGAAGTATAAAGGCTAGTCTAGACAAGTCCAAGACTAGAGACTAATGGAGTGTAGACTATCCGAAGATAGAGGCGGATGTGTTTAGACTATTGGATACAATCCTTAAGTCTCAGAGGGTGACAAGAGTTGATAAGACTTGAGTCCAGATAGTAGAATGAGGACAATCTAAGATGATATTCGAACTGGGGTGCTACAGGACATATACAAGAGTTTATATACAATAGAACTAAGCAAAGGCTATGCACAAAGTATTGCAATGTATAAGCAATGCTTATTACAAGTCAAACATAGGCCAGAAGTTAATCACAGGTTAACGGATCAGTAAACATAGCCAGAAGTAAGCATAACCGATATACTGGAAAGGAAGATATACTAAATGGAGGAAATAAGCAGTGTTTAACGTTATATGAACAGGATATGAATGAAGAAGCTTATTGTAACAGATCTGGTATGGATCTGTGGATCAGATCTGACCGGATCTGATATCCAGAACTTTGGATGAGAAGCGCGAATATATGGGATATGACAGAGCCATAAAATAGCCCAATATCAGCCTGTAGAGAATTGAGTCTCTACACCATATCATGCATCGGCTGATCTTCATCTAAGAGGTCTTGAATGTCATGGTTGTTGCCATGGATTGAACAAAGCAAGTCACTGACCAGTTTTGACAGTTGTGTGTTAAGTTCTACGTCTTCCAACATCGCCACAGGGACTTTGAATACATTGTGATGGTCCCTGACAAAGTTCTGTTGTGGTTTCAGCATCCAACTAATACAGTGATTGACATGGAGAATACCATGACATGAAGATGCACATCAGTGACATTTGCAGTGATGTTGGGTGACAGCATGCATGCAGTGAGATGGTTCTGGAGTCCAGACTGCATTTTGTTTGATTAGCTTATGTGTTAAAGACCATGCACACAGGTGCATACAATCTGTCGGAGGGGTGAGTATGACTGACTCAGAAGGGCTTTGGCCTCAGCTTGTATGCTGTGCCCCTCACCTGAGTATGGTGCCCTTAATTTCAGATAAAGTCCAATAAGGTCCTAACGAAGTCTGGAGGACTTCAGAGGCAGACAACTCTGGTGGAGCGTCCAAAGGACTTCTGGATGAGTGCAGGAACTGTCTGGATGAGTGCGGGAAACTTCCGGACAAGTATCAGAAACTCAGATAGAGTTCCATCCACTTGATAGGAAGTGGGATAAAACGCATGTATCAATCCTTAGTGAAGACATAGGGTGGAGATACTGCAACAGATGCAGTCCAAGGCAGGAATAGTGGTCCGGAGTTCCAGATAGGGGTTCCAGAGTGGATGTGGATGGCTATAGACTACCCTTAGGTAGAGACGGTGTTGGATAAGGATCAGAAAGAGTGTGAGTATTGGAAAGGCAAGACTTTGACCTAAGGATACAATCCATTAGGCCTAAGGTAGGATCTGGAAATGGACAATGTCCGGAAACACAGAAGAGCGGAGCTCTGGCCTAGGGAATCAATCCCTAGGCCCAAAGGATAGAGAAGAAATCCTTACAACACTAAGGTGTGAGGACGATAATGCTGCAAGACAATAATATTTGAACTGAGGATCTATTGAGATTTACAAAAGTTTATATACTGTAGGTAGCTAACAGAATAATCAGAGGCAGTGTCTGAGGCTATGTACATTAGTGCAGTCAAAGGATAACAAATCAGTAAGCATAACAGATAGGTAAACAACTGAGTACCGGTAATAGACAAGTAGTGAAGATATTGGGTAAGTATAGAACCGGTTATCCGAAAGGTAGAGAATACTGAATAAAGGAATAGGCTGTGTTAATGTTATATGGACAGGTAATGAATAAGCCAGCTTATCATATTGGATCTGGAGTGGATAGGCATATTGGATCGGACCAGACAGACAAGCAGTAGTTGGACAATTGCGATAGTGGATGAGACTAGAACTGGTTATGGATGAAGTCTAGGATTCTAATCTAAGGATTAGTCCATATATCCAACTATAGGATAGGTCTGGAATCCGGGATATGACATTATGCCGCCAAACTATGGGACAGCAACAGTGTACCTTAAAGTCTTTAGAATCTAGCAGCTCTTTCAACAGAGTGAGCTCCACCTTCTTGGAATCATCGGTCCACCTCAACAAGGTGGCCTTGATGTCAATGAGCATATAATATATCCCTCCAGTCTGCAGGCAGGCAATTGTATCAGAAAGTTGCACAAGCACCAAAGGAAACTTACATCAATGAAGTCATGAAGTTCCTCCTCAGGGACACCCAAGTCTTCAGCGACCTTTGTTGCATATACCTTCAGTCTTTTTGTGCGTACAGGTGTAAGGACAGTTGGGTCACCACGAGTGGGACTGGAATTGGTTTGGCAGCAGCATACACCTACTGTAATGAGTTCGTTGAGTGATGCATCAGATGTAGCAGATTGTGAACTGTCAGCAGGACCAGATGCGCCAACAGCAGTCTGTGACTGGGAACCTGTACCATTCCTGGGTTTATATGAGTGGGTGAATTCTAAGGGTGAGCATGCATGTCCTATATTGCCTGTTCTCATAGAAGGAGGTCAAGATACACTACGAGCACTTTGAATGGAAGCTGAATGGTGTGATGCACAAACTTGGCTAGGTAGTAGGATCACTCCCTAACCAATATGTGGCCAATACCCTGCCTAGCTGCTATGTCCTAGAAGACAGTGTTTGACCCTAAAGGGTTTCTGATCTAGGCTCAAGCTCAGAGGTAGTGAAATCTCATCAAACTTCAGACTGGTACTGGTGAAAGGGAAACATGCTTATATAAGCCACAAAAGTAATGAATGTAAAGTAAGTAAGTAAAGCTAATATCAGCCCAAAGAAAACTCAATTGTCACAACAGCTCCTGTTTCCAGGACCTCTGGCAGCATCTGGCATTAATAGACCACTTGTTGAGTGTGACTGTTTGGTCTGCAAAGCACCTTGAGCATGTACAGGAAAGTGTTGGAGTAACATGCCCAGGCTGAAAGTTGAACAAAGGGCAAATGAGTCCCACACTGAGATCTGAGCAGGTGTTCTGCATCAACATCAGAAATAAAAGCTTATTAAAGACACACTTAACCATGAGCGTGTTTCACACGAGGTTTGTCAATAGTGGAGATTACAACTTGAATGTGATCTCAAATACAATGAATTGGAGGGGAACATGTAAATTAAGGACATATGTTATATGTAAAGTATACATTTTATTTGAATGTGTGTTGTTGCATATCGTGGATCACATCAGAACTGCACATACAGTCAGACTGATATGTGGACACCCTGAAAATAGTGGATCAGTGGGTTTCTGGAATGACAGTAGCTTGATCCCAGCAAGATTTCTTAGGTCTCTCACTGGCAGCTGCACTTTCACCAAAGCCATGTTCCAGTCAGAACAAGAGCCTGAATGACGGACATCATGGATGAGCAGAACCTTGTGTAGAATAGGGTGCAGGCGAAAAGGGGGAGATGGATGACAGATGGGGATAGTGATACTGGGGTGGTTGAGGCCCAGGGTGAGGTCCTGCTGATGGGAATATATTAGGTGGTAACATATGATGGAAATGAGGAGGCATGGGCAGTGGATGTGAAAAGGCTTGATGGCCCAAATGCCAGGTAATTGGAGCTGATGGGAACATATGAACATGTGATTGGAGTGGAGGCAAGCATGATTGAGGGGCAGGAAGGTGTGGTTGGAGCGGATGGTGCAACAACTGAGGAGGAAATTGCTGGTCCAAAGCAGCAACATCTGATATGCTTTGTGGTAGAGCTGATGCTGGTCCAGAGGGGCTTGCAACCATTTGACTGGTGCATGATGGGGCAGTCTTCTTTCTTCCTTGCATGCTGGAACTGCTGACCTTTGCCTTTGCTTTGGCACTGGTCTTCACGGTGGTGGGAGTGCGATCAAAGACTGCACGTGGTGCTAGGACACCATCAATGTGACCACCCTCACCTTGTTGAGGTACATCTCCAGACTTTTTGGCTGCTTGTTTCTCCTGCATTTGCCACACTGCCAATGTTCGAACTTTGGCCACATTGGTGACTCTAAGTGGTGTCTCACGAAGGGTGTTGGGCGTAACAAGATGAATGTAGTCATAGTTATGGATAGAGTATGCATTAAGGAAGTAGTGTAGTGTTGGCTTGTGTTGGACAATGGGCCTTGAGCAAGATGTTAGGATCTGTTCTTGATATACAGGTTGCTGAGCAGTGTTGGTGCAATGCAAATTGATGCAGTCATGCTGGATATTGATGGAATACATGATATCCTGCAAGATAATGCTCATAAGATGTGAAGCCGAGTTGTGGAAGACAATGACAACTTATGGTGGCAGACAAAACTACTTTGTCATCAGTAAGATCTAGACATGGAACATGAAGAGATGGGTGCAATGTCTTTGTAAAGGCAAAGCACTGGAGAGCAACATGTTCTACTGTTTGATGGTCATCAGATGATATAAGAATTTCCTGTATATGTCCAATGTACATCTGAAAATAGTTTGTCAATTACAGTGGCTCAAAAAACTGTCCGCATGTTTTGACATTTTTCACTATCTATGATATTGTGTGAGAATGAGCAAATGCCTCAAGGACATGCTTATACCACATTGTAGTATGGCTTCAGGGCTTTCATTTGAGCCCTACACCATGGGAATCGGTGGAGATATGGTGGAGATATAAGGCTTATAAAATGATGACTCATGTGGACAGTTTTTTGAGTGTATATTAAAACCATATAAATCATTATTTATGACACCACAAAAATCATGCCACTATTATATAAATTATGAAGTGGTATCATTATGTTATTTTATGACTATATCTAACTATATAAACCAGAATATCTCATGTATCATAGTCATAATCACCATGAAAGCCATCTCCTCTGCTCAAAGAGATAATATCCTCTCTCTGTCTTATGCTGGCCTCTCTGCTCGCCAAATTTCCTCTAGAACTGGAGTATGCAAGTCCACTGTGGCCAAGTTCATCAAAGAAAGCCACCCAGACAAGGAAAACTCTTTTGGAGGATGTCCATCCAAGCTTACCTCTACTAACAAAAGGGCTATTATCCAACATATCACTACAGGAAAGGCTGATAATGCTGTCCAAGCCACCCATTATATCAATTCCACCATCACTACCCCTGTCTCTTCACAAACTGTGAGAAATGTTCTCAAGGCAGCTCATCTCAAGGCAGTAACAAAGAAGAAAAAGCCTCTTCTCTCCATCCAACATAGGCAGAGAAGACTAGCCTTTGCCTTAGCTCATCAACACTGGACTGTAGAGGACTGGAAGTGTTTTATATGGTCAGATGAGACCAAAATCAATAGGATTGGATCAGATGGGCGGGTATATGTACGGAATAAGAAGGGAGATAGCCTAACAGACAGAGAGATTAATGGGACTGTCAAGTTTGGAGGAGGTTCTTTAATGGTATGGGACTTTATGGGATGGAATGGTGTGGGAATGCTTGCTGAGGTTGAGGGGAAGATGAATGCTGAGCAGTATGTGGACATTTTAAATGACCACTTGCTGCCTAGCTTGGCAGAATCAGGGATTGATGAAGAAGATATCATTTTCCAACAGGATAATGATCCCAAGCACACATCCAGAAGAGCTAGGGAATGGTTTGAAGAACATAACATCAATGTTCTTGACTGGCTAGCACAGTCTCCTGATGTCAATTTCATTGAACATCTCTGGGGAACACTGAATAAAAAGCTTCAAGCCTATGAAAACCTCCCTAAAGGAGTATGGGAGCTTTGGGAGAGAGTAGCAGTAGAATGAGGGAAGATCACAGCTGAGGATTGCCAGAAATTAATTGAGGGTATGCCTAGAAGGATAGAGGCAGTAATTAAAGCCAAGGGAGGTCATACAAAATACTAGAATACCTAGTTATTACTGTAAAATACTTGAGTCAAAAAACTGTCCGCATGAGTCACCATTTTGTGAGCCTTGTATCTCCACCATATCTCCACCAATTCCCACGGTGTAGGGCTCAAATGAAAGCCCTGAAGCCATACTACAATGTGGTATAAGCATGTCCTTGAGGCATTTGCTCATTCTCACACAATATCATAGATAGTGAAAAATGTCACAACATGCGGACAGTTTTTTGAGCCACTGTATCTATCTTGAAAGTTCAAACAAACAACCTGCCTTTCCATCTGCTGACTGTCAAATGATAACATCACTGTTGAGGGACACATTCTCTCCTGTACTGGTCACAATACATTTGCCTTGGTGGTACTCAATGCATGGGTCACATGGAGCAGTTCCAGGAATATTCGTGCAATGTGTATCCTTCCACAAAACTGTATCTTTCCAGACTGTCTTTCTAGACTTTCCAGGCACCATTTCAACTTTTCCTAACCTTATACACATATCAGTCAAGAAATAATGAAATGTATGGCATCATTCACCAGGTATTGGAGTACTGCAACTGAAGTTCAATAACCTGAGTAGTAATGCTTGTCCAGGGTGCTCATCAAGATAACTTAGGACCTGGACACCTGTGCAAACCCATTTCTTGATCTCACCATCATACCAGTAACCACCAGTAGTAACATGCTTGATGATGTCCTGGTGAGCAAACAATCTGCAGGTGTCTCAGCTTGGTGCTCGGCGATTGCTATATATGCACGACAGGCAGAAAACATGGTTAAATGACTTGTATCACTCTGTTGAGAAGATTATTGCTGGCCCAAAATATTGAATGTAGGCCAGGAGATGGACGAGAAAATGAAATTTGGGTTTGCTAATCAGGATACTTGGCATGTACTGTGCCGTCACATTCAGAAAGTCCTGGATTGTTGTTGTTAACTTGGCCTATTAAAATGATGGTTAGAAAGAGCAGCATACAGATGTATGTGAAATAAGGACTTGCAAGGTAAACTTCAGTGTTTGTTATTTTTGTGTGCCAGACAAGGACAACAAGTTTGCCCATAACTGTCCAGCCATTGAGGACCATTGGTGGGACTAGGTCATAAATAAGGAATGGCATTACTTGTGCCAAGCTCTTGAAATGCTTGCCAATCAAGCTACTTTTGTAGTGACAAATGTAGTCAGTGTTGAGGCACAGAGCATTTAGCGCATCCTTGTTGATGGTCTTGAGGTGGTTCTGGAAGAGATGTAAGAGCTTTGATTTCTCGAGGAGGAATACTGTCTGCCCCCAGAAGTATTTAACAATGCTGAGTAGTATCATATGGAGGATTTCAGTCGGTGTGTCCATGTGAACATTGAACACTGTTTTAAACATGAGTTTAACATCTACATCATTTCAAAAGACTGACCATGCATTCCAAGTAAGGGATTGATGGCATCATCAAGCTTTCCACCTTGCAAGAGCTGCTCAAACTCTTTCTCAAGCACAATTCTGACTTTGTTTTCAGGTAGTGCCAGAGAACCTGCTGTGCATTTCCTGAGTTTCTTGCCAAGCTCCAGCAGTGTATTTAGAATGGAGGCTGAAGCTGTATCTTGAATCCCAGTTGACAACATGGAATTTTCACCTTCTCCAAGGCACCTGATAGAATTGTAGTCTCGAATTTCTGTCGAACTTTGTTTGCAGTCTCCTCTGGTGTTTGGATATTGCCTGACTGCAAATGCGAAATCAGCAATTGGTAAAACATAGAAGAGACTTTTGAACATTGAAGATACTGGTGTATCCAGTCTCAGATTCCTTATATTCCTTCATGCCGCTGAAGGCACTAAGTGACTGCTGCTCGTGCAATCACTCTCTCGATGTGAGATCAACAATGCTGCTGGTGAGGCAGAATGTTGGGTCTTGCTGCACCTAGGCTGCTATGCCTGAGACAGACACGTTCGACCCTAAAGGGGACTGCTACTGCACACAGAACCAGATATATGAGAGACCCTTGTAGTCTGAAGGATGCGCGAAGAAACGTGAAGTGCAGGAAAGTCGCGCTAAGGTAAGCGAAGCGTGGGAAGGCGCGCGCTTATAGCGCGCGTTGTCGTGGGAAAGCATGGATGGAATGCGGAGAATAAGGAGTGATATAGAGGGGCGGATAGATAATGGATCGACGGATATGCAAAGCGAATGCAATGCAAAGCGAGTGAAAAGCAAGGTCTGATTAATCTAGTCTAGTCCAATAACGATAACCATAGGTAACACAAAGTGCGCCCTAATGGTGACTACTACTTCAGAGTAAAACCCGATAGTGAGGGAAGTACAGTAAAGGGGAGTAATTGCAGCTAGCACGAAGTCAAAATCATCAAAATGCAGTAATGTGCGAAAATTGCGAAAATTGACGTGGATGAATATACAATGCCTTAGGGCGCATGACCTGCGCTACCTTTGGTGTGAAGTAGTGCTCTAGAGGTGCCTCAGTGTCGCCTGAGTCGCGCTCTAACTGGTGCTTGCGTGAAGCAAGGCACGGATGTTTCACTGGTGCGCGATAGTTGCCATCAGCGGAAAACGCGCGAGGCGCAAAGTGATTGGTAATGCGCAGGGTTTCCTGGGGTATACTTGGATCAGGAGGCGTCGCATAATGGAGTGTGTGGGTTGGAAGGTCGGCGCGTTTTGATCTTCATCATCAAACTCTTCTACTTCTTTGCCTACTGGGTATAAACTGAATCTTCTTCCAATGCAACTTGTTGGCGGACTAGTAACTGGCGGAATGAATTCTTGCACCTTGCGGTACAAGTTGAAAGCGTGGCCTAGTGGGGAGACATAAGGCGCATTGGGGTGCTCTACAGGTCTATAATGTGCGCGTGAGCTGCGCGCATAATCGCGTTTTGGCGCGTTGATGGCAATATCCTCTGAATATGCGAGGATGGGCGGATATATGGTAAGAATATGGACAGGAGACAAATGATAGGTGAAATTAGGTGCGGAAATGATGTGACTGCATTGAATAAGCTGGAGATCAAGTGCAATGTTGCGCCAAGACATAAACGGAAAGTCCTTGTTAGGGCGCACAAGGATGATATCAACGTGATAGGTGGAATTGCGAAAAATGTGGATAAGGGTGAAAAATGCGAAGTCAAGGACAATCATAAATGATGAAGGCACGTAAATATATGCAAGATGAGCGCATGAGGTGCGCATGGACGTGAAATTAAAGTGAGGCTGATTCTGGATGAGAGAAATGCGGCTAAAAACTGATGAAACAGTAAAAATGCGATAGCAGGAAAACTCTTCTGCAACGGTTGGCGCATTTAGCGCGGGAATTAAAGCGCGTGGCGCGCGAATGCGGCGTGTGAATAACGAATTATGGGCAAAATGATGCAAGATAAAGGTGAATGGTGTAAAGTCAAAGACATGAAATTGCGACAAAACGCGAAAATAGCGAAAATTCACAGTATTGCAGGCGCGTATTGAGCGCACTGGGAGTGGATGCGAAATTTGAATGGCATGATCTTGTTAAAGACCGTGGCACGCCGGGCGCATACAATCTCTCGGAGGGGTGCATATGACTGACTCAGAAGGGCTTTGGCCTCAGCTCGTACGCTGTGCCCCTCACCTGAGTACGGTGCCCTTAATTTCGGATAAAGTCCAATGAGGTCCTAACGAAGTCCAGAGGACTCCGGAGGCAGACAACTCTGGTGGAGCGTCCGAAGGACTTCCGGATGAGCGCGGGAACCGTCCGGATGAGTGCGGGAAACTTCCGGACGAGTATCGGAGACTCGAATGGAGTTCCATCTACTTGATAGGAAGTAGAATAAGTGTGCGTATCAATCCTTGGTGAAGGCATAGGGTGGAAATACTGCAATGGACACAGTCCGAGGCAGGAGGAGTGGTCCGGAGTTCCGGATAGGGGTTCCGGAGCGGACGCGGATGGATATAGACTACCCTTAGGTAGAGACAGAGTTGGATAAGGATCGGAAGGAGTGTAAGTATCGGAAAGACAAGACTTTAACCTAAGGATGCAATCCTTTAGGCTTGAGGTAGGATCCGGAAATGGATAATGTCCGGAAACGCGGAAGAGCGGAGCTCTGGCCTAGGGAATCAATCCCTAGGCCCAAAGGATAGAGAAGGGGTCCTTACAACACTAATGTGCGAGGACAAGAATGCTGCAAGACAATGTAATATTCGAACTGAGGATCTATCGAGAAGTACAAGAGTTTATATACTGTAGGTAGCTAACGGAATAGTCAGAGGCAGTGTCCGAGGCTATGTACACTAGCGCAGTCAAAGGATAACAGATCAGTAAGCATAACGGATAAGTAACAATCGAGTACCGGTAATGGACAAGTAGCGAAGATATCGGGTAAGTATAGAACCGGTTATCCGAAAGGTAGAGAATACCGAATAACGGAATAAGGCTGTGTTAACGTTATATGGACAGGTAATGAATAGAAAGCTTATCGTATTGGATCCGGAGTGGATAGACATATCGGATAAAGGAATAGGCTATGTTAATCTTATATGGACAGGTAATGGATAGGAAAGCTTATCGTATCGGATCCGGAGCGGATAGGCATATCGGATCGGACAGATGAGCGGTAGTTGGTAGTTGGACAACTGCGATAGTGGATGAGACTGGAACTGGTTATGGATGAAGTCTAGGATCCTAATCTAAGGATTAGTCCATAATCCGACTATACGATAGGTCCAGAATCTGGGATATGACAGATCTAGAATAATCTGACAATCCTTTGGAAGGAAAGCAGCAACAGGTAAATGACTCCTTGAGAGCCTTAAACATGAAAGAGATGAAAAACGCGAAAATATACGAGGATGAATATACAATGCTTCTATGTGCATGATCTGCACAATGTTAGGCGCAATATAGCGCTCTGAAGGCGCCTCAGGGTTGTCTGAGGCATGATCTAATTCGTGCATTGGCGGCATGATGCACGGATGTTTCACCGGCGGATGATAGTCATTGTATGCAGAAAATGCGAAAAGCACGGAATCATCAGCGACAAGCAGGTAATGCAGAGACATACTCTGGTTGGAAGGCATCGCATAATGAACCTCTGATACTGCAGAAGGCTCTGGAATGAGTGTGCTAAAATGCGATTGATGTTTAAGGTCATTGCTGACCATTGCGGGCATCGCATTTTGATGTGCTGGATGTTTAAGGTCATCCCTGACCACGGGGAGCATCGCGTTTTGAGCCTCTGATATGGTAGGAAGCTCTGGAATAGGCACGCTAAATTGTGATAGATGTTTAAGGTCATCACTGACCAATGCGGCTGTCGCATTTTGATGCGCTGGATGTTTAAGGTCATCCCTGACCATGGGGAGCGTCGTGTTTTGAGCCTCCGATATGGTAGGAAGCTCCAGAATTGGTGCGCTAATATGTGATAGATGTTTAAGGTCATTGCTGACCATAGGCGATATGATATCCTCCAGAGGCGCTTCTGGAAGGGCGGTAGGATTGTGAATTTTGCTTGGAGGTGAAATAGGTGTGTCAGATGGTTGGTGTGGTTCGCAGTTTGACACTTGAGGTGCGCATGCAATGGGCACTTTGGTTTCAGGTGGAGCGCTCAAGTGCGCTAAAGGCGCGATTTTGTGTTGCTCTAGGGCGCGTTCTGGTTCTGGAGGTGCACTTGCAGGTGGCGCTTCACGTGTGGCTGGTTTTGCGATGATAGGGCGTGTATAGTGATCAATTCCGCATTCTAGGTAAAAATCCAGGACATAGTCCGCAAACTCTACATAGTTGTCACCTTCGAAGTATGACAGGAGCTGCCTCTGTGGTGCAGCTGTATATTTCAGCGCGTATTTGATCATAACCTTGTCTGATAAACTGAGGGGTTGCACGAGTCGTTCTACTGACTCCAGGAAGTTGATTACTTGAGTATAGTCGCCTGAAAAACGCGGAGCTGAACTAGTGCCTCGTAAGGGCATGCCGGATGCATCTATAGGGTCGCTCATATCGTGGGAATGTCGCGCGTTGTGTGGGAAAGTGTCGCGTTGGGCGTGGGAATTTGCACGAAAATTTGGGGATGAAGTGTTGGAAGCGCAGATGGCAGGATAGGGTTGAGAGAGCGCGTGGATAAGCCGACTGGTCCCCTCGCGGTGGGCTCCAGTTGTAGGTATCACAACCTGGCTAGGCACTAGCTATAATAATGCTAAACCAGTATAAGTGAGTCTCAGCTCTACCTAGCTGCTATACTCGCAGAAGCAAGAGTGTTCGACCCTAAAGGGGATGCAAGGAAAGCGAAGATCCACAAGTGAGTGCTAATCAACCCTAATCAAATGCGATGAAACGCGAAGTAAATGCGAAGAAACGCGATGGAATGCGGTGAAATGCAAAGAAACGCGAAACGCGCTGAAGGCGCGTGCGGGAAAGCGAAACGCGATGGTCGCGCGAAGCGTGGGAAAGTAGCGCACGAAGTGCGCAAGTGTAGGGAGGGCATATAAACAATGCTGGGATGTGAACTGAGGCAAGGAGGATGGATGCTGGACGGATAATAGGCGGATAAAGTGATTGCCACTAGCTATAGATGGATGCTAGGGACTACAATGACGGATACATGCACTGCATGGAACTAACTGGTGATAGATGGTGACTGCCAGAAGCTAAGTTGTAAAAACAGACATGGCAACCCTAAGTTGCACATAAGCGCCTTCCCAGGGCTCGGAAGCGAATCGGGAGCGCTCTAAGTATGTAAGTGAGGTAAAGTAAGGGTCCATAATGAAATAATGAAATAATAATCGTACGATGCCAAACATAGTCAGACATAGTAATAAATGGAATGCAACGCACCAAGGAACTGGCTGGACAATGGATGGATGCTCCTGTGATGATGCGCACTAAATCGCGATGGAACGTGAAGATGCACGGTGAAATGTGAAGATGCGCGATGGAACACGAAGATGCGTGGTGAAATGCGAAGATGCGCGGTGAAATGTGAAGATGCACGATGGAACGCGAAGATGCGCGATGGAACGCGAAGATGTGCGATGGAACGCGAGGATGCACGATGGAATGTGACAATGCGCGAGAACGTGAAGATGTGCAACTATGCGAAGATGCATGACTATGCAAACTAAGTGCGAGCGCGGGAATGCATCGCATGAGTGCGGGAAAGTGTCCTGGGTACATGATGGTGGTGTTGTGCTGTGAAGCCTAGTGGTCATGAGCTGTAAAATAGGCCAATACCAGCCTGTAGAGAATTGAGTCTCTACACCGCCAACATCACATGTCCTACAATAGTAGTTACAGTTCAGCCCAGCATGGCTGCATTCTTCAGCTTGCATGGGATTGTCACCAGCAACAAACAACTCATATGGAATCAGCATGACCTCTTCACCATCCTTGCAGTCCCATGCAACAATGTCAGATTCAGCTGCAACACTGCAAATTGCGACTACTGACTGAGTATATGAGCTAGATGACAAAAAGGATGCACATACCAGATAGACTCTTTCATAGCTCACATGAGCTCCATTGGTGCAGTGTGAGGCGATGATGTGACGAATTGTACAAAAAACTCTTTTTTGAGCATCTCACGCAGTAAGTTGGCATTGGACATGTAAGCAGTGTGATGCTTATTCCACTGCTTTGACACATTACCTGACACATCATCAATGAAAATAATTAGTGGGACAGCATATACAATTCGACCATTGGACTTCTCATGCAACAGATTAGGCATAAGCAATGCAAATTTAGCTGAAGAAGCTGTTATGTGTTTAAGTCCTGCAGTTACTGGTGCAATTGACATGGAACATACCTGTGAGATCGCATTCAAGCTCACCTGGCACTGCAGCAATATCTTTAAATGATTGCACAAACACCAAAGTGGGTACAATCTCTTGTTCATCATTGATGATGAATCCTGTTAAAGACCATGGCACACCGGTGCGTACAATCTCTCGGAGGGGTGAGTATGACTGACTCAGAAGGGCTTTGGCCTCAGCTTGTATGCTGTGCCCCTCACCTGAGTATGGTGCCCTTAATTTTGGATGAAGTCCAATAAGGTCCTAACGAAGTCTGGAGGACTTCAGAGGCAGACAACTCTGGTGGAGCGTCCAAAGGACTTCCGGATGAGCGTGGGAACTGTCCGGATGAGTGCAGGAAACTTCCGGACGAGTATCGGAAACTTGGATGGAGTTCCATCTACTTGATAGAAAGTGGAATAACCGCGCGTATCAATCCCTAGTAAAGACATAGGGTGGAAATACTGCAATGGACACAGTCCAAGGCAGGAAGAGTGGTCCGGAGTTCCAGAGCAGATGTGGATGGATATAGACTACCCTTGGGTAGAGACAGAGTTGGATAAGGATCAGAAGGAGTGCGAGTATCAGAAAGATAAGACTTTGACCTAAGGATATAATCCATTAGGCCTAAGGTAGGATCCGGAAATGGATGAAGTCCGGAAACGCGGAAGAGCGGAGCTCTGGCCTAGGGAATCAATCCCTAGGCCCAAAGGATAGAGAAGGGGTCCTTACAACACTAATGTGCGAGGACAAGAATGCTGCAAGACTGTAATATTCGAACTGAGGATCTATTGAGATGTACAAGAGTTTATATACTGTAGGTAGCTAATGGAATAATCAGAGGCAGTGTCCGAGGCTATGTACATTAGCACAGTCAAGGATAATGGATCAGTAAGCATAACGGATAAGTAAACAACCAAGTACCGGTAATAGACAAATAGCGAAGATATCAGGTAAGTATAGAACCGGTGTCTTCTTAGATAGATGTTCTATAGATGGGGCACCTACAAAACCAATCTATCTCCACGGTCAGCAATCCAGACAAATACCGATGACTGATAACGTGGTCGTTCATGGGTGGTTCTCTAGTGATACCTAAGCTACAGTCAGTAGAAGGTACTGTGTGAGGTCAGCAATGTGTGTGGCTATGACCACAATGATGACAAAAGAAAAAAAAACTAAATGAAAAACACGCACTCGTGTCCTGGATGAAGGATGTCTTGAGACAATCTTATCCCAACAGACTGTGCGGAGTTATAACGATCACTCCCTCAGCGCAAAACAGGTAGGACCAATGGTCAGGACTAGTCAATGCTTAGAGTCTTTACGTACTACTGAACCTGCTGCCAAGGTACTCACAATGAGTATTAAACAGATACAGGAACGGACGTCCTTGGCGTTCAATACCAAGTCCCCTTTCAATAGCTAAAGCTGTGGCAATGAAACCCTGGCTCACTCTCTCTACTCAGATGTGTGAGGTCAAGCGTACACTTATCAACTCCAAACGTCTCCCCCACTAAGCTATTCTAAGTCTTAGGTGGTCTAAAGAGACAACACAAGTGTGTGGAATATCTTATGCTTGAAGACAAAGAGATCCAGAAAAATAAAAAAAGAAAACAGAAAAACAAACAAAAGGGACAGTACCAGGCCTTGCTGGTTGTGGAGAACAATGAGCTCACACTAATTACTGTCTCACTGAAGGGTACCTTCACCAATCTTACAGTCTCTCACTGTTGTTGGCTATGATCACACCTCACACTAGTAATTGGGGGTCAAAAGTTCTCTTACTCTATTGCTCAAAGTGGGCCCTTTATATAGACAAATACATGTGGCTGTGTGGTACTAGTACAATATAGTTTGCTACTGGCATAATAAGGTTACTAGGAGTCATTATGAGTCATAGGGAGTCATAAACCTTAATCTGAGTCATATGGAGTCATGAACTTTAATCTGAGTCATTTGGAGTCAGGCTGAGTCATATCAGATGAGTCACTGTGGTATATAGCTGAGTCATGTCAAGCACAGGTAAATCATGTGACTTCCCTGTGGCCTAACAAAGGCAAAGCAAAAGGTCTAGAGCTGATTACATAAGTTATGGACTCTCTCTCAATATTTACACTTCTCAGTTGTTTATTGCAATGGTTTTTCAACATGTCCTTCGTATTTAGGGTTTTGTGCCTTTTCCCACAGGACAATTCATGCGGGAAATAATTTTCTAAGTCACCTGACATGCGTGAGATTCTTTCTTAGTCATCCTCACAGCCTTCGGAGTAAAACTGGTTACATAAAAAAATCTTCAAAAATAATCAAGCCTAGAGGCAAAAGTGAAAAAAATGGACTATTAATGTGTGCTCTAGTTTATAGGCTTCGGGTGAGAGAGGATTAGTCAGCCATGCACCAAACCAGTTTGGTGCAGGTCACCGGTTATCCGAAAGGTAGAGAATACCAAATAAAGGAATAGGCTGTGTTAACGTTATATGGACAGGTAATGAATAGAAAGCTTATCGTATCGGATCTGGAGCGGATAGGCATATTGGATAAAGGAATAGGCTGTGTTAATGTTATATGGACAGGTAATGAATAAGAAAGCTTATCGGATCAGACAGATGAGCGGTAGTTGGACAAGTGTGATAGTGGATAAGACTGGAAATGGTTATGGATGAGGTCTAGGAATCTAATCTAAGGATTAGTCCATGAATCCAACTATAGGATAGGTCTGGAATCCAGGATATGACAAATCCAGCCTAATTCACATGCCAGTAATCAGCACAAAGTTGTAAGTCTAGTTTCAAATAACATACATCAGTCCATTGAACAGCTCGACCAAGGGCATACTGAATTTTCACATTTGATTGAGCTCCAGGTTCCACTTCATCAGTGGGAGGACACAATCTAAGAAAGAAGTGCTCTGGGATAAAGTATCCCTTGGATTATTCCTGTAGTAGCTCATTGATAAGATATATTGTGCCATCAACCCGAACTGCTGGCAGTGATGGGAGATTGAGTAAAATTTTCATACCATTGAAAACCCACGACATTCTGTCACCTCCATTTTCAGGGTAATATTGCATTGCAAATCAAGTGAGTGGGTTTGCATAGTCCTGAGATATCGCATCAGTATCATACACACCTAGGTAACATAGCAGACAAACCCTAGCAATTGATTCTGTGACATTGTTGATGTAAAAGATGTCCTCCAAGCAAGCTGTAACCTTCTCTGTTGGATCACCAATGAGACAGTGTAGGGATTAGTTTCCCTCTGGGCTTGTATTGACAGTTTTTACTTAGCTTCTCTTACCTTACTTTCATTGCTTATGTCCGCATTTTTACTGCTTACATAATCACCAAATCTTCGCCCTATACTTCCACTCATTAGCTAGACTTTCAGTTATAGTTCTGGTAGCTCTCCTTCTAGGATTCAGTAGCTTCCCCAGACTTGCAGCTTATTAGTTTTAGTAGTAGCTTAATAGCTCACTATACAGCTCCTGATATACAGTCATGTCCTCATTGTCTGGAGTGACATTTTCATATTCTCCCTCCCTCTCACTCACACACACACACACACACACTCTCTCTCTCTCTCTCTTGAGCCTTGAGCTTAGTCCAGAAGCCCTTGAGTTGAATAGCAGCTAGGCAGCATTCACCCAACATTGTTCTGGATCCCAGCAGAATTGTTGACCCTTCAACGGTCAATGTGTTTTTGAACCTTCTTGACTGCATCAAATGAGGGAACATCTTGAGTGCCAAGCTCTTTAGCCCAATTAAGGATAGCTTTTTTCTGTCCATCAGAAAATGGGTGGCAGGGAGAACTAAAAAGAAGCGATGTGATAAAGTTCTTGATGTGGTTGTGAGCATTGAGTTTGCAACTGATGTGAAGAAAGACTTACTGCTTTGGATGTCCATGGGTATGTTGGACTATCTCGAGAGGTGATAACATTGGCTGTTTTATCATAATTGCCATCATCTGTACACTTTGTTCAGTGCATTGTTAGAGCACAAATCAAATATTACACTCACCAGGAACTTCAATTCCGAAATCAGGTGCACTATTGTTGAAGAGCTCATACTAGTCATTAATGGGGGTAAGAGGCGTCAAGAAAGGGATTTTCCCACAGTTAAGACTTGCTTGGAGCTTGGCGATGTCATATCCCATACATTCGTGCTTCTCATCCAAAGTTCCAGATATTAGATCTGATCAGATCCAATCCACAGATCCATGCCGGATCGGTTACAATAAGCTTCTTCATTCATATCCTGTTCATATAACGTTAAACACTGCTTATTTCCTCCATTTAGTATATCTTCCTTTCCAGTATATCAGTTATGCTTACTTCTGGCTATGTTTACTGATCCGTTAACCTGTGATTAACTTCCGGCCTATGTTTGACTTGTAATAAGTGTTGCTTATACATTACAATACTTTGTGCATAGCCTTTCGCTTAGTTCTATTGTATATAAACTCTTGTATATGTTCTGTAGCACCCCAGTTCAAATATCATCTTAGATTGTCCTCATTCTGCTATCCAGACTCGAGTCTAATAAACTCTTGTCACCCTCCGAGACTTAAGGATTGTATCCAATAAGTCTAACATATCTGCCTCTATCTTTGGATAGTCTACACTCCATTAGTTTCTAGTCTTAGACTTGTCTAGACTAGCCTTTATACTTCCGTCTGATATCCGGACGCACCTTCGGATAAGTATACGATACTAATCCTTATCTTCAGATAAGAATACGATACTTATCCTTACCTTTGGATAGGTAAATGATACTTGTCCCTACATCCAGATATCATACAATAGTCGTCCAGACCTTCAGATATGCTACAATAGCCATCCAGATCTTTGGATATGATATGTATACTATTCTGAAATACTGGGCTATACTCAGGAAAGGGGCACAGCGTACAAGCTGAGGCCAAAGCCCTTTGGATCTGATATCACTTGAGTATGACCTTAACAGGCAAATAGGTCCAGATGTGCTCTGTCAAACTCAGGCTCAGGTGTCCGATCATCTGCAATATGATTCAAAAGCTCGGATAGTGGGACCTCCATGTTCACATCAGGCATGTCTGCATCCATGTACAAGTCTTTTGAGTTGTGGGGAGACACTGTGGGGTTTATGGGTGTGAAGGCAAAGGTGGGGGCTTTCTTCCATTGCAAATTCTCCTCAAGTCCAGGTATGGGAGTAGTAGCCTGTTGACTCTTCCTTTGAGATGACCGTTGGTGCACATTCTGGATGACATGCTTTTCAATGTGTTGGATGGCCATTGTGAGCAAGACACCTGCTTTAGGAGGGCACACCATGCAAACAACATGTTTACCATCCTCACAATATTGTATGACTGTAAACAAGAAGTGGTGAAATATAAACAGCTGCTTAGTTGACAGACTAATGAAAACATACTATCACCGTCAACAAATTTATTGTTCATAGATGGCCTGCAAGAGTCTTGATGATAATCACAAAATGATGAAGTTATTGACTCAGAACAGCTGTTGTCCAAGTCATGTGCCTTCCAATATTGATTCTGAATGACAAGTCCAAAGTCCCACAGTGCTCACTTCAGCCTGCAGGCTTCAACATTCCAACTTCAAACATGGATCCAGGAATACTCACCAACATTTCTGTCATCTATCCCAAAATACAGCACAAAGAGACTGGCTGCATGTCACTGCAACCACTGGTTCTCACAGTGTGTTTTTCGGGTATGCTACCAGAGGGACTACTACAAGGAAACATTGTGAGTTGTTTTGTTCAAAACAAAACAAAACAGATATTGACATCTATCTGTTGCAGCCCATACAAATATCAGTATCTATTGACAAGGAGTATGGGATATTTACCACTCCAGTTGTGAATGCTGTCTCAACAGATATTGTTAAGGTCATACTCAAATGATATTGGATCTGAAGGGCTTTGGCCTCAGCTCATATGCTGTAAGGAACATTGCATCTACCCATTGATTTTGAGGTCTCACAGGCTCGAACTCCAATGCTCGTATCACCATGTTCAGAGCGCGCACTTTAGCACACTCATGCGCCTCGCTGTCATATCCCATACATTCGCGCTTCTCATCCAAAGTTCCGGATGTCAGATCCAATCAGATCCGATCCACAGATCCGTACCGGATCCATCACGATAAGCTTCTTCATTCATATCCTGTTCATATAACGTTAAACACTGCTTATTTCCTCCATTTAGTATATCCTCCTTTCCGGTGTATCGGTTATGCTTTCTTCCGGCTATGTTCTACTGATCTGTTTCACTTGTGATTAACTTCTGGCTATGTTTACTGATCCGTTTCACTTGTGATTAACTTCCGGCTTATGTTTGACTTCTAATAAGCGTTGCTTATACATTGCGATACTTTGTGCATAGCCTCTCGCATAGTTCTATCATATATAAACTCTTGTATATGTTCTATAGCACCCCAGTTCGAATATCATCTTAGATTGTCCTCATTCCGTTATCCGGACTCGAGTCTTAACAACTCTTGTCACCCTCCGAGACTTAAGGATTGTATCCGATAGTCTATACGCATCCGCCTCTATCTACGGATAGTCTATACTCTGCTAGTTTCTAGTCCTAGACTTGTCTAGACTAGTCCTTATACTCCCATCCAATATCCGGACACCATCCGGATAAGTATACAATACTATTCCTTATCTTCGGATAGGAATACGATACTAATCCTTACCTTCGGATATCATACAATACTATTCCTTGTCTTCGGATAGGAATACGTTACTTTCCTCTATACCCAGATATCATACGATAGTCGTCTGGACCTTCGGATACGCTACATTAGCCATCCGGATCTTCGGATATGATACGTATAGCATTCTGAAATACGGGGCTATACTCGGGAAAGGGGCACAGCGTACGAGCTGAGGCCAAAGCCCTTCGGATCTGTTACCCCTTGAGTACAACCTTAACACTCGCGCCTATCTCCACACACCTGTCTGCCCCTTGTCCTTGCTGATTTACTGGTAAGTTATCTCAATTACTACAGAAGCATTCACTTCGGACCTGAGCATGCGCCTTACATATAGTTACATACATACTAATTATTTGGGACCGCGCGCTATTTGGCTTGGTACTGCGTGCCTTCGTGCTTATAGATACAGTATATAGAGACCTTACTGGACTTTTAGTTCACACACTTTGGACACTCCCCACTCCTTAGCAATAGTTAGACTCTAAAAAGCACCAAATATACGATTGGATTCATCATGTATCTGCGCTCACGACGACCCGCGCACATAAACCATAACGCGCACTGTGCCTTCTGCTGTAAGGAACATCGCATCTACCTATTGATTTTGAGGTCCTACAGGCTCAAACTCCAATGCTCAAATCACCACGTCCAGAGCATGTGCTTTAGCGCGCTCATGTGCCTCGCGCCTATCTCCACACACCGGTCCGCCCCTTGTCCTTGCTGATTTACTGGTAAGTTATCTCAATTGCTACGAAAGCGTTCACTTTGGACCCGAGCGCGTGCCTTACATATAGTTACATACATACTAATTACTCAGGACCGCGCGCTATTTGGCTCGGTACCAAGCGCCTTCGCGCTTATAGATACAGTATATAGAGACCTTACTGGACTTTTAGTTCACACACTTCACACACTCCCCACTCCTTAGCCATAGTTAGACTCTAAAAGTACCAAATATACGATTGGATTTATTGCGTATCTGCGTTCATGACAACCCACGCATATAAACCAACATGTGCATTGCGCCTTTCACGTTCCCCGCGCCTTTGAGCACCCCTCCTCATTGCAAGAGAGTCCCTTGCCCATATTCCAAGGTTCTCCTCTCAGTAGCTGTCCTATGGGTCGAGTATATACCTCGCGCCTGGGTCTTACTGCAGAGTTTCTCCCATTACCCAAACATCGCCATTCCATCCCTGTAGCTGAGCCTCACCCTTCAACTGGAGCCCACTGCGAGGGGCACTTCTGAGACAACAGGTCAGGTACTCAGGCCCAACGATCGCAGAAAAGCGTGCAAAGACACTATCGCCGCATTTGATAAAGCGATAGAATCCATGTTTCCAGGACCTCTATTCCTTCCTGCCTCATGCATACACACACATAACATGTCTGAACCCCCACGCCCACACGCATCGCTCATAGAGCGCACACACCTGCAACCTGCATTGCCAATCACGCCTTCGCCAGAAGACTCAACTAAGGAAGACTCGTCAGACGAGTTTGAAGCCGTGGACCACCCAAGAAGCCAACTGCCCAGCACGTTTTTCCATATGCCAAACGAGCCACCTTTCATTTCTTCAAGCTTATCCCTCCTGACTGAATTATCCAACCAGAGTAGCACTTCACCTCAGGCACCAATAGAATGCGTGCGCATAACTACACCAACCGAGCGAGACGCGCCAGAGATCAAACAAGAGTCATTTGAAATGCCCCACATGCCTAACTCAATTCCTGGAGGAAAGATCCTCTCAAACCTGCCTTTTGCATATGTGCCTCCTACATTGACTAAGCCTATCGCCTCCATGCCTACAATAGCGCAGCACTCCACCATGTCTACAACACCTTATGAAATGCCCTTCTGTGGTACTGACCGCATGCCTAAATTTGACAGGATGTCAGACACGCTCGCCGAGTTCATTGACGCATATGAAGAATGCACGGATAGAGCAGGACTGCAGGGACTCGATAAGATCAAGGGAATAATTAAGTACCTTGAACGTGATGACCAAGAACTATGGGCAGGCTTACCCGAGGCACAGACGAGCGATTACAATGCGTTCATGAAAGAGATCAAAGTGATGTATCCAGGATGGGATGGGAAAAGGTGATATGCGCCTGCGGACTTACAAGCACTTGCGCATGAATATGCGCAAAAGCTGATGTTTTCAGGTCAGGAGCTAAGCACCTACCTACGTGCATTTAGGAAAATTATGCAGCTGCTACTAAATGAGGATCGTATTGGAAAAGTGGAGCGCGATCGTATATTCATGGAAGGTATCCCTAGTGAGGCGCAGGTGCCTATCCGAATGCACCTTATGATCAAGCACCCAGATCACTACCCTCAAGATCCATACCCATACATGCAAGTATATGATGCAGGACAGTTTGTACTACCAGCAAATGCGCCTCCACCAACCTCCGCGCCTAACACGCAGGATATGATACTGATGCTCAGTCCTCCGGCGCCTGTTACAACCACCCTATTCTTTTCTCACACTACGATTCTCTTCCATCTCACCATGCTTCCATATCACATCACTGACTATTCACCTACTTCCTTTTCCCCTTGCTGCATCCTCATGATTCCTTTATCTCTGACTCGTACTGACTCACTTTCCCATGAACCTTCCTTCTTTGTACTTCTACCCTTGGTCCGTGCTCTATCTCCTTATCTATTTAAGAACGTAGTTACTAGCTGTATTTCCCTAACTTGAATCTACTCGGTTCTCTCTGATAACTCGAACTCTAGCTCCTTGGGAAGGAGGCTAGCCTTGTTGACCTCGAATAAGCTCTAGATCCTGAGGGAGTCTAGACTGATCGGATCCTGCGGGAGTCCATAGCCCGACGAAGCTACGCTTCAGTCAGTCCTGATCTAGAATCACCTTTATTGGTGTTAACGATTGCCTTTGTTGGCATACTCCATCCGAGTCCGTAACAGCGCCTTCTGCACGCGAGCAAACACCTATGCCAGGGACAGTTATCAAGCACGAATATAGGCACAAGGCGTCTAGCTTTAATGACTGCGCCTTTTGTGGCAGTATTGAACACTTCTTCATGCGCTGTCTGGAAAGACAAAGGTACATAGATGCGGGGAAATGCAAGGTCCACAAGGAAACACACAAACTCGTTCTACCCAATGGCGACTTTATTCCTGGGCGTGGATTGATGAAAGACAAACTCGATTGATACTATGCCAATTGCACTATGCAAGAAGTAAAGGCAAGTGAAGGCATGACAGCCAGGTTGTTTTACCGCACCAATTCAGAGATTGATGCCATAGTCGAGGTAGGGTCCTCCGCATTTGTACACACAATCGTGCACCCAGATGAAGAAGAAAGCGATGAAGATGAGACCATGAACCTGATGCAAGAAGCGCTAGCATACATCACCACAAAGCACGAGCAGAAATGCGGCACAAAGGGAAAGATGGTGCGCTTTGATGGCATAGAGATACTGCCCAGTATGCGCCCATGCCCACAACCAGCTTCGAAACAGGCGACGGTTGAGGATGAGAGGAGGGTGCGCACTCACATGCGTCCTGGACCAAGGCGCTGAAGTAGTCATCATGCCTAGGGAGGTATGGAAAGAGCTAGGTGTCCCTCTGAGATCGGATCATAGTCTCAATATGGAGTCTGTCAATATGACATGCGACTCGACACTAGGGGTAGATATTTCCAAAGAGGAGGAGTTTTAATTGTTGATGATCTGCAATACTTGCGGGGAGGCGCCCATTCGCACTCGTTATTCCACCCACCTTCTTTAATGCATTCTAATTCATATATTCCCAATTCACCAACATGATGCTCCTTTTCATGCTTGGCGCCTAACGCGCACATCGCACGCATGGAAGGTGCCTCTCAATATATGCTCCAAGTGCCTACACTTCGTTCACTTGCTATACCCAATGCACAGTACTCCGCACGTTATGCACACCTTACATCCATGCATTCTGTCCTAGATAAGGCGTCAATCAATGCTTTTAATTCTGTTTACGCTTTCAACCCCGCACATCATACGCTAGTATACAAGCCAGTCACTAAGAAAGTCAGAACTGTGCCTACTGCTATGCCCGCAGAGTATAGGGTAGTGCACCAATTACCTGCTGACCCTTTAGCTGGTTTACCCCCCCTGCCCTCTCGCCCCCCAGAGTTTTGTCCAGGTGCATGCTTTACACGTGAACGTGCAGATAAACTAGATCTCAATCCCGCCAAATGGCTTTGGCCAGAAGAACTCAAGTTAGTGCAATGGCTTGTGCGCGCGCATGAACACACTTTCGCTTGGAATGCCTCCGAGCGAGGGCACCTAAACAAGACATGTTTTCCACCATACAAGATCCCTATGATCCCTCATATGCCTTGGTCGCAGCGCAATATTCCTATTCCTCCAGCTACCTTAGGCAAGGTAGTGCGCATAATAAAGGAAAAGATCACGTCAGGCGTGTACGAGCCCTCAACAGCTGCCTATCGATTGCGCTGGTTTTGCATTGTCAAGAAGGATGGAAAGTCCCTGCGCTTAGTGCACGACCTGCAGCCACTCAACGTGGTTACTATACACGACGCGTCACTCCCGCCTTTCATTGAACACCTTGCAGAATCATTCGCAGGTTACACGGTATATGGTATGATGGACTTGTACTCAGGATATGATCAGCACGTGCTTCACGAGGATTCGTGCGATTTGATGACCTTTGGTATGCTCTTGGGACCACATCGCTTGACTACACTCCTGCAAGGCCACGCCAATGCCATTCAGGTGTATCAAGGCGACACCGCCTTCATTCTTCAACATGAGATCCCAGAATACACATTGCCTTTTGTAGACAACGTCCCAGTCAAATCTGTGCAAACACGCTATCAGTGTGAGGATGGTACTTATGAGACCATACCTGATAACCCAGGCATACGTCGCTTCATATGGGAACATTGCATTGTGATCAACCGCATTCTACAGTGCTTGGAGAATGTAGGCGCAACCATATCTGCATCTAAATTTGTTTTAGCGGCGCCTACCACTACCACTGTAGGGCACAAATGCACATTTGAAGGACGCGTGCCCAAAGAATCAAAGGTCCAGAAAATTTGCAACTGGCCAGAGCCTACCAACCACATGCAAGTGCGTGGATTTTTGGGGACTTGCGGTGTTTTGCGCATATTCATTCACAACTTCTTGTGCATAGTGCGCCCCCTTATTAATCTTACGAAGAAGGACACACCCTTCGTATTTGGTGCAGAACAACATGAAGCAATGCAGATTCTCAAGGACATGGTATTGAGTTCACCTGCACTTAAGCACCTAGATTATGTGAGCAAGCGCGAAGTCATTTTAGCGGTCGATACCTCGAACATCGCTATTGGATTCATTCTGCTACAAGTAGGCAAAGATGGAAACCGTTACCCAAGCCAATTCAGATCTATTGCGCTTACTGAAGTAGAGAGTCACTACTCCCAAGCAAAGTTGGAACTATATGGCCTATTTCACGCATTGTGCGCGGTGTGCGTTTTCATCTTCGGCGTGAAGAACCTGTTAAGGTTGTACTCAAAGATATTGGATCCGAAGGGCTTCGGCCTTAGCTCATACGCTGTGCCCCTTTCCCGAGTATGGCCCCTTATTTCAGAATACTATACTTATCATATCTGAAGATCCGGATGGCTATTGTAGCATATCCAAAGGTCTGGACGACTATTGTATGGTATCCGGATGTAGAGACAAGTATTGTATTCCTATCCGAAGATAAGGAATAGTATCATATACTATCCAGATGGCGTCCGGATATCGGACGGAAGTATATAGGCTAGTCTTAGACAAGTCCAAGACTAGAAACTATCAGAGTATAGGCTATCTGAAGATAGAGGCAGATGCGTTTAGACTATCAGATACAATCCTTAAGTCTCAGAGGGTGACAAGAGTTGATAAGACTCGAGTCCAGATAGTAGAATGAGGACAATCTAAGATGATATTTGAACTGGGGTGCTACAGGACATATACAAGAGTTTATATACAATAGAACTAAGCAAAGGCTATGCACAAAGTATTGCAATGTATAAGCAATGCTTATTACAAGTCAAACATAGGCCAGAAGTTAATCACAGGTTAACGGATCAGTAAACATAGCCAGAAGTAAGCATAACCGATATACTGGAAAGGAAGATATACTAAATGGAGGAAATAAGCAGTGTTTAACGTTATATGAACAGGATATGAATGAAGAAGCTTATTGTGATGGATCCGGTATGGATCTGTGGATCAGATCTGATCGGATCTGACATCCGGAACTTTGGATGAGAAGCGCGAATGTATGGGATATGACAGAACCTTACAGTGGAAGTCGACGCAAAGTACATCAAGGGGATGATCAATAACCCTGACTTGCAGCCAAACACGACTATTAATCAATGGATCGTGGGGATTCTTTTATTCTCGTTCAAGCTTGTACATGTATCCACGCTAAAACACAAAGGCGTCGATGGCCTCCCAAGGCGTCCGCCAGTAGAAGAAGACCCTATGGAAGACGGCGATTATGAAGATTGGATAGACCGCACTTATTTGTTCTCTATCGCGCTTTTGAATGATCGCACTTATCGCATATATGGCGGATGCATAGACATATGCCACGATGTGCATAACATGTGCTTCACCTCGCAAACCATGCGTGTGCCTATATTGCATGTGTATTTCAATGCTACCCATGCAGAAGATCCCAAGCCAGAAATCCCATGCTCAGAACAAGCGCGCACGCAAGACGCGCTATTGACAAGCATCGAGCACTTTTTGATTATGCACAAGAGGCCCTTGGATCTCACGGATGAGGAATTCGAAACCTTCGTAAGACAGGCTGCGCGTTTCTTTGTCTTAGAAGATAAGCTATGGCGCAGAGAGGCGCATGGCAAGCACCAACTCGTCCTACCCCCCAGTAAGTGATACCAAGTCCTTGAAGAAGCACACGACAATTTAGGGCACAAGGGAATCTATACGATTAGCTCACACTTTTGGTGGCTGCACATTATAGAGGATATCAAGTGGTACACGAAGACATGCCATGAGTGCCAAGTCTGGCAAACGCGCAAACTGCATATCCCCCCCACTGTACCAATACCAGGTGGATTATTCCGTAAGGTGCACATTGACATGATGAAGATGCCTAAAGCAGGTGGATTCGAGTACCTCATACAAGCACGCTGTGCGCTTACATCATACCTGGAATGGCACATGTTGCGCAAGGAGAACACTCGCACACTATGCACCTTTATTTTCGAAGAACTCTTGTGCAGATGGGGACCAATCACCGAGATCATAACGGATAATGCGCCTGCATATAAGGTTGCAGTAGATGAACTCACGCACAAATATGGGATTCACCCAATACACATTTTGCCTTACAATTCTCAAGCCAACGGTATTGTCGAAAGGCGGCATCACAACATCCATGAAGCCATCATTAAGACCTGCGAAGGAGACGAGACGCGCTGGAATCAAGTGGTACACTCAGTGTTTTGGGCAGAATGCATAACCATTCAGAAAGCAATGGGCTTATCGCCATATTTCATGATGCATGGTGTCGAACTGATTTTTCCATTCGACTTGGCTGAAGCCATGTTCCTCGTGCCCCTCGAGCACCGAGGTGCACTAACAACTACCGAGCTAATAGCTTGGCGCATGCGTCAATTGCAGAAGCGCACAGAGGATTTAGAAGCTATTAGAGAAAGGGTTGTAGCAGCATGCTTTACATCAATACGCGAATTTGAAAGGCGCTTTTGCGCGAACATCAAATTGCACGACTTTCAACCAGGTGCCTATGTCCTGGTACACAATTCAAAGGTCGAATACGAGTTGAGCAAGAAGACAAAGCCACGCTATCTCAGGCCAATGGTTGTAGTACATCGTACGAAGGGAGGATCATATATGTTGGCTGAATTAGATGGCGCCATATCCAAACTTCGATTTGCTGCATTTCGCGTTATTCCATACTACCCATGCCATGACGAGCGCATATCAGTCACCGAGATGACAGGTGTTGACGACAAAAGCATAGACGAAATGGAGGTGAGCGAAACTGTAGAACCAGAAGAGGACAATCCAGAAGGCGCGCTTTACAGATGAGGCATGCTATACATACTCATTTATGCGCACCCGTGCGATACCCATAATAGTCCTATCATACACCATCTCACCGCAATATGCCTAATAAGTCTCTCTATATGTGTATAAGACACCGAGTTTCTGTTGCAACACGCGCGCCATGCCGTGCCATAATACTTGCCTATCATTCCCTAACGTGTGTGTGCTGTAGAGACTCAAGTCTCTATGGGCGCATACAGACCATATCGCAAGACCTTATACTGGACCTGTTGAAGCGCGGCGACCTTCGCAATTTTCGTGTTTTTGCATATATTGCATGTTTTGCATTTCCGCACATCTTGCGTATTTCGTGCATTTTGCGTTTCAGATTCCTCGGGTTTTCATGCATCTCACATATTGTGCGCATTTCACGATCCCACACAGTTCATATTTCGCGCACTTACATATCTTGTGGGTTTCGCATTTCCGTGTATTTCACATTTCGCATTTTCACATTCTCGCATTTTTCACGCTTTGACATGCGCTACCGTGTGCCTCCCTGGGATCCATCACATTCCGTTTGCATGTCCTGTCCTCATCCTCCAAGGTCCATTGGTGCGTATTTCACTTTGTTTCACTCGCATTACATCATATATGTCTTTGCATTCCCATTTATGTTCACTTATCTCATTATGTGTTTATATTACATCACCCTTGTACGTTTAGCGCTACCTACTCGGCTCTGAGGCCTGGGAACTCACTTAGCATGCTGACATGTCAGTGCATAGTTGGAGGTTTTTACTTCACTTCTCTTCCATCACTTAGACATTTTAGTTAGAAGGACTTAGCATCAAAAATCAATTGACTTCCTATTCCATCATTGCATTCCGCGAGAGCCTGAGGATATTCTTGAGAATCACGTTTATTTCTCCTTCAGTATCTACTCTCGAGTTAGAGAGCCCTGCTTTCGCATTTTCAGAGAGTTACGCACTTCGCGATATTTTCGTGCTTTTTCCCGTGCTTCGCGACTTACAGCGTGTTTTCGCGTGCCCTTAGCCAGACCAAAGCCCAGTCCACAACTCCCCTCTCCTATAGAGGAATTTTTCCTCAGTAGCAATCCCCTTGGGATGAGCTATATCTCGTGTCCAGAGGAGCACTGTAGAGCCCACATCAGGTCTAGCCACCACCCACTCATCATTCCTTGCCTTCAGCACATCTGACAAAAGTGTGCATCCTCATATCATCAAAGTGCACAATAATTTCTTCAATGTTTATAAGGTTACCCATCACACGCACGGAGCATTTTCCCTGCACGCATGACATGTGCGCGCCCTCATATTATCATCGTATAGTCATTTGCACCTTATTATTTTCATTTGCACCTTCATTCACTCATATGTTTTCATCTTAATTTGCAGCCAGTAAATCAGCAAAAGGACAAGGACATGGTGATACATTGAGTGCACTACCAAGAAATGATGTTACAACAAAGCGCTAAGAGCAGGCTACAGGACGATATAGTGAAATCAGTTAAGCGCAGCATTGGTGTGCTTCTCAAAGTCAGCCCACTCCTGGGACATGTTGAAGAGTTTGTTGGACAAGGCCAACATGTCAGCCTGTTGAGCGCGTGCATACTGGCACATACCTAGGACAGACACGTGCAAGCGCGCATTTTCTTCTTCCACATCCTCCAATTCCTCTTCAGTATCCTTGGCCTTACTCTTGCCCTTGAAGGGGGGCGCAGACTCAGTAGGACTAAGCGCGCACTTAGAGGTGCTACCCTTGGTGCTAGGGGAGGTTTCCCCAGGTGTGCCCTCAAAAACCTCCACCTCCATGTTGAATCCCTCAAAGGCACCATCATTATCAACCGCTACAGAGGACACGGTTTCCTTTGCAGACATCTCCCCAGCGGCACGCTTAGGCAGTCCCTTCTTGGGCCTAGCTATACAAATGTCAGCATGCGCCAAAAAATGCGAAATATAGTAAAGGCACTTACAGAAATTGCAAGTGTGCTTGGACACGCTGCATTTAGTGCACCACCTACCAGGTGCGCCTTTGCACTTCAAGTTCCTAGAGATGCAGGGCATGCAGCGCGGAGGAGGTGGAGGGCATGGTGAAAGACATGCGCTCAACCATGTGCTAAAATGCGCACCACCTCTCAATAAAAGTGCTAGAAGGAAATCAAGTAAACGCACCTTAATGCTAGCATCAGTTCCAGATGCGTCAGTAGCCTTTGCCTTCCACCCTTTCACGATCGCCTCAAGTGCCTTATACTCCCTGCACCCCCTCTTCAGAAACTCCACATACTCGGCACTCATATCCAATGACTCGATGCCTAATTCAGTTGTGCACGTGGTGCACGCCTCTAGATTGTTCTGACAATGACGCATAAGTACAAAAGCACATGCCCACGCATACGCGCACCAAAAGGATCAAGCGCACTTACCTTCACAGAGACCCACTCGTGCATCCACGCCTCCTGATCTTCCAACAGGTCAGGCTTGTGATCAGGTGCCGCCATTGCGCATGCCTCGAACGATTGCAAAACAGCGCCCCATCCTTTGAGCAGGCGCTCAGTGGGGGTCTCGGTTGGCTCCTCCGCAGTAGATGCACCTTTGGCATGGGCAGGCGCCCGAGCCTCAGGTTCAGGGGTAGGGGTAGATTCAAGCTGGGATAAATTGAAGGGAGGCATGATAGATGATAAGAAGAGGAGATAATAAGATTGCGAGAATGTGCCCGCCCCCTTTTAACAACACATTCCACTTAGATCAGCGACTCACACGATAGCACGCTGTAGAAACTACAACACAGCGAGGCGCGAACAATGCTCCTGACTGTATCTATAATTGTTGTAGGTCGCGTGTTGCCTAGTCTGCTATACCTGAGATGACAAGTGCGTTCGACCCTAAAGGGGAAGCGAGTGCAGCAAGGATCTAGTTGTATGCGCTGAAGGCACTACTGGTCAGCCAATGCAGGGCACGAGAAAGCGTAGGTGTGTGCAAGGCATGAAGGCGCGGGAACGTGCGCGTGTGCTGCGCGAAGCACGGGAAAGTGCACGCATATATGCGCAAGTGAGAGAGTGTAAAACGAATGGACTTCTACTTTATTCTGCTAGGTAAATAGTGGGTAGGAAAGTTCTCTCAACCCCCAAAAGTAATCCAATAGTAAGTACTGCTGGCACTTATATATGGCGCCTAAGCGCTGTCATGCGGAGCTGAAGCACTACCAAGTAAGGTATGTAAAGTAAGGGTCCATGATAAAAATAAAAGTGGAATGATATGCAAATAAGGAAATAGGAATATACACACTTAGAGAGCTTGGTGGACAGTGGATGGATGCTTCTGGATGGCTGGCGCTATAGGGTGCTCAAGCGCGGGAAAGTGCGCGCATCGTGAAGCGTGGGAAGTGTGCGCGCATGGCGCGCGTTGCGTGGGAAAGCTGCGCCTCATATAGGAATAGCTGCAGATAGCACCCAGAGTGGTGCTGCAAGTTCGTGCCTTGTACTCCCTAGTGAAAAGTGCCATATCACACGATGAGAGGCATTATTCCTTACATCGGGGCAAGATTCAGCATGAGATCTCCAGATCTGGTGCCATTATGAAAGTGGTAAGTCCATAGTTTTGTTTCATTCAGAAGTTCACTGACATTTGTACTAGGCCAAACAACGTCTCATGGAATGGTGTGGAGGGTTCAGTATTGCAGCCTGCTCCATCCTTACCACATTTTTTGCACAGGACGCTGATTTTTCAGATACTGCAGCTCACAAGGACTTTTCAAGGGCCATGCTGAAACATAACCAGTTTATTTTCAGGGATAATTCAGGACTCATTCCTAAGGTAAGTACCCATAATTATTACTATGAAACCATCTCAATTGTCTGTTCAAAGGACTGGACGGGCATGTGGAGATCTCCCTTCATACTTCAGACATTTGCATTGCACCTCAATTTCACTTTTGGCCATGTTGAAGTCCCTGACCTCAACACCAAGAGCATCAGTGCACAGGCTGCATTTGCCCTTGCTGTCACTGCTGTAAGTGATTCAATCTCTGCCATGTTTTTTTAAAAAATATTCTTTTCAGGTTTATCGTACTCTCCAGCTAATCATTGATGGGAACATCACTTTTGAAGTCATTCAAGAATCCCATGGCAAACGCAAAGGCATGAAGACTGATGGCAGTGATATCTGGACACCCATCATCACAAAGGGTGAGCAGTTTGCTTTCAGCAAACCTATCTGGGGGCATATGACCGTCAAGCTCATGGGGCCCATTGTAGCACTTTCCGATGACATCTTTGCGAGCATTGTTGAGGAGGCACAACAGTACGCCAAGCATGCAAAAAGTGTTGGGAACTCGGGGACTACCACCAGTGATGCGCCTGATGAGGATGATGTATTTGCTGACCTCTTTGCATTCTGTTGAAGGTGAGTGGTGTTCACCCCCACATGTAACTCATTGTTAATTGGTAGACGGTTTTGTCTGTCTTGCAGGAACTCATTTGGTGGTCATTTTTTTTGTTGCCGGTTATATACATATCTCAATGCACTCGCCCTCCTCAGAAGAAGATAATGCACACAGGTGTGGTCCTGTTATGCTCGTATTCTGCACTTTACTTGCCTGGGCCTGTGCTCCCTGTCATATTTGTGCCTCCTCGGAAGAATATGATGCGCATGGGTGTGGTCCTGTTGCACTCATGTTCTGTGTTATACTTGCCTGGGCCTGGGCCCATGATGCTCCCTGTCGTATTTGTGCCCATTCCCCATCCATATCAGCCAATTAATCAATTAATCATTCCTATTTGTTTGTTGATTTTTTACCATCTGCGCAATTTGCATCTTGTTGGCCTTGTAAACTTAGAGCTTATTTGTTCTTACTGCGCGAAATTCAAGTTCTATTAAGTCATGTGTGAGTTTAAGATGCGAAGCTTATATTAAGATGAGCATCTTTGAGAAAGACCAACTTATTCTGACTTGGACACCAATTCAAGCCCATTAAGTTAGTTTAAGCAATGTGGTGTTTTACTGATGCTACCACACTTGTCATTTTTGTTAGTACATATTTTGTATGATGTGTACCAATTTTATGCGCTTGCATTGTTGCTACCTTGAACCACTGGAAGGCCTGCAGTAACATTCAAATCGTTGACATTAGTCGAGAGTCGATGGCATTCAGATTAGCGGCGGTCAGCAAAGACCATAAGAGTAATAAACATATAGGTCAGGTCAGCGCTCAGCATGAGTTATATATATATACAACCTCTCTCAGATGTCTCAGCTTCAGATCTTTACCACAGGTTTCCGTCAGATATGCCAGAAATATTTCTTCACGTGCCTTACGTCGAGCCCTGGTGCAGGCCCAGCCAACATATTTCCTATTTTTGCCAGACATCTGGTCAAATCCAGTGACAGAGCCTCTATGTGGTAGCTTTACTCTATTATTTATCTACAAAAGCCTTATTATAGACAAGAGTCAGCCCGTGGGCAGGTCGCTTAGATAGTTTTCGCACTATATCTGTTCGGCCAAAAGCGGCAGTTGGTGGTGTACTGAACATGATGGCAAATTTTGTTATTTTCCAAAAAATGCGGACAAAAAGCGAGGCTCGATCCGTTTAATGCAGGCCCAGATCTCGACACTGGGTATCGGGCTCGAGGTCAGCATGGATCTATTGTCTTGCTATTAATGAACCAGATCTGAGGATTACGCTGAAAGGCAAGCCATGGCAGAATCTGGAGGGTGCATTTTAGGGTTCGGGAGAAAACTCGTTGTTTATTAACCGGGTGCTAATTAGCGGGTTATTAGCAGGCTAATAACTCGCTAATAATTCGATCCTAGAAATCACTATGCTAATAATGCTAAGAATTCCTGATGGCTACCTGTGTGTGATATATCAGAGGTACACCGTCAATCAGGTCAGGAATCGTGTTGGGAGGCTAAATTCTAACGACATACAATGAACTAGTTACTATATAATTATTTCTAATTTTCTAATTGGTGCAAGCCCTTGGCCCGCGCGTTCAAGGCAATTGCTTGTCTCGAGTCATCACAGACAGATTTGTCGGACATTGGCTTGTACTACTTTGCAATAGGAGCTACACTAAAACAAATCTTCGACAGTGACAACAATCCATTCTCGTCAGAAGAGTCTGGTCAGATTCGTGCAATCTTCAACTCTCGATTCCGTGAAGCCTTGTCTGAGGGTCCAACTGATGCTCCCATCTCTGCTCTCTATTTGCACCCTCGGAAGCAAAACAATACTGTCTCGGTTGCGATGTTAATAAGTATTACAGGTTATGTCAATAGCAAACTATTTCAAAAGAACTTGAACCCTCTCGCCCTCACATTCGTGCTTCCTGCACAAAGTGCGAAGACTATGTCTTCTGAATCATCCGGTCCTCCCATCCAAAACTACGCAGTCTTCAGTCGCGTACTCGTGTTCTTGAAGGTTCTTCTCGAGGGGGAGTGGAAGTCAAAAGAGAACGTGATTCTCAAAAAACTAACTGGTCGTGAGGTTCAGCAATCATTCCTTCGGCAATTTGAACGTTACGCACGTGGTCAGTATCCATTTGATACCCCCCTTGGAAATGGTCAATCAACACTGTCATGTTGGACGCACTTAACAAGAATTCCTGAGGGAAATATCCTTGCGGTCAGTCTATTTGTTGTATAAACAATCTGGTTCACTCACTCCGGTAAAGACCCTCGCTGTCAAGGTGTTTTCCGTCCGACCAAGCTCGATGCCAGAAGAGCGTACCATGTCGGTATTCACGCGGATGAATTCTGCGCTGCGAAATCGTCAAGATGTTAGTACACTTGTGAACATGACACAGATCCGGCAGTGGTACATGTACGATTCTGCTGTAAGTAAACCCCCAAGTTATTTTGGCTCATACTCACACAAGCTTAGTCCAAACATCCAGAGCGTCCAACCATCAACTTTTATGACCTCGACGCCCAACTGTTTGAGTCTGGAGTGAAAGTGGGCAAACGGCACCACGATACAAGGAACAGCTTGCTGTCGACTGAAAGTGCTGGGGGAGATGAAGAAATTGAAGATGACGAGTCCAGTTCTTGGTTGGACAATGCAGAAGAGAGTTCCACCACACGCAATGATGCTGACTTCGATGTGGATTCCGAGATAGACATGAGCGCAGAGGGTTTGTTGGCGGTATTGGCAGAGGCAAGTCCTGGTGGCACACACAAAGGGAAGGGAAAAGCCAAGGCTGAGGAGATCGAGGGGAATGACAACGTCGATAACGAGTGGCCGGAAGTATGGGAATGAGCCGCTGGCTGATTAGCTTGGGTCATTAGTTATCTTGTTACCTGCTAAAAACAACGTCACGTGACTGGCTAAAAAGCGGCTAATAATCCGCTAGTTAATAACTCCCCAAGAGCCACCTGGCTAAAAAGCAGGCTAATAATTCGTCAATTAATTTTATCCCGAACCCTAGTGCATTTGGTATGGTACAAAGACCGCCGCCTGTACCCTGGCATCCACTCCCTCCTCGCTCCCTGATACAATAGGATAGGAGGTATGCATGTCATTAATGTTCTGTGATGTAGTACAATAGAGTCAGACACTATAATAAAAAGTTGTTCGTTCAGCTTGATGGCTCGGACTGCAAAGACACTGGTGACTTTGGCATGATATTCCACAGCTCCTTCTTCTGTCCCATTGTTAGTTTAACGTCCTTCCCAACGTATGGCTTCAGCTAATTTTAAAAAAAACAATAGACATCGGATGAGGGACGGATATACGTATCCGCGAGTGACGATCAAGAGTTGGACGCAAATGAAGAGAATAGCGAACCAAAAAGTAGTCAGAAAGTAGTAAATTGATAACACCTATATAGCGCACCTCGCTTTTCTTGATCTCCTCTATGCTTGGCGCGACGAATATCCTCACTTTCTCGTCCAGTAAACGGTACTTCGATGCGCCTCGGATGACATGTTTTCCTGGGGCACCTGTGCGGTGTCCACCAGGGAGAAAGGCTTGTCTAGTTCCTGCGTACAGTGTGAGCGTCAAAAAGAGAGGACTACTTGTTTAGATGGAAGCCATGACGATTTATAGACAGCCCGACACAAACGAGAAATTGACGGCAAGTGTGTTCCACAATTCCAAGAAATAAAGTTGCTTGGCTCACCTTTATAGAAGTCCTTGTTCCCCCGCTTGGGCGTCAAGGCTCGCCGCGAAGCTTTAGAAAGACAGACAGCCGTGAAGAACATCGATGAATGACTTCAGGTCTGTTAAACTTCCAAAATTTCAATCTTCTGCTTACATAACCAACTCGACATCTTCAATCGTTTATTGGTTTTTTGAAAGCTTGAAGGGTTCAGAACGTTCAATCCACACGATCATGGGCAAAAAGAATGCTCTGAATGTTCCGTCCTCTCGTTCGAACAAACCAAGACGTGGTGGACGCGCACAACGACATAAGAGCGCGAGAACCTTTCAGCAGTCCCAGTCACTGTCTAGTTTCCCCGAGGACTCCACCAAGCCTTCAAGCATTATCGAAAATGACAGCTCAAATCATTCCTCAGGTGAAGATGATGACTGCGAGTGATTTAACAAGGTAGTCGAACGACCACTCATGAGCGCACAGCTGAGGGACCGCACATCGATGTACCCGTGGCGATGTGGGTGCGTTAACTTATAATTCGCTCTGTGCTGTTTCGTAATACAAATAATCAAGGATTTCGACCATTGTGATCCACGCCGATGTTCTGGGAAGAAACTCGCCCGCCTCGGTCTTATAACGGAGCTGAGGGTGGGATCTAGATTTCGAGGCGTGGTCGTATCGTGCGTCTGTCTCATTCCTAATGTTCATTCACTCTAACATCATTATCTTGCCACAGTCCAAGAGGGACTATTGTCGTGAGCCCAGCAGACAAGGAGATCGTCGGACGAGACGGTATCGCCGTGGTTGAATGTTCTTGGGCCCGCATAGACGATGTCCCATTCTCGAAAATTGCGAGCCCACACGAACGGCTTCGTAAGTACATTCTTTTCTTACACATCCCTCTGGTCGATGATGGGTCATTGGAAGTCCCCTACTTGCTTGCTACCAACCCCACCAATTACGGGAAGCCTTGGCGGCTGAACTGCGTCGAGGCACTTGCAGCGGCTTTCTACATTACAGGGTTCGATCAGCATGCAGAGACCCTGCTTAGTTCGTTTGGGTGGGGCGATTCTTTCTGGAAAGTTAATGGGTGCAGTTCTTTTGCGATCATGCTACTCTGTACTGATTCAAATGTTGATGGTAGTCCATACCTCAAACGGTACCAAACGTGCGCATCGGCAGAAGAGGTTACCGTGATGCAGGAGACCATTATTGCAGAGCTCCAGGAAAGCTATGAGGAATCACGCAGAGAGAAAGGTTTGCATTCCTGTTTTGTGTGTTTCAATATCTTATGTCTAGAAGACGCAGCTAGGAGCACTGAGGATCTTCTCGTTCGGAATCCTAATCATGCCATGCCCAGTAATGATGATGGGCCAAGCCCTGCGTCAGGGGGCGACGTAGAGTGATGTAACTGAAAGTAAAACATGTATTTTCATTACCCTGATATGATGTCCTCTGGTCTGTTCGCCGGTCCTAAAATCATCGAGCGATTACAGGAATGTAACATGTCCTCAACTAATCTCTTGAAACTTCTACGGTTCCGCATTGGATACCGTAGCTGGGAGATGCAAGCCTGCTAATACGGTACGAACAAAACCCGGTATGTGGGCATCGTTGAGTTATAAATCATGGCTACAATTGTTCAGGAAGTTCTTTCAATGCACGTAGTCCCCTCGGATGCTGAAGGAAATACTTTACACCACTAGGCAGTCAAGACTCGAGTGAAATACCTCCTGGAAAGGCGTAAATTTTCGTCAAGGTAGGGACTGGGCTGATCTGATTGTGTTTGTAATATGCTGGTCTGACGTGGGTGGTGTGAGAGTTGATATTGAGTTACAGGAGTTCGATGATTGCCATGAATCGAGCGGGTGGTAGCAAATGATAATGAATTTACGTTATCTGCGGAAACTGACTTGTTCTTCCGCTGCTTGTAGGCAAGCTTCGCTTTGAACACGGTGTCTGGTAACCTGTTATCATTCGGACCTTTCTCGGTTCCTTCCAACGACTTCAAACCCTGAGCAAACAAAGTTCGGCCACCCTCACGTCATTCACAATGAAAAGACCCCCGACTCTGCTCAACATCTTCACTTCGAGTTAATGTTGTACGCCAGCTCCCGCGAATCCCGCCCTCCCTTACCCCCGCTATGTCTCTTCTTCGTCAATATCTCCTTTGTTACTTGACAAACTTCGTTACAATGTTGTATTATTTGTATCCTAGCGTGTATGTTAACTAATACAATTGTATGATGGAAAGTATTATACAAAAGTATGTCCAACTATTGTAAAACACAGCTGCCTTGAGTCCTGGAGCAGTACGAGAGCGGCGAAAGTTACAGATGAATGGAGTTTGATACGATAAAGTGCATATGTGATAAAATGAAGAGCTGGCAGCCGCGAAACCTATGCATGGCCATGAAATGGATAAGTGTGTCTTGTTGTAGGTTGAGTTTAGGTAGTGACTTGACGATATATCATCACCCACACAGTGCACCATCAAGAGTACTGAACTGCGAGATGAAAACATGGGTGAGTTGGAGTGGAACTAGCGAGTCGTCGAACTCGCTAGTCACAACTTGGCGTGCAGGGATATAAGTGTGTACAGTATGCTGCGCTGGCCATAGACACGGCTCCGGTACTCCTCTTATATCTGGGCGAAGAGCATTAGCAAGTGCGCAGGATGGTACTGATGTAATTCTTCGGGGCACTGGTTGCTGCAGTGCATCCTGGTGTCCATTGTCTGCGCCAGGTCGTACCACTGGATTTTGCTATTGAATTCCGACCGATCCGATGAGAGAGAGGGAGAGGAAGCCAAAGGATCCGACTAGATAGGTACGAGCGGGACAAGGAAGTCCGAGCACATGGAAGCCAGTCAATGGGCTGCGCCCTGCAATATATGTCAGAAAACTTTGCATTCTCGTTCCTTATCTGCTTACCATATAACTAAGCGCTCAATTGACGCAAACATCTCAGTTTGACTTGAAACTGAGATGTGAGTACCTAAAATCCTGTACATCAGCGTTAGCTGACCAAAACCGTAGCGTACCGGTACTATACACGTTAATACAATGAGTTCGACTTGAAACTGAGATCGTACCTTTAACTTCTAGCTCCCTCTCTCCTCGTTCGCTCGCCTGTCATCACGACATTTGCGTGACGTGGCGGCGCTGCGATAGGGCTAGATCACTGTCAAAATTTGAATAGCATGAGTAAAGATGCATACCTTGACGAGTGATGCTTCTCGATGCACGGTAGGTATGAGTGGAATCACGATCACGAGTGCCAATGCTCAATGACGCATGAACATCAATGCTCTGCGCCGCTCGGTCATCAAAAGCACGTCCTCTCATGATACCACCTAGAAGCGTCAAGTTTACCCCGTCACAGTTGACATTGCGGTGAGCCTGCTCATTGCCGTTTGTGGTGGCTGGGCATGCACGCCATATATCTTCGGGTATTAAGCTTGCAGGATGGTATAGTGCTGGTACTAGGAGAGCCACTGGTGATGTGTATGTCAGCAGATGTGCGGCGGAGTTGTTGTTGCATTAGCGGCGCCGGCACATGGGCAGCTATCATTAGTAGCATTTGTATTAACAGAATTCAAATGCTGATAGGCAATACTATTACCTGTGACTCGACGACGACGGCTCGAGGTAAGTGCCACAGAGAATAAGTGAAAAAGATAGTAGTCCGACTGACGAAACACAAGCGTGGTTGAAGGACAAGGTTGAAACTAATAAATTTGCACTGCCATCCTCGCTGACGAACTAGCGAGTCTGTTTATGACAGAGCAGGAGATACTGCACTCACTTGCGGAGGGCAGAGGTATCACCCAGTATGACGGTATGGGGTTGCTGGAATCGTGCGGAAGCTGTCAGCGGACGTTTGCAGTGAGTGCGTTGCGGGCCCATATCCCAATCTGCTCAGAGTGTTGAAGTCAAATATATATTAACGAGTCTGCATTTGTTACAAAATGTTGATAAAGGAGAGTTAATACATGCTAACCAAAAATGCAACAAGCCGTCTGTCGAACCAACAAAGCTAAAGTTAAAGATGGGGGGAGGGAAGCATGCAGAGGAGTGAGGGTACCTTGAGATCATTATATACTGCGCGATCGTCGATGATGCGGCAGTAACATTAACTTGAAGCGAGAATGTTGGGCAAAGTCGGGGGGTCTTTTCATTGTGAATGACGTGAGGATGGCCGAACTTTGTTTGCTCAGGGTTTGAAGTCGTTGGAAGGAACCGAGAAAGGTCCGAATGATAACAGGTTACCATGAACTCCTTTGAACACATTGGGGTTCGGGTAGGTCGCAAGGGGCTCATGAAACGACGCTGTCGATTGGGGTGACTGTAATTACCGACGACGTCTCGGACGTACATTAGTTGCGCATGAGGGCTCGGGACTTGCGCATGTAGCGAATGCATTCAATAATCCATAAGAACGCCCTAAATTGGCCACAGGCGAAGTATGGATCACTGCATGAAGATCATCGTATGCCAGTAATTCGAAGAGATATCGCAGTTTTGTCCACTAGGGTTCGGCGTTGCCGACTGTAACCTTCCTCCGTCGCACGTGGTGAATCAGTACTCAGTTATGAAAACAACTAAAACTTTGTGAACAATAGGTGGACTCTTGTGCAATGACTCTGATCGGGCCTGTACTTGTAGCACATATTTGATGATTACAGGATCAAGGGCGGACATGGTTGTGCAACGTAACGGTAATCGACGGCAGCACATTGTGTGGTGTACGGGTGCGCAAGCTAGTCATAGGAAGATAGAACAGCGGAAAGTCTAGATTAAGATGTCAAACAGAAAATGTTACGTAATTACTTAGTAATTAGGTTTTAACCTGACCTTGCGAGCAAAGTTGACTCCACATGCTCCGAGTCACTCCAGATAGCAAGCTCCCGTGTCGAGCCTTTGAATTTCTTACTAATATTGTGCCACATATATCGGGTCCGTTGAATACGATGCTACACTAGAGGGTATCAATATCAGATATATTTAGGCATCTTTAGCCAACAAAAGTGATGGCCGAGCCGCTTGCGCATTTGTAATTTCCTTGTAAATAAGTACTGAAGTTTCGCTCAACGAAAGGACATTTTGCAGTGACATCTCTGCGTACCTTTGAGGTCCTCTTTTTCTAGAGCCTCGCCATTGTCGAAGTCGAAGAAAGAAGGGTCGATAGGGTCTGCCATGGGCTCGTCATCAGGGTCGTGGTAGGGCTATTGCGCATGGTCAGCGGGAAAATGATTGAGAATTAAATACAGACTTCAAAGTAAGGGTGTTGCAGAGCCTCGACAACAGTTATTCGTCGTCTTGGGCTGAATGTTAGGCATTTCTCTAAGAAATCTATTGCCTGTGGGAAGAAATGTCTCAGTTGTTGTGATGTCAGATGTGCGGGAAATGGGGTGACAACTCACAAGAGGGTTGGCGGCTGGGAAGAGCTGGGAAAATGGTTTGCTCTTGCGGAATGGCAGTGCACGAATGTATTCTCTTGATCGTTGGGAGGAGATGGCGTAGAAGTCATCGATAGAGGGTGTGCCGAGGACGTCTAATATAATTGATAGCTGGTCGTGATCTGATTTAACAAGGTTGAGGGGCGACATGGGGTTCATAGAATATGTGCATGATTTGGATTATACTTACCTTGATGTGGCGATGGGAATTAGGAAACGTAAGTAACTGGACAATGTGTGAAGGGAGATATCATACAATCACGTCCGGGAAATAGAGGCTTCCCGCTGAGCATTTCGGCCAGGACACAACCAACGCTCCACATGTCAATCGCGCGAGTGTATTCTTTGAAGGTAAGCATGACCTCAGGTGCACGGTACCATCTTAAGATGCCGGGTTTATCATGGCAAATTTTGTGGAGAACTGGTAGTCGATCATACCTAGTCGCAACATACTCGGTCATGAAAGTGCTACTATCATTAGCAACATTTGGCGGCGGTCGGGCTGAACGAGCCAGACCAAAGTCGCATACCTAGGTGGTGTTTAAAGCTGTACGCATATGTCAAACGAAGTTAACGGCACGTACCTTGAGGTCGCAATTGGCATTCAATAACAAATTGGAAGGTTTCAGGTCTCGGTGGAGAACGTCTGCGGAGTGAAGTGCTTTCAAGGCACGTAATGCCTGGAAAGAAGGAAGATCGTTCGGTACCGAGGCTTATACTTGGTGTATATGTATTTTGCAGCGTACCTGATAAATGAAATACTGACAATGGTCATCACTCAGTTGCTGTGTACGTATTACGCGATGTAGGTCGGTTTCCATGAGTTCCTGAACGAGGTATACTTCTCTGAATTGATCGAAGCTTGGAGGTTGGAGGATATCGAGGATAGAAATGATATTCTCGTGACGGAAATGACGAAGGAGTTTTATCTCGCGTAATGTTCGAAGGCAGAACATGGAATGATCGAATGGTGCTATACGTTTGATAGCTACTTTTCGTTGGGAAGGATGATGTATTGCTGAACTGAGAGGAAAGTGAGCAGTTGACTTGTAATACGCAGACAGAATATGACAATACCAGACGATACCATATGCGCCTTCTCCGATGAGCTCAAGAACACGGTAAGATTTGTCGGCGCAAAAATCCTCGAGAGAGAGATCCATGGTCTGCAATTTCGTTCACGGAAGATAGAAGAACAGATAGATGGACAGTACTTGCATGCCGAACAATAGCAAGGTTAATATTGGGGGGTTTAGATCGGGTAGAAGATAGGGGGGTTATCCGGTTAATATTGCTGATGGCTTATCAATCAATATGATAATAATTTAATTCCTTTAACGAGCAATCTCCAAGCACCTGCCAAGGCACTTTCTAACTCAGGTTTTCTCCTGCTCGTCCCGTTCTCCTCCTCCCCCTCCTCCTCCCCCCTTCTTTATTCCAATCTTCTTTGATCATGCCTTCAAACGAAAAATTGGATTCTGAAAAACTTTCAGAGCATGAGACCGAGAGATATCCAGATTCTGACCGCGACAAGGATAAATCTCACAAGTTAAAGTCTTCTTCAAAGTGTACTACAAGTCTCCTCTCTTCTTCCTCTCCTAGACTTAATCCTTTCTTTTCTAGCCAAAGATCTCTCCCACGTACCTTGCAAATTCTTCAAGGTTGGCGCTTGCACAGCAGGCTCTTCTTGCCCATTCTCCCATAACGTCCAAGAGCCTGGTCAGCAGAAGGACGTCTGTGCATGGTTCGTCAAGGGAAATTGCAAGTTTGGCCACAAGTGTGCTTTAGCACATGTTCTTCCTGGCCAGAGTATGTCCATGGACAGGAAAAATAAGAAGACGGCCCAGCTCGCTGCCAATGCTACGGGAAGTGGCGGTTCAAAAGATAGCACCAAAGCAGGGAGGAGCGTCAAGAAAGATCCTCATGCGCATAATGGTTCAGGAGGCGCCACTGCAGGAAACGCTCGTGGAGGTCTTCTTACCGGTTCCACGGCTCCTACAAGGTCTCTCAGCGCTTCCTCTCGTCCCCCAATTTCCATGCCATTAAAAGCCACAATCTCCCCATCCGCCCCCGCCCCACCTCTCAAAGATACCGATTTTGCTTCATTTTCCCTCCCAGATGATACAGAGAAGTTGCCAGCAGCGCCTCTACAGAGACGACCTACGCCACCACTCGAACCCGAGTCACCAGCACCTGCTCAAGCTAGCGAGTTTAAGGAAGACCTTAAAAGTCCCTCCCCACCAACACTCCCTCTCAGCATGCCTAGCACACGACGTTCAGGTCTATCACATCGTCCTACAGATTCCGCGGATCTTGGTCCCATTGGATCCCCGCCACGTGGCTCCCTTCCCCGCACTGGACTCGCCAATGGATTTTCACCCGGCACGTCGCCTGCTGCTGCTCCAGTCTCATCCACGCTGCCTGCTCAATGTCAGACTTCATTCCATTCCTATGATGCCAAACCCTCGATACTGGACACGAAACATCGTTCCGGGCTCGCCGCATCTCTCGGCACGTGGAAAACAGAGCTTGGTCCTGTTCCCTCGCAAGTTGTCACTCGTGGGGATGGAAGTCTTAATACGCGTGGTCTCGAGATTGCTGTCGAAGACGAAGACCTAGAGGAGTTCCTGCCAAGCTCTCTTAATGACCTCTTGACCCCCGAGGAACGTTCTCGCAGAATGTCGCGTACGAATTCTGTCCGCCCTGCTCAGGTACACAACAATGGTCTTGGTCTTGACCCTCCCTTCCTCACTGCACATTCGCAAGTAGAGGGTTCCCGTCACCATTATTCACGTTCCGTGCCTGCTACCTCGCTCCTCGGTGATGTAAAGTCTATTTGGGCAGAGCGGACCGGAGGGCTTCCCGGCTCTCCCGACACATCTCATGCATTCAATCTCGCAGTCGGCACGCCTAGTTCATTCAAATCCTCGAGCGGCTTCGGAGGACGCTCCTTTACTAATGAAGACGTGAACCCATCTTCTTCCCTTCTTTCTCCATCCAATGCTTCTGCCGCTTTTCTCCCTTCTTTACACCAGTATTACCTTAACTCGAAGCCAGGTGGCATCCAGCGTTCCACTTCTGGTCTCGGCCGACCTGCTGGATCCCCTCTACAGCCATCCACCCCTCAGAACCCACCCCCAACCTCATTTTCCCCCCCGCGGATCAGCTCTCTCGGTGGTCATCGTACGCCGTTCGACGAACACGCATCTGGACGACCGATTCCATTTGGTGAGGGTGAGGAGCGCCCAGCTGCTATTTCCCCCTCCATCCGGGCTCTGCAGGCGCACGCACCGGGGCAGAGTCTGCCGCAGGGGCTTGCCGCAGGTTACTCCCGCATCCATGCACTCCCAATGACAATGTCGCCCTCCTCAGCTGCAGCCTTCAGTCCTGGCTCCAACAACAACCCATACTCCCTCAACCAGGACTGGGTAGGGGGCTCTGCAACCCATGGTGAACATCTTTCCGCTGCAGATGCGGGAGGAATGCCTCTCTCAAGCTCGATGGCAGGCCTGGAGTCGATGTTCTCGCGCCTATCATACTCTGCTGCGGCGACATCGCGGTCGCCACTGAATAGCGGCCTGGCGCATTCACCAACGCAAGGCTCGCCGCTGGGTACCCAGCGTGGCACGTCTGGCAACCGGAACTGGCACGCACAGAGCCCGTTGAGCAAGCCTGTTGTAACGGCGGATGATGATGAACTATTCAGTATGGACGGATGAATAGTAAGGTGCGCATAGAATCAAAAGTAAGTGTTGTAAAAGCAAGTGTACGCGATGACAAATTGTTGTTGTAATTGCTAGCCGCGCCTCTGCTTTGGGTTCGGGGACGCCATACACTCACTAGTCACTATCTTGTTGTATTGCATGGTGTATGTATGTGTAGGGGCCGATCTACGTAAAATATATTTATACCACCTCTCTAATCATTGGTTCAGGCCTTCATGATGTTAGTTACTGGTTTTTTTGTTGTTTTTTGTTGCCTGTGGCAGCCAGTCACGTTTACACTTTATTCTACGGAATTTATATGAATGGGTGTGTCTGAAGTAGTTGAGGTACTCAGTTACATATACAGTTTACTTAGACTCTAGTAGTATACACCAGGCTGGTCACGAGCTATGTTTTACTCATTCTTATAGGTTCTCCAGCTTTTCGGCGGTAAGAGTACTTGTTATATAAATAGTCCATGAGCACATGACCGCGTCAAGTCGCATCATGGCATGGTTCAAGATGCTATATCATGCTCTTTCGCTACAATCATGATTGAACCTACTCCTATTATTGACCTCACTACCTCCAGAGCTGCAGGGACGTCGTCGGCAACACATTTGATCACTGCCAAAAATCTTCAGGCTAAGCTGGACGATGCAAAAGCGGGACTCCGAATAGTTAATGCTCGTGCTGAACTATCCACACATACTTGGGATGGGATCGAAGAATGGGTTGGCGAAGACGGTGCTCTGGGACTCAAAGATCCCAAGATTGTTGAGAGTGATGTGCAAGCACAGATCGTACGTGTTTCACATGTCCAAATCTTGGATCATGGCTTATTGGCGATTCAACTGTCAATCCTCAATAATAGTCTTTCTTAAGGAAGCTCAAGTTTCTTTATCTGGAACAAAATGCAAAGGATAAATACGTGAAGACGATTGTCAGTGACGATGCCCCGCTGGTGACACCTGCACTAAACGAGGAACTTCGGGTACGGAACGAGGAGAAGAAGACTGCACTACGTGAGCACAAAGCGAAGCTAGCAGAAAGAAGGGATGATCTTCGAGCGCTTTCTGGATTTGTAGAAGAAGGCGTGTATTGTGGACTGCTGGATTTTCATACACTTCACACTCACAATCGGCGTAGATTACAAGAAAGCGCAAGCCCTCACTCTCCAAGCATCCACACTCTCACAAAAGATACTCGATGCACGTTTATCACTTACTCGCTTGCGACAGGCTCATCCCCATCCACGGCTAACAATAAACACAGCGAACCAGCAACTTGATGGCCAGGTAGAAGAGATGCAAGCACTAGACGCGGAACTCGCGGACGCGCATGAGAAGATTACAACTGTACGAGAACGGATAAAAGTTGGGACGGGTCAGGTCGAGAGGCTGAGAAGTGTTAGAGCAGAGGTAGAAAAGGCTGTGGAAATCGGCGCGGGTGAAAGAGTGGAAGACGAAAGAGTGGTTGGACTGTATGACTGGTGCGCAACTTCTAGTATGAGGCTACTTGTTTCTAACTCTCTGATTTTACACAGGTTCTCAACTACAACCTCAACCCATCATACGCTCGTTTCACTTCTCTCTGCACATAGTGAATCTGACAACGAGCTGCGCCTCACTTACCGCGTGCATGAGCGCGAGGTGTGTATGACGCTGCTGTTCATACCTAATACGCGCCGCTTGGCTGAGGCACGGGTGGAGGGCGTCGAGGAACACATAATCGGAGATGTTGTGGATGCACACGTCATGGAAAATGATCTATCTGGGCTTGTGTGGGCTGTGCTCGCGAGAGCAAGGGCCACATAATATCATGCCTGTTGTCACTGGTCATTCCTTGCTGATACACGGGGGACAATGTGACGGCTACACGACAGTCGCTTCTTTACTTCTGCGAGCTATCTATTTCCTGGAAGTCGAAATTCACGGCCGCTGCACTTACAACATCTAATGGATCGTGGCTTGCTATGAAGTGCATAATTCAGATATGCTCGGCAACGTTCAGATTGAGCCGGGCACCGAACCTGCTGTCAGCACACAGAGGTTAAGGAGAAAGTGTATGGACGTGTCACACTCCTGTGTAGAATGGACGACTTCCTATGATATCAATGATCTGGCAGCAAACTGATTTACATAATGAACTTACTTTGTGAACAGTTACATGCCAGCAGTATTACAAGTCTGCACCCCGGGTCCCCAGGTGACCATATCATTCAAATATTCAGACTCAGGGTCAGTTCAGGTTTGATCCTATCAATATGCATGAGGTAAGCACGGAAAACCCCATTTGCATCATTCGATTGCCCTCGTTACAAGCATCCAATCCTTTGCATTCCATCAACCATGCTACAGCTACCTGACCTGCGCATCTATGGCAACGCGCAATTTATCCTCAGTGCTGCGGCTTGTCTTGCTGTTGTAGGAGTACTCGCTAGGGCCTATCGTCATAAATCTGAGTCAGAGAGCCACCTTCCTCTCCCACCTTCCCCTCCCTCTTGGAGACTTGGGGGGCACTTCCTGCCGCATCACCAGTAAACTTTTAAATTTGACTTGTTATTTTTTGAACCCTGATTGTGTCCTATCATCGATAAGCCCATCAATCACTATAGCAGGATGGATTAACAAGTACGGTCCTCTGATCACCATTCGGTCAAGATTTGAAAACATCGTCATTATTGGCCGTTACAAGGTTGGCCCCCACATGCTGGGCGTCATATTTAGGCTCGATGTTTTTTTGCAGGCAGCCATAGATATCATGGAGAACCAGGGCAAATTTACGGCCGATCGTCCTCCCATGAATGCTGCTGGAGAAATGTTTAACGGCGCGATTAGTATCGCGTTTGTACCCTTCGGGGACAGCTTTCGTCGCATGCGTAGGTTAATAACCTAATTCTCATTGTGTATCTCCCTTTTTAACGTGATGTAGAACACTTCATTCGCATCTCCAGCCTAAAGCAGCTGAGGCCTATCAACCCCTGCAAATGACACATGCGAAGAACACAGTTCTCGCCATTCTCGACGATCCATGCAATTATCATAACCATGTGATAACGTAGGCTCTTTCAACGATGACTGTGCTTTGCTTGCTTACAATAGTTTGAAGTTATGCTGCGACGACAATCATGAAAGTTGCATATGGAAAGAGTACTCCAACATCTGCGACCGATCCCGAGGTCGTTGAAATCAAGCAACGCGTTAGGATGTCTAGTGTGATCATGCGTCCCGGCGCTTATCTAGTGGACTGGATCCCGTGGCTCAAATATATTCCTTGGTATGGACGAGACTTGAAAAGGGCATTTGTGAGCACCAAGAAACTCAACATTGGTAAGCTGAACCGCGTGAAAGAGCAAATGGTGTGCATTTCCTTTCCAATCTTTACTTCATGTCTGAGCCATTGTACAGCAGAGCGACAAGGATATCGGTCCTTCATTCGCGAAATATATGCTAGAGAATATCCATCTCCACGGTTTGACAGAGATTGAGATGGCCTTTCTTGGTGGTTCCCTTTTTTTAGCTGGATCTAGTACCGTGAGGTTTTGCTTGTAGCCTCTGAAAATATGTGGCTGAAATCAGGCAAAAGACTTCCGCGGCAATATCCACGGTACTGATGGCAGCCGCATGTTTCCCTGAGGAGCAAGTTCAAGTTCAAGCTGAGCTCGATGCGGTCATCGGAAGGCACCGAGGTAGCTGAATTCCCTATCGTAGTGCTCTGATTCAATAATATCTGCACAAAAGTGCCAACTTTCGCCGATCAAGATTCTCTTCCTCGCCTGCAAGCATTCATCTCTGAAGCTTTGAGATGGAGACCACCCTTGCCTACCGGTGGTAGGTACCTTTCTTTTGGTTTTATTGCTGAATTTCACAATAATGCACACTGCAGCGTTAGCTCACCGAACAACCCACGACGTGATTTGGGCAAGTAATGTTTTAACAGCTTATCGCACGAGTAATGATCTTGCCCATCAGGAAAATTATCGTATTCCAGCTGGAACCACATTATTTGGCAACCATTGGTAAGCATCATGCTGCAAGATATGAAGGATCCAACGGTTACTGCCTTAGGTCCATCTCTCGAGATCCAGATGTTTACCCGGAGCCTGAGGCGTTCAAACCTCAGCGCTGGATTGACAACCAATATCGCCTAAGAGACGATTTAAAATTCTTTGTCTATGGCTTTGGTCGACGGCAAGTACCGCCTTTCAGCTATTTTTTTCCCCAATGACATTGCTTCTAGTGTATGCCCCGGTCAACATGTTGCGAACAGGTAAAGTTATTCTTCCACGCACACATAGTCTTCCGAACTCATTTTGATCCACGTAGATCGGTGTTCATCAACTCACTCTTGACCATGTGGGCCTTCCAGCTTACGCTGGATCCTACGAAGCCTTTGGATGACATGGGATTCATGAACGGGATAATGTCAGATGACCCACCATGTGCAATTAAGTTTGGAACAAGGATTCCGGAATTAGAGCTCAGGCGCATGATGCAGCATTGTCCTCAGGGTGCATAACTAGCTTTGATGCTTTGATGGATCAAGGAGAGAACAAAGAACCAGTCCCCAACGAATCACCAATTGTACATATTGGTGTATCCCTCCAGGACTCGTAGTCTATTTTGATCTTACCTTTCAAGTGATTTTGGACTGCGCGTTATTAAACAAGCATATGACGGGACAATTCGCAGCAGTGACTTGAACAAAAATTAAGCACCGCCACTAAGAAGGTACGCAATAACGGTGTTGTCACAGCGCACCAATTCCCCGACACCTTTTACCCATGCCCTCACTCGAGGCCTGAGTACTGAGTCAGGCGCCTTTTCATTTTATTCTTCATTCGTTTCACGTATTTTGGATCCTTAGCAACCTTAGTCTCTAGCATTCCTCAGACACAAGCCTATGTTGAAACCCTTGCGATAATACAAAGCCAATGTCGTCTGTAGTTGAGTACGGGTGATGTGCAGCGATATCTATTATCTACAGGTACATGGCGTGAAAGCATTCATCATCCCCTTCAATCCAAAACATTATGGTGGTTGAACACCATGAAACATTTCCGATGTCGAAGTTCAACGTTGAACGTTGAATCCCAATGATGAAACATCCTCGCATTTCCTATTAAATTTAGGCTATTCCTGGTGTCCTTCTGTTGCGCCGTCCTCTTCTTCCCAGGCAATCCTTGTTCTGCAGGACCACCCGCCTTTGTGGTCCGTGTGTGTCATGGCCTTTGAAAATCTAGCGGTCGCAAACGGCAGCAATTGCAGTGACTTCAGGCATGTCTAATAGATCCGTGAGCTGGTGGGACGTGGCCCGTTTGCCATCAGCGCGAAAGTCCACCTGTGTTGACCTTTTCAGTAGTGCAAAGCCATTTACAAACGCATCACGACTTCAACGTTCAACGTTCAACAGCCACAGCCATGAACTCATGTCAAATTTCAGTATCATGAGAGAGGGTGATGTACCTGCGGTGTTCATTGTGGCCGAAGTTTTGCATATGCAATGTGCATTGGAATGTCTCAAGGCTGCTGGAAACCGGATGGAGTCGGGAACCGGGTCCTCACACCGGCGGCGGGCGATGAGAATCGGCAATTTCCGGGTAGGTAAAAACCCATACTAGTACCACAGGGCCAAGCTTACGTCTTTCCCCTCCCCTCCAGTGTTACTGCTGTTGTTATCGTTGTCGTGCAGCCCTTTAAAATGATTCCGCGTACTACAATGCGGCGTTTTCCAAGTGTCTTCGGCACCATCGGTGCTGCTCGCTTCACTCCGACAATTGTACACCGGACTCTAGCTACTCCCGCAACACCACCTTCTCCGAATGACCCCTTCGCAAATGGTACCAACGCTTACTACGCAGAGGAGATGTACAGGATTTGGAAACAAGATCCGAAATCTGTTCATGTTTCTTGGGATACCTACTTTTGTGGCATGGAGCATGGTCTTCCTAGCGCCAAAGCTTTCCAGCCACCCCCAGGTCTAATTGCACCCCCTGCGGACGGCGCTCCTGCGCTATACGCCGGCGGAGGTTCTGAGCTTGATGACCATCTGAAGGTGTGGCTCCTACTATCTGCTGTGATGCTGGGTAACTGAAACCCTGTAGGTTCAACTACTTGTACGGGCCTATCAAGTCCGTGGTCACCACGTCGCTGAACTGGATCCCCTCGGCATTCTAGATGCTGATCTCGCAGATGTTCAGCCTCCCGAACTTGAACTAAGCCGGTACGGGTTCACCCAGCGTGACTTGGACAAGCAAATTGCTCTTGGACCAGGTATCCTCCCCCATTTTGCGACCGAGGACCGGAAATCAATGAGTTTGAGGGAGATCATCGCACTTCTCAAACGGATATATTGCGAGTTATGTCTGTTTATTTTCCTAATCAAAATCCTTATTTTCTCTATAGGTGGCGCCGTGGGTATTCAATATGTCCACATCCCAGACAAGGAGCAATGCGATTGGATCAGAGAGCGTGTCGAAATTCCGAAGCCTTGGAACTATACAGTGGAGGAGAAACGCATGATTCTTGACCGTCTTATCTGGTCAGAGTCGTTCGAGAAATTTATCGCAAGCAAGTACCCGAACGAGAAGCGTTTCGGTCTCGAAGGCTGTGAGGCGTTGATTCCCGGCATGAAGGCGCTCATCGACCGATCCGTCGATCATGGTGTCAAGCATGTCACAATGGGCATGCCTCATCGTGGTCGTCTTAATGTTCTTGCCAACGTCATTCGCAAACCCATTGAAGCAATTCTGAACGAGTTTTTGGGTACGGACGTTGACAATCCAGCGGGCGACGTCAAGTATCACTTGGGTGCAAATTATGTTCGCCCAACACCGTCTGGCAAGAAGGTCTCTCTGTCACTTGTTGCCAACCCATCGCATCTAGAAGCCGAGGATCCTGTTGTCCTGGGAAAGACCTATGCCATACAGAACGTGGAGGGCGACGAGTCCACTCACAACACTGCAATGGGTGTCTTGCTGCATGGTGATGCCGCATTCGCTGGACAGGGAATTGTTTACGAAACCATGGGCTTCCACAACTTACCCAACTATGGTACTGGTGGTACCATCCATCTCATTGTGAACAACCAGATCGGTTTCACCACCGACCCTCGTTTTGCGCGTTCCACTCCTTACCCTTCCGACATAGCCAAGTCCATAGATGCCCCAATCTTCCACGTGAATGGTGACAACGTTGAAGCTGTCAACTTTGTCTGTCAACTCGCGGCTGATTATCGCGCAAAGTACAAACGTGATGTTGTCATTGATATCGTTTGCTATCGTCGTTACGGCCATAATGAGACGGATCAGCCTCATTTCACTCAACCCCGGATGTATCAAGCGATTGAAAAGCAGCCAACACCACTTACCCAGTACACGAAGTTCTTGGTCGGCCGTGGGACCTTTACTGAAAAGGATATTGAGGAGCATAAGAAGTGGGTCTGGGGAATGCTGGAGAAAGCAGCCGGTGCAGCCAAGGACTATGTTCCGACCAGTAAGGAATGGTTGTCCGCATCTTGGCAGGGTTTCCCTTCCCCTCGACAACTGGCAGAAGAGACGCTGCCAACTCGTGCGACAGGTTCTGATGAAGAAATTCTCAAGCGCATTGGAAAGGCCATTTCATCATATCCTCCTGGTTTCACCCCGCATCGCAACCTTGCTCGTATCCTCGGCGCACGTGGCAAGACAGTCGAAGAAGGTCACAACATTGATTGGTCAACAGCTGAGGCTCTTGCATTTGGCTCTCTCGCACTCGAAAAGATACACGTGCGCGTCTCCGGTCAGGATGTGGAGAGAGGTACATTCTCTCAGCGGCACGCTGTCATCCATGATCAGAAGAATGAACAGCAGTATATCCCTCTGAATGACCTCGGTTCAAATCAAGCTCGGTTTGTCGTATGCAACTCGTCGTTGTCCGAATACGGGACTCTCGGATTCGAATTAGGCTACTCATTAGTTTCACCGAGCTCTCTCACTATGTGGGAGGCGCAGTTTGGCGACTTCGCCAATAACGCCCAGTGCATCATTGATCAATTCATCGCCTCTGGCGAACGGAAATGGTTGCAGCGCTCTGGCCTTGTCATGAGCTTGCCACACGGGTACGATGGTCAAGGTCCTGAACATTCAAGCGGAAGGATTGAGCGCTTCCTCCAACTTTGCGATGACCACCCTAACGTCTTCCCTACACCCGAGAAAGTTGAGAGGCAACACCAAGATTGCAACATGCAAGTCGTGTATCCGACGTGCGTGTATTTTCTAACTCTCATGACGCACTGATCTGATGGGTTCCCTCAGTACTCCCGCTAATTATGTAAGTTCTGCCCTTCAGCTTCGTGAGTACCCCACTAAGTTTCTTGTAGTTCCATGTTCTTCGTCGTCAAATTCACCGCGACTTCCGCAAACCACTCATTATCTTCTTTTCGAAATCACTTCTGCGCCATCCCAATGCTCGTTCGGATCTTTCGGAGATGATCGGCGACACTCACTTCGAACGTTATATTCCCGATTCCCATCCTGAACACTTAGTGCCTGCTGAGGAAGTGAGACGTCATATCCTCTGCACCGGTATGTTGCATCGTCGGTTCAATTGCTGAGTGGACTTAACATGGAACTAGGTCAAGTATACCAGACCCTTATCCAGGAGCGTGATGCCAAAGGCATCAAAGATGTGGTCATCAGCCGTATTGAGCAGATCTCGCCCTTCCCCTACGATCTTGTGAGTTAAATTCGTTAGGTCGTCTACAATATTTCACCAACGTTTATAGATCACTCCTCATCTTGACAAGTATCCCAATGCAGATATACTTTGGTGTCAGGTATAACTTTTGTGTCAACTCTTGGTATTCCAGCTAACTCGTACATAGGAGGAGCCATTAAACAATGGGGCGTGGACTTATGTTGGACCTCGTATTCTGACTGCCGCCAACGAGACACAGTACCACAAAGGCAAATATCCGTACTACGCAGGAAGGCAGCCGACGGGCTCTGTCGCTACAGGTAGTAAAGTGAGTAGTTGAGTCTTTGATTGTCTACCCGCTCTAACCCACGCGAACAGGCCCAGCACAAGAAAGAGATCGAGGAGTTCTTGGGTGTTGCCTTTGCTTAATAGTGTATGATGCTCGGTGATAATAATATATACATATCATAGCGGCGCGCAAGCGCCGGTCCCCTCTTTTGACTTGCTGGTGTACCTTGGCCATGGGGGCATAAAAATTATCTACCTCAAGTGTATTTTCAAAACGGAGAGCTTACTTTTGGCAAACAGTTTAGAGAAGGCATATGTACGTTCGCATGGGACACTGCCGGTTTCAAGCACACCAGCGCACATAATTAAACTTCTCAATTGATGCGGAAGTTCAAACATGCTCGAAACTATTTTCCCGACTACCATTCTGGTTTTCTGGCAGGCCTCTAGCTACATTACTTTATTTATTTACAAGGTTACTAGAACCGCTGAAAAAGCTCAAACTTGTACACATCGACCTTCGTTACCTAGTATGTCAGTCAATCACGTGACAATCACGTGCACACGCGTTATGGTTGACATCCTTTTCTGCACTGTTGACAATACTTTGCAATCAAAGTTTCCAAGTCCCATTCATATCTAGGCCGCGTCTTCGAGAACACATGTCTGGCACACACAAGATTAAGATCGCCGCGCGCCTGCGACCTCGCATCGGGCACGAGGTTGACGACCAAGGGATACAGATAACGCACGACGAAAACGGAGAGGGACCGTCGTGGATTTGCGTACCCAACCCGCGGGACGTGACGCAAGTCTTTCGCTTTCCGTGCGTGCAGGTTTTTTTTCACTTGTAGTATATTTAGGTGTTATGTGCAGTGACTTATTATTTAACTAGATTCACCAGTTGCTACGACCAAGATTCTACACAAGAGGAGATCTTTGAGCAGGATGTGAGACCCCTCATTGATGTTGTATACAGTGGTGTCGTATGTCCTTGAATCTTCCTTCTGAATTCTTGTATATCAATGGATATAGACTGTGACAATCTTTGCGTACGGCGTAACGTCCTCTGGCAAGACACACACAATGCAAGGAACAAAAGCATGTCCTGGTGTCATTCCAAGAGTTGTCGAGGTGCGTATACTTTGCGCTACATGTTCCGCGTTACATGATTGCCAATGCCACCATGATAGGCCATGTTCGAACAGAAAGCAGCGCTATTAAGGTCCAACGTGGAGCTCGCAGTATCATACATGGAGATATATAAAGACGAGTGTTATGACTTGCTAGTTGATCGGGAGACTGTATGTTCAAATTCTACTCACCGTCTTCCAATAGCAAGGTTGCTGACCGATGTCCCGGGATATGCAGGCTCCAAAACTCCCAGTAAGAGAGAATGATGTGGGCCAAGTCTTTGTTGCAAACTTGAGCTCCGTACCGATAGCCTCAGTTGAGGAATTCATTGCAATTTATTCGTACGTACTCTATTATAGTCACTTGCATCATTGCGCGTGGCACCAAAGCACGCATCTGCTTACCTCTGAATGTAGCCAAGCATCAAAGCAACGCTCAGTGGGCGCAACAAATCTTAATCGTTCTTCGTCTCGTTCACATGCGATGTTAACACTGGAGGTAACGATGACCGATTCTTCGGCAGAGAGATGTAAGACCCAATCGTGACCTTCCATCTTCCCTAGACAGTTAATGTATCATATTCCTCTAGCATTGACAGGAAAGATTAACCTCGTTGATCTTGCTGGTTCAGAGAACAACAAGCTCACTGGGAACGACCCCACACGGATGGCTGAGAGTGCAGCCATCAATAAGAGCCTGAGTGTCCTCGGGCAGGTTGTACATGCATTGAACCAAGGGGCTGTGCGTTTTTTGGTCAATGTGAAGGCTTATAAACTGACACCATGCATAGTCTCGAATACCATATCGCAATTCCAAGCTTACACGCATCCTCCAAGACGCCCTTGGTGGGAATTCCGTGGGATTACTCATTTGCAATCTTGCTCCTGGAACGAAATTTAGGCAGGATACGCTAAACACGCTGAAGTGGGTTGATGTTTATATCATCTCAATATCTTTAGCCTAGCTCATAACCGCCTTTCAGCTTCGCAGTGCGGACAAAGAACGTCGAGAACAGACCAGTAGTCAACGAGCGCGGTGTGTTGCTATTACCAAAGTGTCGCATGATTCATGAAAATTTAATGCTCCCTAGACATGCGACCCCAACCCAAACCCCACTTTGCAGCAATCCTGCCACCACCTCCGAAGCTTGCACCCGCCGTACTCCAGCCTTTGGAAGCTGTTGCAGGCCCATCGCGTGGCCCACGTCCCAGCATTGCCCGTGTCGCACCCAGACCAAGCCTTGCTGGCGCAGGCCAAAGCAGATCTCGTGTGCCACGCGCCAGTGGTATCGGGGTATTTGGTGTCCAAAAGGGGCATCGTCCTTCGGGAGTGCCTGCACTTATTAGCGAGACAGCGGAGACGAGTGGTAGCTCAGGAATGATGCAGTTGACAGATAAGGAAATTGATGAGCGGGTGTGCAAATGCTCCTATTCTGGATCACCCCATACCTTACTAAATACAGATCGATAGATCGCAAGAGCCGTCGAAGTTGAAGTTGCGCGCCGTCTCAAGGAGCGCGAAGAGCTTGAACGACAGGAGAAAGAGAATATTGCATTGCAGTTGAATCTTCAAAGAGAGAGGGAAAAAGAAAAGTTGACAGAAGAGGACCAAAGACTTCCAACTGGGGTGCTTACCCCGCTCATGGCCCGGCACCGGGATCTGGATAATGAACTTCGTGCGAGGCTCGAGGAGTTGGAAGACAAATAGTACGTCTGCTCTACCGGCGAGACCTTGCCACAGCGCTGACTGATTTACAGCGAACGCGGGACCAAAGAACTTCAGCTAGCAGATGTGCTTTCACCTGCTTCACGGAAGAAAACCGGACGCGCATACGTGATGTTGGCCCGCGCTCACTCCGAAAAGTACGTGTCTGCATTCCGACATATACTATGCATCTACCTAACGACGTCGATAGGGGTGATCTCCAAGTAGCGCTCGACCTATACCGCAAAGCCGAGTCATATGTCCCAGATAACGTCAAGCTGAAAGAGAGGTGGATACTTTTTGTTATTCATGTTTTCCTTTGTATGGTATCCGGGTCAAAACGATAATTCTGACTTTTTTCTTTGCTTGCCTTTTCTTGTCTTCGCGCGGTGACATGCATGGAACAGAGTCATCGAGATCGAATGGGCGGTGAAGAATGGCGCCACTTTCGTCCCTTCTCCGAAGAAGCCTAGAAAGGCAAAGAAGACGAAGGCCGGAAAGCGCAATACGGTGGGCAAGAAGGTCATAAGTGGAGACGAGGATGAAGAGGACATGCCGATGGATGGGATCCATCAGATGCTAGAAGGCGAGTCGAGTGGATCTTCAAACCCGTTGAAGAGGTTTAAAGTCGAGGAGGATGTTGTACAGGCTATGTCAGAGACCCCACAGAAGAGGGTGAAATGCGAGATCAAGGTCGAGGGAGACGCATGAGCTTTGTTAGTTGCAGCGCAATGTCACATGTATGACTGTTCTGTGTGTAATTTATTTCCCACCTGGTGTACATGCGAGTATCCTTCATAACTAAAAATATAGGTTCGTCAATATCAGCTACTTCAAACACCCAAGTCTTTTTGAAAACCGTGATGGGCTTTTTGCTTTTCTGGATTCCTGTCTATTTAATTCAACCCAGACATTGTGGAATTATTCTCATACTAATTTCACTTGGTGGAAGGAGTGTGTCGATCTTGGTGGATTTATTAGATCACAAAGTCGAGCGCTGCTAGTGAGCCATCATTCTCGCGTATATCCAGAATGCACGAGATCTTGTGTTCACTCATGCTCCGGTCAGGGTCAGCTAGCTGCTCAACACACAACCCTGACCACGTGGGCTACAAGAATGCTCATGGCAAGCAACAATATTCGACGATGATTCCATATTTGTGATTCTGGCTGGCCAGCTGTTCGCTTCTCAGAGTTTCAAATTACACCAGTGCGTGAAACAGATCGCGGTGCGTATTTACTCTCGCAGACTTGTTGCAATAAAATTTTCTATCAACGAGAGTCATACTATTAGCTAGTATTAGAGTCAGGGTATAAGATCAATGCCTCGGTGCCCATAAAGAGTCAGATCTAGTTAGCGGCTCGTGTTGGGATACATATTAGTCACACTCGCGGTAATATTAACCGCAGCGCGCCCACGTGAAGCTTAGTTTCCGACGCCAAGCCAAGCAAAAGCCAAGCAACAATGAGGCGCTCAGGAAAGGGAACCCAACCCGCAAAAGGAAAGGCGCAACGAGTCACATCTATAGTCACGTGTAGCACGTGCTCGAGCGCGCCCCCATTAGTCAAGTGGCGTGTCCCGCTTTTCCCAGGCGAAAATTGGAAGACGGACCCCTGTTTCCTTCAACTCAATCTACCACCATCCTTACCACCGAACAAAGCCAAATTTCAAGTACTACCGAAGTATTATGGTCACCTCGAAAACCAAAAAGACGTCCAAGTATACGTATGCGGAACGTGAGTGAATTTTTTAACCTCCTTTAACGCGTGTTTTTTGGGATGGCAAAGGGCATCATTGATACTGACGACTCTCGATCTAGGAGTTCTCAGTGCATTTTCGCAGGCACAGAAAGAGCACAGGAGACATAGTGTACACCTTGCTACCCTACGTGCGCATGGTGAGGTATCCTTGCTTGTAAGGGGATTGTTGCTCATTGCTTTTGTTACCAGTGAGAAAGATCGCGAAAGATAGGAAAGATAAGCTGGGACCTCAGTGGGCATCATGGGTAGGAAAGGCTGTGAAGAAGCTTGTACGCCTAAATTTTCAAGTGTGCTGAAATCTACTGAATTTAAGCGAGCAGGAAGAACAAGGAGTTTTGCAGCCTATTGACTCCAGTGGGTACGTGGGCATGACTCCAGAGGGCAAAAAAGTGTAAGTCCAGCTGCTAATATTATTGTAGTGTCGAACCCAATCCTTTTTAGCCTCTCATATGCTCGTCGCAAGTTTCTTCTGACCACCGCTGGGAACGCATCACTTGCGCAAGAGGATGCTGTCTGGAAAAACGTCACTGAACATTTCTCCCCGTCAGTGTATAAACGGCAACGCGCGAGATCTGCATCTCATTTAAGGTCAGTTTTCGGCGAGGAAGAAGAAGCTGAAGAAGATAGCGCTTCCGCACGCGGAAGTCCTAGGGCAAAAAGACAGCGACGGGCACTTTCCCCCGTCAAACCCACCGATCGGTCCTTGACAAAGATGACCAAGGCAGAGGTTTGTTTGACGCTGTCAGCATTGTAACCTACACCTCACCATAACACATAGCTACAAGCTAGGGTCCAAGAGCTCCAGCGGGCGAAACTTATGGATCGACAACTGAAGGCGCAACTTGCGGACCGCGATGAACAGCTACGCGGAGTCCAAGATGAACTCAGGATGCTGAAACTTTCCGCTGAAAAGGCGCGCGCGGTCATGCGCGAAGAAGAATTGACAGAACTAGATGAACAGGAATTTCAGCACAACATGGATGAAGAATTTCCAGTGCCAGATTTCGCAACATTGTAAATGCCTTCGATGACTGCCTGCTCCGTTTCTTATTAACGCACTTTGAAGTGATGTCCAGACCCCACGCGCTGGAACGCCGCAAGGTGCAGGTGTGAAACGGACCCAATCGGGCTCTATCATTCACGACATCTCTATGCGGCCCACTCCTGCACCAAGCTCTCCTGGTGCTGAACGCGACAGGAGATACGGAGACGATGAAGACGTGTTTGCGGACCAGCAGCGCGAACATCTTCGTACCCCCGAATCTCTGCCAGACCGCAGGGCTTCACAGACCGATGAACAACAACAGCCTGCTTTGGCGAACACGGTAAGTTCAAAATGTGACCTTGTCCATCTACTTACTTTTTGTTGACGCTCCACACAGATTGATGCTATGGAGAAGGAAATCACGAAGCACGTGACAGAGATCCAGACTCTCAAAGACACAGTTACCCGCCTTCAGAGCGAGCTTGACACCCTGACAGGCACAGCTGATGACCATAAGTCACGCATAGCCGATCTTGAGGGCGAAACTAATGAACTTGAATCTGGGAAGCGCGACTTGCAACAATGCCTCGCTGATCGCGATCGCAATATCACTCAACTCCAAGCTACAATTTTCCAGCACGAGCAAGCTGCCGTCCAGCTCAATGAGACGCTTTCTCAGAAGGAAGCCTCACTCAGTGAAATTTCCATAGAGGCTGAGAGGCTTTTGCGCAGCAAGAATGAGATTCTTGCCGGGGTGCAAAGAATGGAGGATGAAATGACTGCTGCGCGAAGCGAGAATAGGCGCTTGACAGATGAACTCGCTAGTTCTTACAGAGAAAAAGAAAGCCTTCGAGAACGGATGGTGGAACTCGTGCGAACTACAGAGGAAAGACAAGGGGAGCTCGCTCAAGCCTTGAGTGTTGCGCAGAACGAAGCCAGACAAGGCGCCGTGCTTGCCCAGGAACTTCTCGTCATGACCAAGGCTACCAAGGAACTCGAAAAACAGCTCTCTGAAGCCAACAGCACCGCCATGACCCTCGATGTTGAACTTGCGGAAGTTCTTGGATACAAAGGTCAGCTTCAGCTGGCTTTGGAAGGGTCCAGGAAGGAGATTGAAGAGTTGAAGAGCAAGATCACGTTTGCCGAGATGAAGGAGGCAGGCTTGTCATCAAAGTTGCTCACTGCTGATGCGATGAGGCAGTCCTTGGAGGATGCCGCTGCAGTCGTGAAAAATGCTTCACGAGTTGAACGAGTAAAGGCGCAGTCTACTATTCTTGGGCTCCTCGAGAAGATTGATGGACTGCAAATTCTGCGCGATGACGAAGTGCGGGGTTTTGCCGACCGAATTACAGTTCTGGAAGGTGAAATCGAGGACCTTAGATCGAATCTTCACAACGTGAACAAGGCTCAGCAGAGCGCCCTCGCTGCTTTGAAGAAGTCTAAAGACGATTTCGCGCACTTGGAGATTCTGCTTGCCGCAGAACAGACCACTTGTAATGGCCTTCGGGATAGTCTGGCTCAAGCGCAAAAGCAAAGTTCTAGGCTTAAGGCAGAAAAGACAGCCTGCGAGTCGACAATAATCAATCTGAAGGCTATTTATGATCAGGGAAAGAGAATGCAGACAGACTGGATGTCTGGGATGGAGAGCATGGTATGTCATTTCGTGATTTGTTTCTCGTGTGAGATGCTCAGAACGAACAGTTTGCTCCTGCCCAGCTGGCTTCCGAGTCAGTGTCGCACGTGTAACGATGCATTCGTCTTAACTTCTGCCACTACTGGTGCACAGTCGGCAAAACGGTCCTCAATGTTATGGGCGATGCAGGTTTCGTTTCACACAATTATCTGGACTCAAACATTTATTGTGGATATGCTTAACGATATTTGTCAAAAATTTAGTTTATGTTAAGTAGTGACAACCGAGCGTTAGCATTTCTTGATCACATCGAAATTTAAGCTCATCATCTGGGTGTCCACTACTTAGAATTGAACTATCGTGGCAAAGGACATGGAATTGCTTCAAGTTGTGGGACCTTTTTTAAGGGATCGCGTTCTGCCTCATCAACCTTCAAATCCACTTTCACGTAGGTGGTATTTAAATCCCTGATCAAACAGCTAGGGGCATCCTCACCGGCCTGTTCTTAAGGCGAGCTGTACAACGATGATGGGTTACAGCGTGAAACCGATCATTATAGAAGAGATGGTGCTCAGCCTGACATGCGCAAAACCAATCGTTCTTTGGGCATGTCTTTTTGGAGATTGGACCGTCTTCTGCATCGTATTCCCATAGCTGGACCTTCTCTGAAAGGCGTGGTTATCTTGACCATTTATTTTATTGACTGAGAATGCTGTTTATTAGCTCATGGACAGTAAGAACACCAGCCACTCATGAAACATATGTGTATTGAATGTTGGGGTAGACAATGATATAAATGCTCGGTCTCTCAATACTGGGTAGTGCCTGGTAGCGCTAGGTTCGGAACAAGCACACGGTAGAAGCTTGACTTTTCGTCGACTTTCATCACTCACAGGCCCGTCGGGAAAGTCGATTGAACCGAAAAGCGTATGGGAGCACTTGACGACCTATTGGGAATCCTTTGACGACGTAAGAACGCAAGATATTTATATGCTCAAAATGCTGGTGCCTACATATAGCTTTGCTCAGTTTGATTGGTGTTTATCAGATGATGTGCCGGGCCTGAAATTCAGGTGATGAAGTCCTTTGTTCCGAATCTCTTTTTCAGGTCGTGTGCTGTCAGATGCTATCCTGCGACTGTTGTGACAATGAGATCATCGTCGGTCCTACGTAAGCCGAGTTGATGGTGGAAACCAGGGGAATGGTTTCAACTTTCGGTGCATTTCGGTGCATGAGATGACAGCTCAGGCTGGCGCTCCACAGTGCCACCTCATAACAGCGACCCTGGCACTTCCTGGCAGCAGTTTCCAACGTACTTACCCCTTAAACCTAGCGGCAGTAAATATCGGGAGCAGTGACCAAACATTGCAGCAACACATGACAGTTTCTGGAAGCCTAATGCGGGGTACAACAGACCTGCATGGCAGGCCCTAGATTTTCACTCTAAGGATCGGAGATAAGAGCTTATCCCGAATTCTAAGCGAGAGCACCTTGCGTTGTCGGGCTGGTCCGAGGCGGTGCGGAAGTGAAGTCGGAGCAGGAAATGTGCAAACACGTTGTGCAGATAATGCAGCATGTGAGCAGGATGGAATTAGTTTGTTGAGAAATTGCGGTTGGTAGTTAGACAAGGACCCCGGAATGACCCCAACTGCTGCTCTCTAAAGCGCGAAATTTTCGACATGATTGATCGTTGGACATATATCAAAACGAATCTTCTGTCCCGCTTATTCTAGAATGATGTTGAACGCGGGTCCGTACTGAAACTACACAGCACCAAGGTCATTCATGTTTTGACCTTTCACTTGCTCGGATCCTCGGAGATGCATTTGAACAAAAGAAGAGAAACAAAACAACTCACCGAACTAAAAAAAACACGATTGCAAGCCAGCAAGAACGCCACAATTTAGACGATACTAGTGGTGGATGATATGAAGCAGTGGCTGCGGGGGTCCACGTCACACGATAGGCGCGCGTACAAAGATAATAGGAGAGCTCACACGAGGTTCTTTATTTGGTTGGAACGCACTATGTCCACTAGTAGCCCACGGATGGGCCTATCGACGAGACTATTGACGCAGGGCAGTACTTATGAGTGGACTTGGCCGTTGGTGGCTAGTGGCAACCTCGCAGGTGTTTTAGATAATTGACCTAAGACTAATGAAATTCACATGCAAACAATGCGATCCGGATGATTTAAAGACCGGGGAATGAATCCGAGTCATATCCACTTGGGACGTACTTGAACCTGCGGTTACAACAAACTCTTCAACTCTTACTCGAACACTTGTAAATGCCATGTCTGCTGCTTTTCGAATCTCTCCAGCCCTATGGGACAAGATTCACCACTTTGCAAGCTTTCCTCAGACAGGCGGTATGTCATCTGATATCCTTATAACCCATTGCCCCGGATCTCTAATTTTTATAATCTATAGTCTCTTTGCAGCAGATGGTACTCTTCGGTCAACATCCAAGTCAGGGAACTCTCCTCAAGGCGAGCCAGTTCCTTGCAGGTAGCTTAATCTTTGTCTAAGTTTAACTAAGTCTGACATCATGGTCAGAAGAACTACCCGTCCGCCTCGCGCATCGTGTCAAGGAACTCGATGAGCTCCCCCATAATCTCAGTGACATGCATTCCATACGAAAGGTCAAGAACTGGTATGCCCAGTCCTTCGAGGTCCGCTGTAGCTCATCTTCTTTTATCTCCACTTCTTCTCACCGGATCTTGTACAGGAACTCATCAACTTTCCTCCCGTCCAACTTCCACAACACCTTCGCCAGCAGCTTTCCTCAACAGGAAAGGATATCTTCTTACCGGACAGCACCCCAAACCCAAGTCTTGCCGCCCTCCAGGACCACGACCACCCTCTCTTCAACTTATCTCATCTCAAGGGCAATGCGAATGGCATCGGTAACGTCAAGCTCAGAGTCCCTTTGGAACGCAGGTTTGTACCTCCTTAACCCCCTACAATTCATGCATACCATGCTCACTTAGTATAAGATATTACGCAAAGTCATCATCCATCGACTGGCCACCCTCCGTTCTCGACTATAATGCCCGTTTCACCCGCATGCTCGAGGCCATCAAACGCAGGCATGACCCTACAGTTACAACAGTCGCACAAGGTGTCCTAGAATGGAAGCGCAGTCAGAACGCAAAGAATATTGGCCTTGATATACAGGCTTGGCTTGATAGATTCTACATGAGCCGTATTGGTATCCGCTTTTTGATCGGTCAACGTCAGTTTTTCTTAGCTCTTTTCCTCATCATTTTCTCATCTCCGTTGCTTTTCCTCAGACGTCGCACTAAACACACAACAGCCACACAAAGACTATGTAGGCATCATCTGCACGAAAGCTGTACGTTGCTGTTCTCTATCTTTCCCCATTCTCTAACACCCCTCCTTCGCCGCAGAATGTACACGATATCGTACAGGAAGCTATCGAAAATGCCCGCTTTGTGTGCGAGGAACACTACGCCATGTTCAAAGGCCCCCCTGTTCAACTCATTTGCCCTCCCAACCTCATCTTCCCTTATGTCCCAGGTCATCTCTCCCACATCTGTTTCGAGCTCCTCAAAAACTCTCTCCGTGCCGTCGTTGACCGCTTCGGTCATGATGCACAGGACGAAAAGTCATACCCGCCTATCAAAGTCATCGTTGTTGAGGGCAAGGAGGACATCACCATCAAAATCACCGATGAGGGCGGGGGAATCCCGCGTAGCGCCATTCCCCTCATTTGGACATACATGTACACGACTATGACGGGACAGAGCATTGATCAAGACTTTCAGGCTAGCGATTTCCAGGCTCCGATGGCAGGATTTGGGTATGGACTGCCATTGTCGAGACTGGTAAGTGACGTGCGCGTTCGTCGGGGGGTTGCGCTGATGTGTATCTTTCATAGTATGCAAGGTATTTTGGAGGTGATTTGAGGCTGATATCTATGGAGGGGTACGGGACGGATGTATACATCCACCTCAATAGGCTTTCGAGTAGTCGGGAGCCTCTTCCGTGATCCGCGTGCACCCAATTGATCTTTTCTGCGGGAGAAGAACTATGTACACAATATGGGGAGGGACTACTAGTAGATCCACTCGACAAGTTCTGACTGTAGTTTACCGGCTCTTTCGGGGCCAGACAGGCGACTGTTTCACGACAAGCTTTATGACACGGTATCATTAATGCAATGTATATATTTACATCGGTAGCATAGCAGAATCGAAAATTGTAATATGAACGATCACTGCTTCGTGGTGGGGGAGCTTACATGGAGAGTGACAGACCTGGCACTCAATATTCTCCATGGGCTCGTATCTGTCGTCCATCTCGGTTGGCAATGTGTTGCTGAGACAATCACTGTGTATAGCAGAATTGAAATGCAGAAAGAATGATCCAAAGGGTGATACCACGAAAGACCACGAAGAAGACAAACATATATATGGCGATAGCACAAATCAGAGCTTGTAGCACTGTGCGATGCAAGAATGAGGGGTAGAAGAGAGAACCAAGCAGGGCCTTAGGATACTAGTACTAACAAAATCTGTGTGGACCCGATTAGACCGGGACGTCCTCAGTGTCGTCGACAACGTTAACGCAGAACTGGCGTGGCTAGTCATGTGCGTCCAATCCACACATACAATCACGAGCCCCTTTGCATCTACTTAGTACTAGTACATAGTACTGCTCAGTGTGGCCTCTTGACTCGAAATCGACTGTAGTGGTTTCACAGCAATTTTGTTAAAACTCGCGTTGACATTTGCAGAACTTATGACGAGTACTTAAAGGATCTGCCGACTCATTGAAAGAGATAAAACATATGGACAGATCAATTGCGGAGTATTGTTGCAACAATTAACTTATCTCAAGCCCGCGGCGATTGTATGACCAGATAGATCTGGCGAGGAAATCCCCTGCAGACTGCAGTTCGGTTGTAAGTCCCCGCAGCCACCAGCTGATGATTCATCATTCAAGTACGAGGTTGAAGGCAGACATTATTGCCTACCATAATTAAGTATTCCTCAAGTTGGTAATACATGCCAATTCCATGGTTGTGCATTGAACTGACTGGGAGGATCATGCAATCCTTTTGACACAAACATCCAGGTGAAAAATGAATTCAACATGCTCGTATACGCCGTAGGCCGGACCTCTCGCGCATCTTTTTCGAACTCCTGGGCTCAAAAACCTTCCGTGCCGTCGTTGAGGGGCAAGGAAGATATCCCCATCAAATTCACCGACGAGGGCGGGGAATCCCGCGTAGCACCAGTCCCCTCATTTGGACATGTAATGTACACGACCATGACGGGGGAGAGTCTAGCAGAGCATCGATCAGGATTTTCTAGCGAGTGATTTTCAGGCTCCGATGTTTTGGGTACATAAGCTGCCGTTGTCGAGATTGGTGAGTAGCGTGCGCGTTTGTCGGAGCCGTGTACCGATCAGTGTGACAGCGAAGTATTCGGGAGGTGGCTTGGGGCTGGTATCTATGGAAGTGTTAGTATGGAATGGATGTACCAACCCACCACAATAGATTGAGCAACAAAAAGTCCTGCCGTCCGTGCTCCTGAGGTTGATAGTATTCAAGAGGAGCCGATGTACACCATATAGGAAGAACTTGAACGTAGTTCCACTCGATTCTGACTGTAACTGACCGGCTCGCTCTCGGGACGAGAGTCCAGCCCTTATGGCACTGTATTATTAGCGCAATGTACACGGTACCATAGCCGAATCGAAATGCAAAAAAAAGAGAAAAGAACCATGAAGAAGGAAGTACTCATATACATAGACAGCATTCACGCCAAGCTTGTCGGACAACGTACAGATGTTTACATGTTGCATGCGTGTATAGCAATGTTGGGGTGCGGCGATAGCGTGTGATGCGAGAAACAGGATTAAAAGAGAGCCAAGCAGGGGGGTATTGACAGTGTCCATGTGGGAATCAAGAGAGAAAACCAACAAAATCTGTATCACCCAGGCCCGTCCTCAGAGTGCCATGTACGCTTAAGTGATGTCGAAGTGGGTATGTGGATTGCAGGATTCATGTGTGCCAATGACGACGACAATGCAGAGCTCGTATGGCTACCCATGAGCGTCGACCAGTCGGCACTATCATGTGAGTGCACCAACGTCGGATGCTGGTATTGCTGCTGATGGTGTTGTTGGTGTTGTTGGTGCTGCTGTTCCTGATGGTATTCCGGCCCACGCACCTCCAACGCATCAACTTCCTCACACAACCTCTGATTGGCAAACCGCAACTGCTGCAGTTCATACTGCCAACTACTCCCCCGTGCGGTATCTAGCTCATCGAATACATCATTAGCCTCGGCGTGAATCAGCGTATCGGAGCTGCTTGAGTTGCTGAGCACCGTGATTTGTATGACGAGCGGGTGAGCACGTGATGGGGAAGGCGCTTGGGAGGGCGTCGAGTTTAGGATCGGGGCGGGTGGACAGTAGATTACGAGCCGCACATGCACTGTGCCACGATCTTTACGCAGCATCGTGCATACCATTGCAGACGGCTCGCCCTCCGCGTGTCCACGAACCTGCGCCTCATTTCCATTGGCGTGTTGAATCGCCACCTCCACATGACCTCGATCCCCGCCAATGACCATCGCACCCAATGACTTGCCGATGACCTCACCAACGCTCCATCCGAGGATATCACGCACGCTGGCGCTGGTGACGAGTACGGTCCCGTTTGCGCTCACCATGCCCCATACCTCCTGTTCGCCAAGCCCGCCGGCATGGGCGATCGAGCGCCAGCTAAGTGAGGGCATCCATTTGCCACGGCCGGAAAGGATGATAGCTTTGCGACCTTTGCCAGGTTCGACGTGGAGGCGCCCCCGGCATTCGATCCAAGCGTATTCAGATGATTTGGCACGGGCACGGAAGAGGAGGTCGACTATTTTGGGTTGGCTGGTTGAGTTTAGTGAGCTAGGTGGTATTGGGGAGGTGGAATCGGTTGACGAGGTGTTGGGCGTAATAGAGGATTCTTTGAGCTCACGCATGAGTGGAACGAGGTCTGCAGGGTGGCAGTAGTCAGATATGCTCTTTCCGACGAGCTCCTCGGGTTCATATCCCAGGACAAGGCGCACGCTCGGGGCGACGTAGAGAAAGGCGCCTTTGAGACTGAGAACAACAATAAAGTCGGGGGATTTTTCGAGGAGGAGCATGTGCAGGAGCTGGTTACCATCGTGAGTGTCAGGCTTGTCAGGGGCGGTTGTGGATGGGGGGATATTGACACTCGTGGAGAGGGGGACCGAGGAGGTGAATTTGGCGTCTGTGATCAGACTGCGCAAATCTTTGCTTAGTACGCTGCTGGACGGTAATGCAAGTCGACCTCTCGATGGGGGCCCATGCGGGGATGGCACCGGTACGCCCGCGCCCACGGTGTAATTAACGATGTAACTTCCATCGCGCAGTTTCTGAAGAATCGCATTGGGTTGCTCTGTAATATCGACCTGGAAGCCGACGTGATAGGCGACCTCGTCCGCTTCTTCTGGACGGTTCGATATGCCCCCTCTCAGGGGAATCACAGTGACGAGATTGACGAAGGCCTGTCCGCCTTTGCGGTAGTTGATGATATTCGTTTGGCACTCCTTGTCCGCAGAGAGACATTTTTTCAAATGCGCCACGGAATCTGGTGCGACAAAACGACGCTCCTCACCCTTTTGTACATTTCCATCGGGGGACTGCAAGAAGCGACAATTGCGACCGAGAACCTCGTGTTCCGCATAGCCTGTGAGGCGATAGAAGGTGGGGGAGGCGTATATGATGGGACAGTCGTGACGACGAACATCAACGACAGTAAATGAGCAAGAACTGTCGACGGGGCCAAGGACGATGATTGGGTGGGGACGGGAGACTACACGAGAGAGGAGGGAGAGGAGGTCGAAACCAGAGGAGGAGTAAACAGGAAGACCTAGGGGGGATGGTACAGAGAAGCTAGTTGTAGCATTGAGTTTGAGGATGTCTGCGGCTGTGAAGGAGGAATTTAAGGTAGTTTGAATTGGAGGCGGTGGGGGTGGCTGAGAATAGTCGACTTGGGGATACGGTATAGAATGAGGTGCATTCGAATAGGCATCATAACAATTGCTCGATTGCACATTACTAGCACCAGATGCTGCCTCGGATGCACGGTGCCTCGACTGAGAAGAAGAACGAAAACTATACGAAAAATGAGCACCAGAGGATATCACAGGTATTATTTTGTACTCACGGGGCAAAGCCATTATTTGCAAACCAGGTTGAAGCGAACGAACCTGGGCTGTCAAGAAGACCAGCTGGTAGGACCTCCGCACCACCACCTGGGGCTAATATTGGAGGTCCATTGTACATGAACTGAGGTATCTGAAACTGAAGCCCATTAGAGTGAGCATGACCGTCATCAACATTGAAATGGTCATCGTTGTAATCGCTGTAGTGATTAGAGTACTGCCGACTCCGCTGCGGCTCGTCATGTGCTAAATATCGCTCAAAGGGCATGGTGGGCGGTCTTGAACAAGATCATCCAAGAGGAGCAGAACTTAAAAGTCGATTTTGGGGGTTGGTACTTAGATGAAGCGTTGAAGCATCCTCCTTTGGAGGTACTTCACGTTAGCCTAACGTTATAAAGCCGGCTGGCCGCCGTCAACGGTCTGCTTTTTACCTACTGCAAACATTAAGTTTACCTCACCAACGCTTCGTGTAATCCACGTTTAACTCCACTCATTTCATATTACAAATCGCACGATAGACCGGCGTCTGTACCTATAATGCATTACAACAACAAACACCTTCCTGTTTGTGTAAATTACTAGCATGCAGGCTGTTAATCTTTGCCCTCGTTCCCCTAACCATCACCCACATTGGATGATGTAGTGAATAAAAGGGCAGGTCAAGTACTTTGTCAATCAATCGAGCCACGTCCTCGGTGTGAGAGTGAGTGTCATCACATATCTAAGCTTTGAGCCGGGCATACAAGCTCCAACGGGCCCCAGCTGACTCTACATAAGCTCCATCCCTAAATATCATATTCATCAATTTAAAATATCTCAGGTAACCACGTAAAATGATACCCACTGCAAAACTCTTTTCTCCTTAAGCTTCTAGTAGTCTTCACGGCCCATAGTGACCTTTTACCGGCCTGAGAACTTGTACCATGCAGAGAGGATGATCTACCCAATGATTACGTGCACGACAGTGCTGTAGGGCCAAGCACCGCGCACACCAGTCTGAAGCCTAGATGGAAAACGTAAAACATATAGCGCGAATCCACACCCGAATCGCGAACTTATCAGTACTGCGCAACTCAACATCTTGTTGATGCGGATGACGTGAAATGGGTGGGCTTGGAGACACATGTGGAACCAGTCCTTGCCAGACGTCTTGTTGGCGCAGATGCGAGCTGCTCAAGCACTTCGGAGTTCAGCTGCTCGTACTCATCGGAGATGAGATGGTGGCGAAAAGGGAACCCGGCCGAGGTCGAAAATTCTGTTTTGTAGGGACAGAGGGCGTCAGTGACGACTTGGAGGTATAGATGAATGGACCTTGGGGTTAGGTACACCGCGATTGTGCCGCGATTTGGGGTAAGGTTTATTCTTACAGTGGCGGTAGCAGCGGGCAGGACAACAGCCCATTGTAATAATCTGCGGTAGGACTGCAGTCAGTACCTGGGTACATGGTCTTGCAGAGTCACATCCGAGACAATAGGATTGCATCCAACCCGGCCAATCGCAGTCTAACACTCTTTCGATATCCAGCGTCTGAGGGCTATCCAACAACCGAAAAAGCAGCGCTCGCATGTTACATGGAAGTGAGTACATGGGCAGACGAATGAGCCCAAATTTTCATCAGTGGGAAATCGGATCACCAAATAATGACAAACCTGACTCGGCGAGCACCGGAGGACCTGTCGTACATAGCACTATACTAATATGATGTCACACCCCATTTGTTCGAATCCACAGCTGCTGGCTTTATTGGAAACACCTATTTCCCAGTTGCCAACACTATCTTCACCAGTGCTGTTCATCTTGCTGGCGTGACTTATTTTTGAGACATCGCTGCGAAAATGCCGCAGAACGAGAGTGACATGCCCTGGAGTGTCACAGTCAATCTCATTGCCCACTATGTTCAGTACGGTGTGGAATTTGACTTGCAATTTCCAAAAACATGCGGAGGAGAAGACACCGATTTCTGTCAGAAGAAGCGTGACTTCTCTGTTACTAATTGGGGTGGGGGTTTTTATCCTGCTCCTCGTGTCATTGCAACTCACCCTTGGTGGAGCAATGGTCAAAGATCGTACTGGCAAGATTACATGTGGTCCAAAGGCGATGGGGGGCTCATAAAGCTCTACTCAACTCTGACGTATCTACATCACACTCCCAACAGCGCAGAGCTGTTCCTGATTAGCACAACATCGGCAGTCCTAGGTGCATTCACACACCTCTTCACAAAGAACTCTGTCGTGTTCATTGTTTCAACGAGCCTTACAATGGCAACGGTCATTGCAAACATAGTGCATGATATGTACCGTCATTCGTGGAGAGATACGAATCGCACAAAAATTCTCAGGTCTTCACTGAGAGGACTAGGATGGGCTGTCGCAGTCGCTGAAAGTGCGCCGATCAGGATGGCAAGCGAGGGTGCGAGGCTGATCGGCTTACTTGAGCGGGGAGAATTTGTGCTCATTGGGCACAGGTTCGACTGGTTTACAGGGAGGGCGGGAGACGGTCAGATGAACGAGGAAATAATGAATGGACAGCAGAGAATGGCACTGGTAGCTCTCATCTTTGGTATGTTGTGTTTCAAGTTTCGCTACTAGTGCGTCGATGGGGTCACCAGTTTGATTTCATACTTTATTTCTGCTCATCCTTTCTCCGAGTCTGCATGTCTGTTGTGATCAGTGGTGTACAATATGTATCATACTTATTACTAGGAGTATTTTTTTGTCTGAGTCTATAGGGTCGTTGGTGTACTATATGTATCATTTTCGGAGTAGCCTTCTGAGTCCATCTATCTCGCTATGGTTGTTTATGTACAATATGTATCATTCTACGAGTATTTATTTCCCGATGAGTCTTTTCTTCAAGCCATACAACCTTATGTATATGATATTCTAGGAGTACCCCACTGGGGCCCAGTACTCCATCCTCGGGACATGGTCTCTCCTAACCAAACCCATAGAAGAAGCTCTAATGAAGCGACCGAGTGCAATAGGCAAGCAGAGACCAATCTGATTCGATTCGCTATGAAAGATGCGCCTAAATAAAAAGAAAGGAGAGCCCGGGGAGGAGAAAAACCGAGAAGCGGTCCAAAAATTCACGCAACTGCAGCGACAATCAAGCATCAGTCATAATGGGAACGCGGTAGGCATTTACCATAAGACAAGGAGCTTGTCTTGTCCTGAACCAGTTCAACGGGTGTAGACGGAACATAGAAATTGAATGCTTCGGGTAGTACTCCGCAAAGGGAATGCATCGATGCAGAAGCGGGGACCAAATCAGCCACCCCGCCGTCCTTGTCAACTTGTCGTCACAGTGCTAGGCATCATCACCGGAAGGGAGGATGAAAATGACACCATCACCTCCAGCAGTCCCTGCACCACAGCCATCTGTGGTAAGAGGGATACTGGCACTCTGGGCAGACCGGCACCTGGAGTCTTGCGTAAAACTTCATCCCGGCTAAATCCTGAACGACTCTAATTTCCTGTCTCATGCAACCAGACCTGGGATATGGTCTAGTAGAATGAGACTGGGGGCATGAACTTTACCAGCTTGCGTGAAGAGCAGGGCAACTTGAAATGAAACAACTGCCGTTTCGTGTTACCAGACCTTGGATACCCATACCCATGGAGTCATGGACTGGTGGCATTAGACTAGAGATTGGCAGCATGGGCCTCGCTGGCCTGCATTTCATCGAATCGCAATTCATGCAGTGGAATGGTAAAGGTGGCTTTAGGTATCTCGAATCACTTCGAATTCAACTTCGGTTAGATATCCTGTACAAAATATGCTGCTACAAATCTCCGACACAGCGCAAATTGCATCTATACAAAAAATGAAAGAGAGCATTGCCAAGGTAAATCTTAATACATATGCAAATGCGATAGAGCGACGAGTGCCAAAGACCAAAAACAAAACAAAAAATTAGGTGCAATCCTTCGAGTGAACCCATTATATCCCGGTGCTTTTACAATGAGCTCCGGACGATGTCAAAAGCGGGCGATATGACAGCGACCAATACTGAGATATCTGCAGATGAATCTTGAGAACGGTGCAAGTCATCAAGTCAATAGACGCACCATCTATTTTGCCGCCTCTAAATGGTTTCCCTGATTCCCTTGCACGACATGCAAACGGCACCTCATCCTCCATATCAAACACGCCGTCCTCGATTCCTTGCCCCCTTCTCTCGCTCACGCGACGCGCACGTGAACAGAGCGCTTCGCTCAGCATGCCTGCTAGCGTTCGACGGCCCAAAAGACCCTCACCACTCTCCCTGTCACTCTTCAGGAAGGAGCGCTTGAACCGTACCACTTCATCCAGTACCTCGTAATCCCACAAATTATCAGAGAGCCCATCGGAAGCGAGAATGAGGATATCGTCTGACTGGACTGGGAGGCTGAGGATCTGGGCATCTCGAGGGCGTGCAGAGGATGCTGGACCGAGCTGCACGGGTGTGTTGAAGGCTCTCCACATCTCTTCGCTGCGCCAAGCGATGTTCTCGTCGCGTACCAGCATACCCATGCAGTCTCCGAGATGGGCAATCTTGAGTACTGCATCGTGAGTCTCTTTACGCGAGGACGTGTCTGGAGGGTTCTGGAAGATGAATGGGCGCGGTGGGGAGGTAGCTGGGGGAGGCGTGCTGGAACAGTGTTGGAGGACTGCGACGAGCGCTGTTGAAGAACCTGTCATGAGGGGGATCATCTTTGGAAGGAAAGGTTCTGGTGCGTGTGGGGTAGACTGTGGGGAATTTGCAGAGGTGGTGGTGAGGGGTGCTTCCTCGGGTATGGATGCGAGTCCTGGAGATAAGGCCGCCTTCGTAGGCGGACATGGAGGCCCCGGAACGACGTGAGCCTTGAGAGTGTTCTCATATGCACGTTCGAGGATCATTAGGACATCCAGTCCGTCTTCAAGATCCTCCAAAGAGTCTTCGAGCTCTTCATGGAGCTCATCTATTTCGGCCTTCCACGGCCATACGGCATTGTGGGCCGTGGATCCCGGACGTCGGTGTGGTGATTTGGACCGAGTAGGGGATACATCCCGGCGACGGAATGATGAGGCCTCGGCTTGGAGGGCCTCTGCCGAACAATGGTGCATTAATCGGCGGGCGAATAATGCACTAGGTGATGGATCTGTGGAGACATGATTTGATGAACTAGCGTCTGGGATATAAAGTTGAGGATATGAAAAGTCTGATGAAAATCTTCAAACATACCAGGTGTCTTGGCTCTTGACCAACCGCCGACACCATCTGCGACTCCCATAGCATTCTCCTGTATAAAGTAGGCATCCTCGCCGACTTGGACAGCAAAGCTGAGATCCTCTTTCTGGGGGTGGGCGTCAATCTTTCGCCAACTATTGCTATTGCCGCCGCCTATGGCTATGCCTCTCCCTGAGACTTGGGCTTTGGTCTTCTTCGGTATACCATATGCGCCGACATCGAGATGGTAGCGAACCTTTTGTTTCTTTTCTCGCGGATGGGAGTCAGTGTGGGAGTCTGCGATGGCGATGTTATAAAAGGGTATTGGTGCGAATGGGGAATAGGGAAAGAATGAGGAAGACTGGTGTGAGGGAGGAGTGTGAGGAGGAGAACTTGGGTTTGCTTGTGGTGATGTTAGCGCCAAGGAGAATGGGGGCTGTCCATGTGATTGATGTGCAGAACCCTCGCCCTCCGCCTTGACAGGAAGGCGGGATGTGGAGAGGATGTGGGGTTTGCTAGGCTGTGGCTGAGGTGGAGGCGGCGAGTCGAAAAAAGCAAGTGGACTGGAGGAATTAGCAGGTGCATTGTAAAGAGAACGAGCAGAAGGTGCTGAACCAGATCGTCTGCGGGAAATTGGGGATGCGGAAGGTGACGATGAGGATATGGAGCGGGGAATGACAGTGTAAAAACGCTTTTGAAAGGTCTTCATCGTTGGACCTGGTGCGCTCATGTTGAGCAGACCGTCGTGTTCGATGAGCAGAGACTATTATTAATTGTACTTAATACAGTCCGCAAGTATTGATGGAAGAAGATGTGAGAACAGCAAGTGCGGGGTTAGGTGCCACACCGGAGGAACACGGGTGCACGGGTCACAGGACAAACTCACACGATTTCATTGGTCACCTACTTTATACCACAAGGTCGTACAGTAAAGATGCAATCATCAGCCCCCAATATAAGCTTGCGACATCAATTTGGAACTGCACAAGTTTTTGCATTTCGGAAAAGACAACAAGGCAAGACTGCAGACTCCACCATCTTTTGAATCAGGAGAGGAGATGATGATTCCAGATGCCTGAAATACACATCATCCCATGGATTTGGAGCTCATGAGAGATGGAAAGCTCAGTTTGGACAGGTGTACTTGACAGCATCTGCAGCTAATCAACTTTGCTGGTGTGCCTCATTTGAAATCTGTCAAGTCATGCATAGCATGGTCCATGGATGATCTTTCTGTCTGATAAGAGATCTTCTGACAATGCAGAAGTGGAATGGTCCTCCAGAAATGCTAGAAATTTGACTGAAAGGCTGGCAGTGAAACCAATTGTGGGACAATGAGGAACTTGTGATGACCCTGCAGGAGTTGACTGCCATATGTGGCCATGGTGCATGTGCAGCCAGTTCCGCTTGCAGGGAGTCTGTAGCTAGGATATTGTGAATCTCATGCAGGGCATAAAAGACTTTTAAGAACTAGCTACAATGGAAGGTGGATGGATGTTTTGATAAAGAGGCTCTAAGAGTACATCTGGATGAGCTATCCTTTCTGAATTTCTTTCATCATCAAGCAGAAAGAGTAGGAAGGAGGGTGATGGCATGTTATGTACTTTGGGGAGGGTAGAGTTGGAAATTGTATAGTGATGATGGATGAACAATAGATGATCACTGGAGTATCACATATTCACAGCACAGAGTATAGCATCCCTACTGTCAAGAAGTCTCAATATTCATAACATTGACAGAGGTGGGGGAGGTGACAATAGGTGTGCCCACTCAGGGCTGATGAATGTGGAGGGGATCAAGTTATGAGATAAGCAAGAGCAATGAGGAGTCTAGATAACAAGTACAATCTCAGTGTATTGAAAACAACTCTTTGTTAAAGCTGTGTCTACCTAGATAACAAGTACACTACAATTCATTAGGACTTTGTATATACTAGTGACACATTGGGAACTCACATCTCAGTGTATTAAAAACAACTGAGATGTTCTTGCACTACTGATGGCACTTTTAAGGTAAGTAGGTTGACAACCATAATATATGAAAGAAAAACATAAAATAATTCTAGGGCATGAGCCAACATCAAAACATTGCACCCCCTGTCCTTCTTGGCTTGAGCTCATACCCCTCACTCACTGTCTGTACCTATCTCAGATCCTTTGGTCTTCTTCATCTCAGATCTCTCGGAGTCCAACACTCCCCCTCAAGTGCAAGCCAAGCTCATTAAGAGTCTTAACTTCTGCAAGCAGGGACATGGGAGCACCTTTGTGAAGGCATTGGCTACATTGTTATCTGTTGGGTAGTAGTACAACTTAAAGGTGCCATTTTTGATATGAGAGCAGACAAAATGATACCAAAGATCAATATGCTTGGTGCATGACTGGAATTTTCCATTTGTCACAAGAGCAATGGCTGCTTGGTTATCACAGAAGATGGGGATAGGGAGTGTGGGAGGCTTGTATAACTCACTGATGCATCAGGAAAATGATGGAATCCTTAAATTATCCTTAAAGCGACTTATTTGTCTTATTTATGAAAATAAGGAAACAATTTGTCCACCAAAGGTAAGGAGCTTTTAAGGAGGTCTATCTCCTTAAAATAAGGAGTCTTGTGATTTTAAGGCGAGAAAGCACATATATAAGGCAGTCCAGGATACTATTAAGGCACAGTAAGGAACATAAATCAAGCCAAAACTAAGGTGAAATAAGGAGGTTCAAACATCAAAAGGAAGGTATGAGTAGATGGTTGTATGCAACATTAGACATTAGAGACAGGGCGGGAAATCTGCAGAATACTAGTAGCAGGACTGGCAGATAATGATAGGCCCTATACAATAAACATTAGCAATTGAAAAAATGATGGAGGGCAGAATAAATTACAGATTCCACGGATGTATTAAGACCATGTACTCAAGGGGGTCAGATCAGAAGGGCTTTGGCCTCAGCTCATACTGTGCCCCTTTCCTGAGTATTGCCCCTAATTTCCAAGGGCAAAATAAGTCATCCAGGGTTTCTGGATTAGACCAAGAGTGAATCTGGATGTCTGGAGGTGAAATGTGAGATAAGTCTGACAGATGTCCAGACATGAGTGGAACAAATAAACAAGACTAATTCAGATGAGGTTCGGACTAGAAACTAACAGAGGTGGACTACCAAAAGGTAGAGTTGGAAACTAAGTCTTGGATGTTGGTCCAGAGACTTGGAGGTGACAAGAGAACTTAGCTTGAGTCCAGAGGAACAGGAATGAGTAGGAACTAAGATAGTATTTGAACTGAGGTGTCCACAAAAGTTACAGGAGCTTATATACTGTAGGTAACATATAGGAATCAGTCAGCAAGACATAATACTATATACCAGAGACTATTAGTAAGTAGGATGGATCACAAATCATGAAGTCCAGAGATGAAATGTAGGTAACAGTTCAGTAATCAAAAGGAAAACATAGATAGCCAGGGACTGGTGACAGGGGAACACCAAAAGGGGATGGGCACTGATTTAAGGTTAGACTTCTGGAAGAGGCTTCTTGGACCTGAACCAAGTGGCACCCTTACCAGGACCCTGAAAAATCTTTTGAGGACCAGCGCTCATCAGTGCACACATTGCTCAAAAAGTGATACCCAGCATACCACAGACATTACCATTAACCATAAAAACCATTTAAACACTAGACATGGCCCCACCCAGAGCCATGAGTCCAGTCACTCCAGCAGTGAGCAATGCACAACTAAGAAAAACAACAGCAAACAAACCTTTGCTCACCACGAGTAAAACAATCAAAGAACACATAGAAGGTATGGGAATAAGAATGGATGTCACTAACATAACCACAGCAAAGAAGCTCTTAGCGACTCACAGGTTAGTCCTCCCAACAGCAGGCACCATGCTCAAACAAGTAGCGCTAGCGATCTTTGAATTTGGTATCTCAGCAGGGCTAGGATCCACCCATGCTGAAATACTCAGAGTTATTGCAATGACACTACACAAAGCAGAACGCACAATGGACATGACCAACATTATCAGCAAGATCGAAACCTTCATAGGCAGTCCCTTAACAATCATGGTAGAAAAAGCAGAAGAACTGGAAAATTTGATGGACAAGCACAAAGAGGCATTAGAACAGGTGGTAAAAGAGGTATGCACCAACTTAAACGATTCTCTCAAAGGCATAGACAAGGCAACAAAAAATGTGGTGAATGCAATTCAAAGCAACTCCAACATTGGATCAATCCCACGCGGGTCTGAAGGACCCAGATCCTATGTGTCAGTTGCAAAGTCAACAATGCCTAGCTCACTAACAAAACTCCTATCCCGAAGTGATGGACAAACCAGACAGATCCTCATAGATAGAAGATCACTGCTCATGCTGAAGGATGCCACAGCACAACTCACTGAGGCCCAACTAGTATCCAAAGCAAAACTGGCAATAGAAATGATGGCCAAGGACAACACTCCAACCCCAGATGACCTAGTTTTCATCTCAGCACGCAAACTCCGCCACAGCGGCATAATATATGAACTCAACTCCAAAGAGTCAACCAACTGGTTCAACACTCCGGCCAACTGAAGCAACTTCCTGGAGAGGTGTGGCTCCAACATCACCATCAAAGACCAATCCTTCCACGTCCTAATGGACAATGTTCCAATCTCATTCATCCTGGAGTCCACAGCAGCCATAGCTGATAGCGAAAAGAAACCATCCTTTGAACCAAAAACCATTTTGAAAGCTAAATATGTACATCAAACTGGTAGCAAGACACAACCCAAACCAATGAACTGCCCATGTCATACTCACCTTCAAGTCAAAAGAAAGTGCGAATCAAGCAATCAAATTCGGACTATCAGTAGCCAGCAAGAGAGTATATGGAAGAAAACTTCTACCAGAACCTTTGAGGTGCTTAAAGTGCCACACCTTCAATGGCAGTCACATGGCAACAGAGTGCCCACAAGAAGAAGACACGTGTGGGACGTGTGGTGAGAACCACTGCACAACAATGTGCAGAGTAGACGACCCAAACTGCTACTACTGTGCCAACTGCAAGGTTAAAGGTCATGCAGCATGGAGCTGGGAATGCCCAATATTCATCAGCAAATGGGACCAACACAAGAAGTGCAACGAAGAGTCCAAGTATAGGTTCTATCCAATGGATGACCCACTCACGTGGGAGAAGATCAATGACCAGGCAAATGAGAGCAATGATCAAGCCAACAAATGGAATGAACCCCAACACAATGGTAACAGAAACTACAAGTCTTTTACTAACCAAAATCCTCCTCCACCCAGACAGCACAGACCAACACAACCAAGACCAACATACAAATGCCCATGCCACTCAAACTGCCCAAGATACCCCAACAACATCCCTTTAGGAAGACAATCCCAACTCACAGACATGTGGGTAAACCAAGATAGTGACAAACCAGAACCCCAACCCCAACACATCCAACCAACAACCTCACAACTCAACTCCACCTTCTCATCAAAGGACTCCTTCTTCATGACACTCAACTACATCCAGGACAGCAATGCAGCAAGTGGCTGGGACTAATGAAACAAAACTCATCAGACCAACCCCAACCTAGGATGAACCTCAAGATCTGGCAGCAAAACCTTTGAAAATCTCCCAATGTGTGGGAACACTTCCTCAAGAACCTTAATCCCAACAACTTCAACATAGCATGCATACCAGAACATTTCCTTAACTCTGTGAACCTTGCTAATGCCTCTAGCCTCAGAAGATACTGGGATATACTATACTCTTCCAACCATCACACTAATCAAAATCAATCACAAGTCATAATACTAATAAACAAGAAAATCTCCAAAAACAAATGGCACACCGTCCCGATACATTCTCCCAATGTCATGGCAATTGAACTTGCAGGAAACTTCAGCAAGGTACACATATATAATATCTATAATCCATGCGAGCATGATGGCACCCTGCATTTTCTTGAAAGACACATGCAGTCCGAGCAAAGTGCATGCTGAACACAACCTCAACAACTCACTCAAGTGAGGAGGATGCAAATACTGAACATATAATCTGGTTGGGGGACTTCAACCACCACCACACACTCTGGGAATTAACATCAAACAGCCACTTATTCACTGTGGTGAACTTAGATGCTGCAGGTGTACTAATTAATCTTCTAGCATTGTATAACCTAGTCCAAGTTCTACCTCCAGGAATCACCACACTGGAAGCTTCAGCAACCAAGAATCTCACCAGGCCCAACAACATCTTCTGCTTAGCTCAACTACAGCAAGCATTCACAACATGCAACATTGAAAACCACCTTAGACCAGTCATCACTGACCATTTCCCAATTATCAGCTCACTAGAACTGCACCCCAAGCACATTGACAACACACCGCAACTTAATTACAGGGAAGCAGACTGGGACACAATAAACGAGGACCTTGCATCACACCTTGAAGCTATCCCACCTCCAGTCAAGATCACAACAAAAGCTCGATTTGAAGAGGCCTTCAACAACCTCACCACAACCATTGCAAAGACCATTGAGACAAACATATCCAAGTCCAAACCATCCCTGTATGCAAAACGCTGGTGGTCAAAGAGCCTGGATATTGAACAAAAGGAAGTACACAAACTCGGATGCAAATCAAGAACTAAATTAGCCTACAGAAATGACCCCATATACGAAGAAGATTGCAAAGCTTGCAATGCCGTCTTGGAGAGCATCAAAAAGGCGAAAGAATCTCACTGGACTGAATGGCTCGACACCATGACCCCCTTGGGGGTCTGGAATTTTCACAACTATGCAGCAAGCAACCCAGAAGACCAACTCCACTCTAGGATCACCATGCTCAAGGACCCAAAGGAGAACAGACTGAACTCAACCCAAGACAACAACAGGAAAAGTGAACTCTTGTATGAAGTCTTCTTCAAACCCCCCCTCTCCCCCTGGAGAATGACCACGTAGACCCTAATTATATTTACCCACCCCCCATATGTGAATTCACACTAATAACAAATGAACAGATTGACAGAGCAATATCAAAACTATCCCCACACAAGGCCCCAGGACCAAACAGTATAAGTAACTGCATCTTCACTCACTGTGCAGCACAGCTAGTCCCCTACATGGGTCCAATATTTCATGCAATCTTCACCCTAGAAATATACCCAGAACACTGGAAAAAGTCGTCAACCATAGTATTATGCAAACCAGGAAGACCAGACTATTGCCTCCCCAAGGCATATAGACCGATCACACTCCTGGACACAATGGCGAAAATTCTATCCTCATGTGTAGCTGATGACCTAATCTACATAGCAGAAAGACACAACCTACTAGCTACAATACACTTTGGAGGAAGACCAGGATGTTCCACTACAGATTCTCTCCACTTACTGACAAAATTTATCACAGACGCTTGGGCCTCAAAGGAAAAATATGTATCTATGCTGTTCTTAGACATCAAGGCCGCTTTTCCTAGTGTAGTGATCAACAAGCTCCTCCACAACCTCAAGAAATCAGGAATACCTCAAGAGTACATTGATTGGTATAGCCGAAGACTAGACAGATCCATGTCACTAATCTTTGATGATTTTCAATTGAACCCGTTCAAAGCAAAAGGTGGAGTGGATCAAGGATGCCCTCTTTCCCCCCTCATGTTCATATTCTATAATACTGACTTATTGAAAGTTGCAGACCCTCACCCCTGCAAGGGAGAACTCAGCCTGGGTTTCAGAGATGATGTTGCCCTGATCGCAAAAGGGAACATGTACGATGAGGCAAATGCCAAACTGATCAGAATGATGGAGAAAAGAGGAGGAGCCTTATAGTGGAGCAAAGAACATCATGCTGAATTTGAACTTGACAAGACAGCGCTTGTATGCCTATCAAGAGAATGAATCCAAAGTGAAACAGACCCACAAAAGACAACTCCCACACTGAAACCAGTAATAACCATCCACAACCACATGATACAACTGTCTAAATCACACAAATTTCTGGGAGTCATCATCGATGAGAACCTCAACTTCAAAAAGCATGCCACTCTAGCCCTAGCAAAGGGCACAAAGTATGTCATGCCATGCAACAGAATGATCAGACTGACAAAAGGTATCAAAAGCCGCCTAATGAGAAGGTTATACAAGGGAGTAGTAATTCCTAAAATGCTATATGCAGCTGATGTATGGTGTGCAGGACTTGTAGTGAAAGGCAAAGGAAAGAAACTAAACAGCAGAGGAGCACAGGGGTTCGCATCACAAATGGTGAGAGTTCAAAGAATGGCAGCACTGTTAATAATGGGCAGGATGAGATTTACAGCCATGGATATACTAGACACTCATGCTAACATACTTCCTTTTCAACAGACACTCTGCAAGATTTGCTTCAAATCAACCCTCAGAATGTCAACACTCCCAGAACCACACCCCCTAGCCAGAGACATCAAAGCAGCTTATGATTATGGCACAGCCCATAATTTCAGAAAACCTAAACACCACCCCTCTCCACTCCATAAGCTAATGTACAAGTTCAAGATTAATCCATCATGCATGGAAAAGATACTCCCAGTTCATCACTATCCAAAATGGGAGCTGGACGTCAAGAGATCAGGGTATACTCAGATGGATCGGCCATCAACAGAGAGTGGGAGCAGTGGCCATTCTAATGCAAGGGGGAGAAACAAAGGAGGAGCTGAGATTCTATCTGGGCCCAGTCAGCAAACATATGGTCTATGAGGGAGAGCTGGTAGGGATGATCCTAGCGGTAGAGTTAATCAGAAGAGCAGGGGGAGGAAATTCGATGGCACTGGGAGTAGACAATCAGGCGGTGATACATACAATGAAGACCTTCAATTCCCAACCCAGTCACTATCTAACAGACACCTTCTATGATGACCTTTGATCCCTACTCCCAGATGACAACAGAAGGAAACTGACAATCAGATGGTTGCCTGGCCACATAGGCATACTGGGCAACGAGGAAGCAGATGAGAGGGCGAAGAGAGCAGCAAACAAAGAAGTATCAGAGGCCAGACTTCTTCCCAAGTGAATCCATACCCCAGAGATGATGCCCATCATACTGCCCATCAGCAAATTAGCAACAATGCAAGGATTCTGCGAGAAGATCAAGAAAGAAGCAGTGAAAATCCTGTTCAACTCACCCAGATTCACTGCACTGTGAACCATAGACCCATCTGCTCCATCAAAACACTTTGCAGACATCATTGATCACTACCCCCGCTGACACAGCTCACTTCTCTTCCAACTGAGAATGGGTCACATCCCCCTGAACAAGCACTTAAAACAAATAATGAAATCAGAGTCAGCTACATGTCCATAATGCAATGCAGGACAAGATTCAGTTCATCATTTCCTGCTCACATGCCCAGCATTCACCAGACAATGAGACACCCTCAGAATGAAACTAGGCATGAAAGCACGCCATGTCAAGCATATTCTCAACAATACTGAATACCTTAAACTGTTGTTCCAATTCATCGCAAGCACAGGGAGACTAATGGCATCCTTTGGAGATGTATCGCTGCCCAAAGACAAAAACAGATAGACAGCCCAAATCGTCATCCCCACACCCCATCATGTATCCACTATCATTTCACCTTAAGCTGGTGTCACTGTCCACGCCTCAGCCAGGACCATTGTACAAGACCCATCATACTCACACAAGTAGATAAGAAGAGAGATTAGCATTAGCATGTATTGTGTAACATAGGGCTACACAACAGCAGACAATAAATAATGATCCAAAAAAAAGACTTCTGGAAGTTAGATGGGTGAGGATCAAAGGTCCAGATTTCTGGATTCTGGGTCCAGGCTCCCTAAGAAGTGGTTCAGGGTTTAATGCCTGGAATGGAATATGACAGGATGACATGTCCTAGTAGAGAGAGAGAAACATTAGCAGAAAATGAAAGAGAGGAGGGTAAATAAATATTACAGAGATGAAGGTGGGCACATTTGTTGGCTGGCACAGTCAAACCATTGGCACCAGATTCAACATCTTCAGCTAACACTATATCGCTACACAGAAAATTATTTCAGAGGACCCAGTGAACCATGGATTGATATTTGTGCCCCTCATTGTTGGCAGCAACAAAACTACAGTATCTGTCACTACAGGGCATACTGAGTACCACCCTCTCTACCTATTCACTAGTAACATCTTTAATAGTGTTTGGCATGCGCACTGTAATGGCATCATGTTAGTGGGGTTTTTGGCTATCCCAAAAAGTGAGTCAATAGTGCATTGGTGTATTTTTCTGATCATTCATTCATTTCAGTTATATTATAGGTGCAAAGGAACATCTACAAGACATCAACTTTTGTAATTTCCCCCAGCAACTGTTCCATTACTTACTCGCCAAAATATTCAAGTCTGTCAAGCTAAACATGACAACCCCTAATATTGTGCACTGCCCTGATGGCCACCATCAATGTGTTATATATGGCTTAGGGCCATATATAGCTGACTATCCAGAGCAGGCACTACTGTCAGGTATTGTTACAGGATGGTGCCCAAAGTATGTATGCTCTTTCAAAATCATTCCATAGACTTACTGTTTAAGATGTTTGAACAATTGCAAAGATCTTGATGGTGAAGGGCCATCTTTGCTCTGGTGTAGAGAGCACACTAACTTGCTTGTTGAAGAGCTCGATTGGATAAAGCTATGGTTTGAATACAGTATCATTGACCATATTGTGGTATGTTTTTTTAGTTCTTCATAATATTATTATCTTTCAAGCCATTCACAAGTGATTTTCCCCAAGAAGATATACATGAACTCCCTTCTTCAGACCTCCTACATCAGATCATCAAGGTGTCATATCCCATATATTCACGCTTCTCATCTGAAGTTCCAGATCCCAGATCCGATCAGATCAGATCCATATCCATTACGATAAGCTTCTTCATTCATATCCTGTTCATATAACATTAAACACTGCTTAATTCCTCCATCCGGTGTATCCTCCCTTCCAGTATATCGATTATACTTACTTCCAGCTATGCTTACTGATCTGTTAACCTGTGATTAACTTCCGGCCTATGTTTGACTTGTAATAAGCATTGCTTATACATTGTGATACTTTGTGCATAGCCTTTGGTGAGTTCTATTATATATAAACTCTTGTATATGTTCTGTAGTACCTCAGTTCGAATATCATCTTAGATCGTTCTCATTCCGCTATCCGGACTTGAGTCTAATAAACTCTTGTCACCCTCCGAGACTTAAGGATTGTATCTGATAAGTCTAACGTATCTGCCTCTATCTTTGGATAGTCTACACTCTGCTAGTTTCTAGTCTTAGACTTGTCTAGACTAGTCTATATACTTCCATCTGATATCTGGATGCATTTTTGGATAGGTATACAATACTCATCCTTACCTTTGGATATCATACGATAGTCGTCCGGACCTTCAGATACAATACATCTAGCTTTCTGAAATACTGGGCTATACTTGGGAAAGGGGCACAGCATATGAGCTGAGGCCAAAGCCCTTTGGATCCGATACCCTTTGAGTACGACCTTAACACAAGGGCACCTTCAATGATCATCTCATTACTTGGGTTGAACAGTACCTGGAGCATACACATGGTGCTTCCCATGCAGCAGAAATCATGGATGATATTGATCAAAGGTGAGTCTTTGTCCTGACCCTAGCACTATGTCACATCTTGCTCATCTTACTACTCAATCAGGATCACTGCTGTTGCTCCTTTCTCAGGCCTGTGCCATTTTACAGAAGGGTGCAGATTCAATCAGTGGACAGGCAATGATTCCAAAGCACTGATGAAGGTGCATCAATATATTCTCTTATAATGTGCAAGCTAATCCTACAGTATGTAGGTCCATCTGCCTGCCATTAGAGGCCATGTCCCTCAGGATGTTGTTTGCACATTTAGTGCCTTCCTTGACTTCTGTTATATCATTCAATGAGAGTCGCTTACTGAGGATGACCCCACACAGCTTCAAGATGTGCTGGACTATTTCCATCAGTACCATGAAGTGTTCAAGACCACAGGAGTCATACCCACTTTCTCACTTCCATGTCAACATTCCTTGAAGCATTACCTCCTCATGATCTGGCACTTTGGAGCCCCCAATGGCCTCTGTTCTTTGATAACAGAGTCAAAACATATCAAAGCAGTCAAAGAGCCCTGGCACTGCTCTAGTTGGTACAAAGCACTGGGTCAAATTGTCATATCCCATATATCCACGCTTCTCATTCAGACTTCCAGATCCTAGATCTGATTTGATCCAATGCACAGATCCACTTCCCATCTAATATGATAAGCTCTTTAATTCATTTCCTGTTCATATAATGTTAATACAGCTTATTCCTTTATTCGGTGTACCTTACTTCCAGTGTTTTAGTTACTCTTACTTCCAGTTATACTTACTCATCTGATAACCTGTGCTTATATTTCCAACTTGCATTTAACTTGTAGTAAGCTTTGCTTATACTTTGCACATAGCCTTCAGATAGCCTTCTAGTATATAAACTTTTGTATATGCCTTGTAGTACCTCAGTCTGAATATCATCTTAGATTCTGCCCTTCCATCCTCCAGACTTGAGTTCCTTACTCTTGTCAATACTCCAAGACTATAGGATTCAATCCTATAGTCTATATATCCATTTCTATCTTTGGATAGTCTAACTTGTTAGTTTCTAGTTAGGATATAGTCCCGACTAGCCTTTTATCTATGTTCCAAGTATTCTTCAATACTAGTCCGCACATCCAACATTTATCATCCAGATCCATATACAATAGTTTAAACGATCATCCAGAAGTCCTGGATTCACTTACATATCTATTGATATCCAAAATTAAGGACAAGTACTCAGGAAAGGGGCACAGTTTATGAGCTGAGGCCAAGTCCTTCAGATCGATTATCCCTTGAGCACAACCTTAACACAAATGCTTCTCACAAATCAACACCTGGATAAACTAGCTGCTACATGAAGCAATTTTAAGGCTTGAGGTATGCTTCAAGGCTCATGTATGTCAGATGCTTTTCAGGCACTGAGACAAGGTGAGTTTTTTAGTACAGAAATGCTGCATAAATGTTTCTAATCTATTATACAGGCCACGGATCTCTTAATGATGATGACAATGACAATGATGGTGATGCAGTCACAGCTGCACTTCAAGTCCCCCCCTGTTATGAACTAGGATAGTTCTTAACAATTGAAGTTCAAAAGAGAACTATCGTCAATTGGAGTTTATTGATAAGACTACAACAACAATGAAGCCTATTGCAGAATGTCAAGAGTTCAGACTAATGATGAGGAGTGCTCAAAGTTAGAGACAAGTGTTCAGATGATCTAAGCTTGGAGGGCTTAGATGAGAGAATATCAGGTATCAAGATAAAACCTAGTAAGATTCAAGTGGAGAACTACATAGTACAAGGACATGTATTTAGGGCAAGTACAAGTGAGTAAGATTATAAGTACTTGCCAGATTAAGAATGAGTGCGATGAGTCAGAGATAAGATGAGTCACAGAAGTAAATATAGTACAATCACCTAGCGACAGCACAGCTGCGATTGTGATGTAATACAAGGCAAGGCAGAGCAAGACAAGAAAAAGAGTATAGGGACCCACGTAGATTGTAACCCCCCCCAATCATGTACATTTCAATGAACCATAATGTCATATCCCATACATTCGCGCTTCTCATCTGAAGTTCCGGATGTCAGATCTGATCAGATCCGATCCACAGATCCATACTGGATCCATCACGATAAGCTTCTTCATTCATATCCTGTTCATATAACGTTAAACACTGCTTATTTCCATTTAGTATATCTTCCCTTCTGGTATATCGGTTATGTTTACTTCCAGCTATGTTTACTGATCCGTTCACCTGTGATTAACTTCCGGCTTATGTTTGACTTCTAATAAGCATTGCTTATACATTGCGATACTTTGTGCATAGCCATTCGCTTAGTTCTATCATATATAAACTCTTGTATATGTCCTATAGCACCCCAGTTCGAATATCATCTTAGATTGTCCTCATTCTGTTATCCAGACTCGAGCCTTATCAACTCTTGTCACCCTCTGAGACTTAAGGATTGTATCTGATAGTCTAAACACATCCGCCTCTATCTTCGGATAGTCTACACTCTGTTAGTTTCTAGTCTTAGACTTGTCTAGACTAGCCTATATACTTCCGTCCGATATCCGGACGCCATCCGGATAAGTATATGATACTATTCCTTATCTTTGGATAGGAATACGATACTAATCCTTACCTTCAGATAAGTATACGATACTATTCCTTATCTTCGGATAGGAATACAATACTTGTCTCTACATCTGGATACCATACGATAGTCATCTGGACCCTCAGATATGATAAGTATAGTATTCTGAAATATGGGGCTATACTTGGGAAAGGGGCACAGCGTACAAGCTGAGGCCGAAGCCCTTCGGATCCGAACCTATTTGAGTACGACCTTAACACATGAGATCAATCTGTTGAGGGAGACATGGCTGATATAATCAATGGACTGTCATATCCCATATATTCGTGCTACTCATCCAAAGTTACAATCCACAGATCTGTTCCATATCTGATACTATAAGCTTCTTAATTCATATCCTGTTCATATAACATTAAACACTGCTTATTTCCTCCATTTGGTATATCAGTTATACTTACTTCCAGCTTGTGTTTGACTTGTAATAATCATTGCTTATACATTACTTATACTTTGTGCATAGCCTTTGGTTAGTTCTCTCATATACAAACTCTTGTATATGTCCTGTAGTACCTCAGTTCAAATATCATCTTAGATTGTTCTCATTCTGTCATCCGGACTTGAGTCTAATAAAGCTCTTGTCACCCTCTGAGACTTAAGAATCAGATCCAATAAGTCTACACATCCACCTCTATCTTTGGATAGTCTTAGACTTGTCTAGACTAGCCTATATACTTCCATCCGATATCCAGATGCATTTCAGATAGTACTATGATACTAATCCTTACCTTCGGATACGCTACTATAGCCATCTGGATCTTTGGATATGATACATATACACTTCTGAAATACTGGGCAGTACTCAGGAAAGGGGCACAGCGTACAAGCTGAGGCTGAAGCCCTTCGGATCTGATAACCTTTGAGCATGACCTTAACAATATCTTTGAACACATCGCAAAGGATGGCTCAAGCTTTCACTGCACAGAGTCATGGGTCAAGAAGTTTCTATCTGATCATCTCCAGTGGTCGTACCTGTCATATCCCAGATTCTGGACCTATCCTATAGTTGGATTTATGGACTAATCTGTAGATTAGATTCCTAGACTTCATCCATAACCAATTCCAGTCTCATCCACTATCGCACTTGTCCAACTACCGCTCGTTTGTCCGATCCGATATGCCTATCTGCTTCCTATCCGATACAATTCATTACCTGTCCATATAACGTTAACACAGCCTATTCCTTTATTCAGTATTCTCTACCTTCTGGATAACTGGTTCTATACTTAACTGATATCTTCACTGCTTGTCTATTACTGGTACTTGGTTGTTTACCTATCTGTTATGCTTACTGATCTGTTATCCTTTGACTGTGCTAATGTACATAGCCTCAGACACTGCCTCTGATTATTCCGTTAGCTACCTACAGTATATAAACTCTTGTAAATCTTGATAGATCCTCAGTTCAAATATTATTGTCTTGCAGCATTATTGTCCTCACACCTTAGTGTTGTAAGGATCCCTTCTCTATCCTTCAGGCCTAGGGATTGATTCCCTAGGCCAGAGCTCTGCTCTTCTGCATTTCTGGACTCTGTCCATTTCCAGATCCTACCTTAGGCCTAAAGGATTGTATCCTTAGGTCGAAGTTTTGCCTTTCCAATACTGGCACTCTTTCCAATCCTTATCCAACTCTGTCTCTACCTAAGGGTAGCCTATATCCATCTGTGTCCGCTCCAGAACCCCTATCCAGAACTCTGGACCACTATTCCTGCCTTGGACTGTGTCCTTTGCAGTATTTTCACCCTATGTCTTCACTAAGGATTGATATGCGCAGTTATTCCACTTCCTATCAAGTGGACAGAACTCTATCTGAGTTTCTGATACTTGTCCAGAAGTTTCCCGCACTCGTCCGGATGGTTCCCGCGCTTATCCGGAAGTCCTTTGGATGCTCCACCAGAGTTGTCTGCCTCTGAAGTCCTCCAGACTTTGTTAGGACCTTATTGGACTTTATCTGAAATTAAGGACACCATACTCGGGTGAGGGGCACAGCGTACAAGCTGAGGCCAAAGCCCTTCTGAGTCAGTCATACTCACCTCTCCTAGAGATTGTATGCACCTGTGTGCACAGTCTTTAACAGTACCATCATACAACTCACACTGCACAAAAAATAAAAAAAATGCTGAAGAATGCTGTCTTGAACAGTTCTTGCAGCTCACATTCACTATTCAAGACTATGTAATCTTTCATCCCAGCTTCTATGTCAACATCAATCAGACAAATGTTATCTGCCAGCCTGCCAACACTTCAACATATGAGATGAAGGGCTCAAAACAGGTCACCACTTGGGCAAGATGAGAAGCAGGCATTTACTACTGTTGTTGGAATCTCTGCAGCCAGCAATGCTCTGCTTTTCCAGATCATATATAGTGGAAAAACGAAGCACTCACTCCCAACGATGACATCTGCTCAGCACCAGGAAGCCCAGCAACTCAGATTTCAGTTTTGTTACTCCAACACTGACATGTATTGGTCCACGTTCGACTTGATGTGTAGCTATGTTTCAGACATCTTAGTGCCATACTGGATGCACCAAAAGGAGTTTTTAGGAGCACCTCCAGATCAAGAATGTCTTCTGCAGCTTGACATTTGGTCAGTTCACAGGTCTATTGCTTTTCAGACATGGTTGAATGAGACATACCCATGGATCAAGTATTGCTTCATCCCTGGAAACTGCACTGGCATTGCACAACCATGCGATGTTGGAGTTCAACATCCCTTCAAGCTGGTGGTGAAATGCTCCCAGCACACTGATATTGTAAATTATTGGTGCATTAGCATGTGACAATGCAATACGGCCCAGCGGAGTATCATGCAGGAATTCAAACCATTACTTCAAAGACTTTCGTTTGTTCCCTCTTCCCTCAGTTCATTCTTCCATGACTGAGGGTAAGTTCTTTGTTTCATCATATGCTACCTAGACACTAATATGGTTACCATAGTCTGACGTTGTCTAGACTTTATAGGTTATGAGCCCTGCTCACTCATAAGAAACAAGCGAGCAGAAACCCCTCTGGACATAGTCACTCCCCTTCCAGAACAGTTACGCCGCCAGTGTGCAACTGAGTCATTCAACAACATTGAAGTGTCATTCATATTCCCCTTTCAAGCAAGAAGCACCTTGCTGATAGACATATGCCCTGCCTTAAATAGCAGGACCCATTTGCATCCTTCCGATAACCCATCTTTACCTTTGACCACCACCTACCAGGATGGAAAAGCACCACCTAAGGTCAAATAGCACCAATACCAGTATCCCCAAACCAACCTCATCTGTTCCCACTGCTTCTGTGGCGATACCTACCATTCTAAAACCTCCTATCTTACATGGAGGTGGAATGAGCACCTCCGCTATGTCAACCACCACCTCTAAAGTTGTGGCAATTACCCTTAGTCACATGGATCTTGAGAAAATTGAACTCCTCGATCATGGACAGAACAACTGGGGGACTTGGTCAGCCAAGATATGCAACTACCTACTCCTTAAATATGGAGGAGGTTACCTTCTCAGCATCATCACATGTCCAAACAATGCTGCAGACCCTGTCGGTGCTAGCACCTGGGACCTCAACAACCTTTGTATTATCGCAGCATTAAGTACTTGCTCCTGTCTGGAGGACCAGGACTTCCTACTTCCTTTCATTGATGCTCACACTGTGTGGAAGGCCCTTAAGTCTCACCATGAGCAGGTTGGGCCTATTGCCCAGATCCTCCTCATCCAGCAGGCCTTCACCTTATGCTACCATCACTTGGAACATTTTGCCCTCACTAGTACACAGCTTACAGCCCTTGCTAGGCGCATATATGCCATTGGCATTCCCAAGGAAGATGACTTCCTCACCATACTCATGCTAAATGCCATGAGCAAGGATATTCCTCATATGCATAACCATGTTGCTGATGCCATCGCTATTAGCACCCCATCTGCACCTTATGGCCCGACCAATATCAGATCCTGCCTTGAATTAGAACAACAACTTGTTGATAATGACAAAGGAAAGGGACCTGGCAACATTGCCATGATGGCATCCAATAAAGGGAAGCCCAATCGAAGCTGAAACACTCAAGCTACTTGTACTGACTGCAGTCAATTCACCCACACAAATTGCTGCACTACTTGTGGTGGCTGGTGGCACTCTGCCAAGGACTGCTATGGGAAAGGTGGAGCTATGGAGTGTAAGAAGGATGAGGTCATCACTTGTTGTCATGCTGCACACTCCAATGGCAACACTACCAGAACCCCTGGAATGTCTTTCTCACACCCTACCAAAGGAGTATCAACTGGGAAGCCTGGTGGCCTGCAGTACAATACTAGCGGTCACGCTTATCTCCTAGACACCAAGACACACAAGGCCATCTTCATTGCCAGTGCTCTGCCCCCTCCTACACCAGATCCTAATATACTGACCCAAGAGTTCGCTGGACTTGCATATGATGTCCCATCCTCCGCACCCATCAAGGAGCTTCCTGAGGATGCATACAATGCACTATTTGCTGCTGTCGACTTGCAAGCCAGCATTGACTGGCACACACACACCCAGCCTGTCAACTTTGCCAGCCTTACTTACAAGGCGCCAAATCAGTGTGCTCATACCCCATTGACCTGTCTATTGTTCCCTTCTTCCTTGACAGTGGTGCCTCTGTGCACATCAGTAATGTTGAGTAGGACTTCTATACCCTATGTCCTATACCTCCTCGTGCTGTCAACGGTGTTGGCAACTCATCAATTCAGGCTGTTGGTGTTGGCACCATTCACTTAATCATGGCAAAAGGCATCCATCTCACACTGGACCATGTCCTTTTTATCCCAAGTGCCACTGTCCATCTTCTGTCAGTCTCTGCCATGTGCACCGCACATCATTGCATTGCATCTTTTGATGCCACATCTTGCTGGGTCCAGGCCTGCAGCAACACCTGAATGTTGACCGGAACCTTGACATCTCACTGTCTCTATGCTCTCTCAGGTGGACAACTATCTGCTGACCATGTGTATCTCATGCAATGCACTCCCACCCTTGAAACGTGGCACAGATGCCTTGGCCATGACAACTTCTGCTCTGTGTATGACCTCGCTCATTCAGGTTTTGCTACTGGTATGCCAATCAACTTATCCTCCCTTCCTCCCATTTGTGATGTGTATCCTTGGAAAACAGACTAAGTCAAGCATACTGAAAGTTAGGGAGGGGACTCATGCAGATCACAGACCTGGAATCATACATGTCGACCTGATGGAGCATCCAGATACTGTATCTGTCGCTGGAAATAAATACATAATGGATGTGATTGATGATTTCTCTTCTTATTTGTGGTCCATCACCCTCACCTCCAAAAATGATGCCTTTCCAGCTCTGCAAGATTAGGTTCACACGTGTGAAGTTGAGACAGGTCTGGCTGTTGGTATATTCCGATCTGACAATGGTGAGCTAAAATCCAGTGGGATGCATGATTGGCTTGCCATCCGTGGCACTTTACATCAATTCACTGCCCCATACATGTCAGCTCACAACAGCTGAGTTGAATGATTGCATTGTATGCTGATGGGTAAAGCTCACGCAATGCACACATTTTGCAATGTACCCACTAACTGTTGTGACAAATTTGTCCTTACAGCCAACTACCTATCAAATTGCATGCTGGTTACTTCTCAATCCAGTCACACTCCCTATGAAGCCTGGTTCAGTCATAAGCCTGACCTTTCCCATCTCTGAGAAATCAGTTGCTGAGTGTTTGTTCTGATTCAAAATCGACACAATCATAAGATTTTTAACAGATCGACTGAATGCATCCTTATTGGCTACTCGCTCGACTCAAAGGCTTACAGGTGCTACCACCAGGCCACCAACAAAGTTTTCATTTCTTATAATGTCTCTTTTATTGAATCTTTTAATGACCATCCTACACCTTTGCATCCCAGTGTGATAATTAAGTTTTCCTTGGGCTGATATTAGCTTTACTTACTTACCTTTACATTCATTACTTTTGTGGCTTGTATAAGCATGTTTCCCTTTCACCAGTACCAGTCTGAAGTTTGATGAGTTTTCACTACTTCTGAGCCTGAGCCTAGATCAGAAGCCCTTTAGGGTCAAACACTGTCTTCTAGGACATAGCAGCTAGGCAGGGTATTGACTCACATATTGGTTAGGGAGTGTTCCTACTACCTAGCCAAGTTTGTGCATCACACCAGCCAGTTGCTGCCTAATCCAACTGCATCTTCAATGCCGGATGCGCCCATCATGGCCTCTGCCATCCCCACCCCTGGTTCTAGCCTTGAGGCAGGTAATGAGGTACTCATCTTTCCTACTGGATCCACAGGCCCTTCAGAACAGGCTCCTTCCATCCATCACACTGCTCATGCACATGTCCCTTCAGAAAGGCATTGCGCAGCTGATGGCACTCCTTATGTGCCTGCCGTCCAGTGCACTGCACTGGCAGCCATGAAAGCTGCTGAACATCTCTGTGCACTTGATGATCTATCTGATGATGCACTCAAAGCAGACACCCCCAATATTGATCTCAAGGCACTGGAAGCTGAACTGGCCTTCATGGCTGTCCCCAACAACTACGACCATGAGGTTGCTGATGATCCAGTCACCTATTGTGACACTATGGCTTCAGCTCATGCTCATGAATGGACCAAGGCACTCCAGGAGAAGTTTAATTCTCTCCGAGACTTAGGTGTGTATAAACTTATACACCACTCATTCATGCCTGCAGGATGGAAACTGATGAAAGGTCGGCCCATTTTCAAACTTAAATGGAACCAGGATGGTGCCCCCTCCTTCAGGATGTGTGAGGTGCTCTGTTTGAGGTCTGTCAGCATCATATCATTACAGATGCTTGAGCACCAACTGCACACCTCAAGTCCTTTAGAATATTGGCACACTTGGGCATGGCCCTCGACTGGGAAAACAAGCAACTGGACATCAAAACTGCTTTCCTCTACGGGCTCCTGGATTCAGATGAAGTCTGTTACATGGTGGGAGCTACAGGAAGGACTCTATGGCATGAAGCAGGGAGGACTTGTCTGGAATAAGACACTTAATGGCGCCATGCTAGCCTGTGGCTTCACACGTCTTAAGAGCGAGCATTGCATATACTTCTGCAAATCTGCTGATGGAGTTCTGCTCATTGCTATCCATGTTGATGACTTCTTCACCATAGCCAGTTCCAAGGACACACTTCAAACATTCAAAGCCAAACTGCACACAAAATGGGAGGTTGCTGAACTAGGCAACACTCATTTTTGTATCATGCCTCTCATTGTGTGATATGGTGCTTTTCACTAAGGAGTACATGGCACAAACTTGTAGCATCACTCTGGGTGCTATCTGCAGCTATTCCTATATGAGGTGCAGCTTTCCTGCGCAACACATTGAAGGGTCAACAATTCTGCTGGGATGCAGAACAATGTTGGGTGAATGCTGCCTAGCTGCTATTCAACCCAAGGGCTTCTGGACTAAGCTCAGGGCTCAAGAGAGAGAGAGAGAGAGAGAGAGAGTGTGTGTGTGTGTGTGTGTGTGTGTGAGAGAGAGAGAGAGAATATGAAAATGTCACTCCAGACAATGAGGACAAGACTGTGTATCAGGAGCTGTATAGTGAGCTATTGAGCTACTACTAAAACTAATGAGCTGCAAATCTGGGGAAGCTACTGAATCCTAGAAGGAGAGCTACCAGAAATATAACTGAAAGTCTAGCTAATAAGTGGAAGTATAGGGCGAAGATTTGGTGATTATGTAAGCAGTGAAAATGCGGACATAAGCAAGGAAAAGTAAGGTAAGAAAGCTAAGTAAAAACTGTTAATACCAGCCTAGAGGGAAACTAATCCCTACAACGTGCCTTGTGTGCACACTTCCTGCACTTCACAATGTGCACGCTTGAGCACCCTATAGTGCCAGCCATCCAGAAGCATCCATCCACTGTCCACCAAGCTCTCTAAGTGCATATATTCCCATTTCCCCTATTTGCATATCATTCCACTCTTTATTTTTATCATGGACCCTTACTTATATATACCTTTACATACCTTACTCAGTAGCACTTCAGCTCTGCATGACAGCGCTTAGGCGCCATATATAAAGTGCCAGCAGTACTTACTAGAGGGGACTTTTTTCAGTTGACAGGACTTTCGACCCACTATTTACCTAGCAGAACATAGTTGAAATCCATTCGTTTACACTCTCTCATTTTCTGCATACACACACACATGTTCCCGCGCTTCGTGCAGCACATGGGTGCTTGTGAGATTACCTTGGACTACAGTGATGAAGTCGAGGAGGAGGCCACATCGCATTGTAGAGACTCAATTCTCTACAGGCTGGTATTGGCCTATTTTATAGCTCATGACGACTGGGCTTCACAGCACAACATCACCATCATGTGTAGAGCGATTCCACATATCATGCACAGCTTCCCTGCAATGACGTGCCAGACTCATGACACTTTCCCGCACTTGCACAATGCATTCCCACGCTCGCGCTTAGTGTGCGTTCTTGCGCATCTTCACGTTCCATCGCGATTTAGTGCGCATCATCACAGGAGCATCCATCCACTGTCCAGCCAGTTCCTTGGTGTGTCACATTCCATTTATTACTATATCTGATGATGTTTGGTATTGTACGATTATTATTTTGTTATGGACCCTTACATTACATCACTTACATACTTAGAGCGCTCCCGATTCACTTCCAAGCCCTGGGAAGGCACTTATGTGCAACTTAGGGTTGCCATGTCTGTTTTTACAACTTAGCTTCTGGCAGTCACCATCTATCACCAGTTAGTTCCATGCAGTGCATGTATCCGTCGTTGTAGTCCCTAGCATCTGTCTATAGCTAGTGGCAATCACATTATCCATCTATTATCTGTCCAGCATCTGTCATCCTTGCCTCAGTTCAGATCACAGCATCATTTATACGCCCTCCCTACACTTGTGCACTTCGCGCACTACTTTCCCACGCTTCGTGCAACCATCGCGTTTCGCTTTCCCGCATGCGCCTTCAGCACGTTTTGCATTTTCTTCACATTTCACCGCATTCCATCGCATTTCTTCGCGCTTTCTTGCGCTTACATCGCATTTGATCAGGGTTGATCAGCATTCACTTGTGGATCTTTGCTTTCCTTGTGTCCCCTTTAGGGTCAAACACTCTTGCTTCTGTGAGTATAGCAGCTAGGTAGAGCTGAGACTCACTTGTACTGGTTTTGCATTATTATAGCTAGTGCCTAGCCAGGTTGTGATACCTACAGCGTTGGGGAGGAGTATTGGTGAATTAGCACGTGACAATGCAATACGGCCCAGCAGAGTATCATGCAGGAATTCAAACCATTACTTAAAAGACTTTCGTCTGTTCCCTCTTCCCTCAGTTCATTCTTCCACAACTGAGGGTAAGTTCTTTGTTTTGTCATATGCTACCTAGACACTAATATGGCTACCATAGTCTGATGTTGTCTAGGTAAGATAGGTGTCACTCTTATCCAGCACTGCTTACATCAGCAAATTGAGAGCCTTGCCATTGCTCAAATTATGAGCACATATATTTGTTTCTGATGTTATTGGATCATAGGAAATATTTAACAGCAGTATAGTTTGAACTGCCAGGAAGCAGAAATTAAAAATATTCAAAACTAAATGAGATTTTCATTGTCCAATTTTTTTTGTTCTATTAAGTCAGAAAGTGGTTTACAAGGCCATAAGATGCCAGGGAATAATTTTGAAGTTCTCGACTCACCAACATTTGGCCGCTTATATAATACATCATGTGATGTGTGTCTGGGCAGGATGAGGAGGAGAAGGCAGCAAAAATCAGTGATATAACCCACAAAAAGCATCTCATAATGTGTGCAACATCTAAAGCTAATAAGGCTTGTCTATTGATGATGTACACAACACAGATATGCAAACCGATCTGCACATTTCATTTCCACGTATGCACAAGGTCTTACTGGTGGCGAAGCAGCTTGGGCTAACCATCAATACCATAGACATCACACTCTACCTCCCTCCATGATTCTTGAGGTTAAGGAGACACTTAGAAAGGCTTAATGCGCCAGAATACAGTGTTATTGCATGTACTAATTACTCATCACTTGTCACTAATCCTTCTTGCAGCAATCTCAACTCTTGAAAATTTTCACATCGAAGGTTTGGCCGCATTTAGGGTTAGGGTCATGATTATGTAAGAGGTGTTGGAAAAGAGTGACGCCTATCTTACATACTAATTTAGTTCGTTCTTCCACAACTGAGGTCTGACATTGTCTAGACTTTATATAAATGAAGCATTAGCTTTATTGCAAAAGAACCAAGACTCCCCATCTGCATTGTGGCTTGATACAACATTGCCTACCCTGCATGACCACTCAGTGCAGTGGCTACTGCATGGATACCACACCATCAACAAGCCTGAAGTGATTAAGCAGGTTTGTTTCTACTTTCAAATCATCGACAACGTTCTGACATCTTCATATTCCAGGCTTTTGCATCTTGCCATGCAGGTCCATCATTTAACCTCTCATTTGATAGCATTACAAGCCACAAGGCCTTGCAATGACTTTGGGATGTGCAGAAGAACGAAGCAGACCTCTGGACAAAGATTTCAACTCACCAATACAAACTTTCAGAGCAGCATGGTGTCACAGATGCAAATGAAGAGCCAGCATTCACAGACGATGCCAATGCCAATGCTTTGGATGGAAGTGACATAGCAATCAAGGCCATCTTACAGCATATTGCAGATGGCGGCAGCCAGGACCTGCCAGCAGGCTACAGAGTTGATGATAATGGCTCACTTATCACACATAATGAGGCAGAGGTGTACGAGTCGGATGTTGCAGGACATGCTCAGGTTGCCAAAGCTTTGAACTTGGGTGAGGGAGGGGGGGAAAGCAAAGAGATCCCTTGTGTCAGGAGAGGAAAGCACAGGCACACTGTGAACACCTTGTATAATGATTTTTAGTTGCACTAATCAGTTGTCTACAGCAATTTTTTTTTAATGTTATTTTACCATATGTCACAAAATAGCTTCGATTCGTTGGAGGGTGGGACGCGTGACGAAGTTATGGTCGTAACTCTACAGTATACCACACCAGCATCAAGTTCATTTGCCGCATCAGCACATAATTCTCGTTCTCATGTAGCACATCCCATTGATTATAATTACAGTCACACTCCATACTATATTCCACGCCATACCAGTCAATAACAATCATAATTTTTCGCTCTAACTTAACTGCTGTCATGGCAGCTGTGACAAACTGTGACGAAGGCGTTACTTGACGACTTGATCAGCCGTGATGGATAGTATACCGCATGCTGTGCTTTGTTAGTCTTTAGCCGATGTTCAAGATATTCTGAGGTTCACTATTGTTGGTTGTGAAAGGTGCTGGTTACTGAGTACTCGGAAGGAACCGGCACACATCCAGCAGAGCGGCAAGCGTTTTTTTTTCTCCTTGCCCTCGGTTCCTGTTCTTCACTGCACTATACGAATCGCTCACTCAGTTTCATCGCTCGCTATCATATTTTCGCCCACCCACCACACCCAAGAACAATTTATATCAGTCGTTCTCTGTCATTACATACCGATCTTATTATTACACCCCTATCCTTCATAGCTTCATATCCCTACAATCATAATGGTCATTCATTCAGCCCGCTTGTCGAGTTTTCCCGCCCACCCAGCGGCAATCTCGCCAGCGTCCGAACCGAGCTAACGCTCGGCCCAGCCCAACCACTGTGTGTCTGACCTCAATGATTGGCGGTAGACGAAGCTGGATAATTTACAGGATTTGCCTGCAATTCACCTGGAATATGCAAAGGAATTCCTTAAAGCTTCCCATAAAATACCCGATCAAGGTACAGGACGGGTGCTTCGCAAAACTGTTGCTCGACGACAAGCTTGCTTCATGCTCGTTCTGTTAAGTGTTCTGGAGCTTGAAAATGATACATTGAACGCCCCAGACATGTTCATATACAGGCTCGCAAGCTGCTCAAGTTCGTCCCTGCAAGAAATCAGGATGCTGACTTTCCATTCGACATTGGTTCGCTTGAAATGTAGCCAGATGAGTCGACCCTTGTTCTTTGTCGTGGACAGGTGCCTTGCCAACATTTTAAGTGGTGCACGGGAGAGGCTGAGTGTTCTATTGTCATCACTATTTGCACAGGCCTACGATCATGATGAACGTTCAACGCTCAGCAGTGCTTTTGGATAAATAAAAGGTGAAACTGATTTGGAGTTGTTTTTGTTATGTATATGCAGTGTTCGGCCCTGCATGCTGCGAATGAACCATAAATAGGAAGGGCTGCGGCCTATTTTATATATGAGCGGCTAACGAAGGGTAATAGGGCAAGGGCACGTAAATATCATTCCCAAATGTCAGCACCACCACCTCCAATTCCACCTCTTCCTATAGATTACCTACCTCAACCACCACCACCCATACCACCACTTCCAATAGAATATCTAAGAGAGCAATCGAAATCACCTTTACCTGCTCCTCGTCCACATCGTGTTGATCTAGATTTACCACATAACGTGAGTTCTCATCTCCATACATACTAACCTTTAATTCATTACATATTCTAGATGGCTAGATCCTTGGATAATGCTGTTTATCCTCCTCAAAATTTTCATCGACAGCCAGGTTTTGACCACCACCTTCCTGGAACCCAACTCCTGTTCCTCTCCCAGTTTCACCACGTCCACATCATTCTCCTTCAATGCCGCCACCTCAACCTCACTATCCACAACACTCTCCTCCTACACGTGCTCAAAGTCAGAGCGCAGTTCCCAGTCTCACAGCCCCTATCCCAACAATACAATCTCTCTCTATCGCGCTTCCCACAATACAACAGCCCACTCATGATCCTGCCCTCAAACTCGCTTGGGCCCGTGACGTTCTTATCCTCGTAGATCGTACTCAACATCCTACCGCAACTGACATCCCAGCGGGCCCAGTTACCATTACTGATCCACAACTACAACGTCTCATCGCAACCGCAGTCCCTCTCATACAGCACCTTGCAAACTTAAATCAACAACCACTTCCTTTATTCGTAGCTGAAGCAATATACCTCCGTGCTACCCTGGAATCAAGCGGAGCTTACCCAGATCGCATCCCACACAATCCCCGTCAGGCATTCCGGGATTTCGAAGCGGCTGCACGTGCAGGTTACGCCGCTGCATGGTTCCGTCTCGGTCGCGATTACGAAAACTTTAACGATGCAGTCCATGCCAAAGAATGTTTTGAACGAGGCGCAAAGTTGGGCGTCGAAAGCTGTGTTTATGTACGTGTCTCAATTTTTCTTATGTCATTGTCTCATTGGCATCTAGCGCATGGGTATGGCCAATTTACTGGGTCAACTAGGTCTCCCTCCAAACCCGGCTGCTGCCCTCCCCTTTTTGCAGCGCGCTGCTACACTCGCAAGTACTACCACCCCTCAACCCGCCTATGTTTACGCACTCCTCCTCCTCGGTGAATTCTCCGCTACTTCATTGCCTGCTTCTCTCCTACCTCAACCACACATCGCTCAATCAGAGGCTCGCCGCCACCTAGAGCGCGCAGCCTACCTTGGCTTCGCACCCGCACAATACAAGCTCGGCCACGCTTATGAATTCGCCAGTCCGCCTTTCCCCTTTGATGCATTGCTCAGCGTCCAGTATTACTCTCTTGCTAGTCAGCAGGGCGAGGTCGAAGCAGACATGGCCCTCAGCAAGTGGTTCTTGTGCGGTGCAGAAGGTGCATTCGACAAGGACGAAAGTCTTGCTTTCACCTTTGCCGAAAAAGCTGCCAGACGCGGGTTACCAAGCGCTGAATTTGCGATGGGGTATTATAAAGAGGTCGGTGTGGGCGGTGAAAAGGATATCCAGGAATCGATGAAGTGGTACTCCATCGTATGTCTTCTTTCATGTTCATCAATTCTTACTCACGAGTCTGTAGGCTGCTGAACATGGAAACACAGATGCTGTAGAACGTATCGCAGCGCTTAACCAAGTCGTCCCTCAAGCCCTTTCACGACAAGAGCACGATACCATCACCGAAGCTCAGCTCGTCCGCAAGCGTACTCAAGCACGGGAACGATCAAGTGTACAGCCACGCATGAGCGCGGAAGACGGAAGACAAGTCGTGGAAATGGCCAGAAAAAGCTCGATCGTGCGACAGCAATCTCCACCCCGGGCGCCTGCGAACATGATTTCACTTGTGGAGAGTTCATCGCCATCTGCTGTACCCCAGCAACTACCTCCACAACAACAACAACAACAGCAACAGCAACCGCAGAGGCAGTTCGCGGGTCAACATCGGTACACCCTTGTAGACCCTGGATCTGGGGGTGCGCCGCCGTCGCGTCAGCAGTCGCCAATACAACAGCCACAGCCACAACCTGCTTATGCAAGAGCGGCTGGGAGACCGCCTGGCCAGAGACAGGGGTCAGGGCCGCCTCAGGGGCAGTCACCACAGGCTCTGGCCACATCGGGCGATAGAACGCCCACTCCTCAAGGGTCTACACGTCCCCCAGGTCCAAAACCCCCCACGACATTTGCAGAGATGGGAATTCAGGGTGCAAAATTGGAGGAGAAGGAATGTGTAATTATGTAGGTATTCCGTGCATACCCTTTTTCGAACTTTTTTTCTTTTTTTCTAGCGTCCCATTTGTGAGCACTTTACGTAGGATTATCACACGGACGTAATGGCTAGATGTCATGTTTTCGTTTATACATGGTGTAATGCTATCATGGGTTTTTATTATAATTATTTGGCTGTGTGGCCTCGGTGATGAACGCTGCGGGATCTAGGAAAAACTTACATCAAGGTGCTGCTGCGTACTTACGTCCCTCTGATTGATGGCCGTCTAGATTACGCGGACTCTAGATGCGGACATGGCGGTTGAATAACCAAGCTAGGTTGACACCAGCATTACCGCGACTTTTCAAGGGAAAAAGGGCCCCATAGTAGCACGGAATGGGAACGAGACTCAACGTTGAAAAGATGGTCCATCAGTGAGGAACAGAGTCCTATGACATTTCCAGCACGAATTGTGCTCACGTATACCTATTTTCCATACTAATCAATAATCTGCCGACGGTAAAAAAAGTTAGTGTATGGTTATCAGTAATGTATGCAAAAGAGCAAGGGGAAGCGCGAGAGTGGTTTGATTGTCTGGTATACCAATGCAAGGATCGTGTGGAACGTGAAAGTGCAAGATCAAAACATGTCGACTTGAAAGCAAATCACGGTGATATCAAAAAAAAACCACAAAGAGAAAAGAAAAACCAACAGTCCTATTCATCCTTTTTTGATCAGAGATCAGCACCGACGGCGTCTACAACGTATAGGACTTGCTGTGGTCGGACAAACAGTCCCCTAGACTCGGATGTCGACAGGTCGGATGCAGCAGGGGATGAACTTCGCATCCGCTTCGTACGGTCCATTCCTACGGTCAACTGGTCTCCTTCTCGTTTTAGTCCACGATTATCCCTCCCTGATCCGTTCATCCAGTCCATCTTCCGCCGTCTCTGCGTCTGATAATCATCTGCGCCAAACTCCCACTCTGACCCATTACTCCCAATATCGAAATAACGGATGCCGCCCCAGGACCCATCATTCCACTGACGGCCATCTGAGGGATCACCAACCCAGGCCTCCAGTGGCACTTCGATGCCGACCCAGGGTCCGAGCTCGCCCTCGACTTCCCCGATGTACCGTGCAAATGCCTTGAAACGCTTGCGCTTCGATGACACTATGCATGGAATGCCAACATCGAGAGTCGCACCGCGAAGCTGAACCAAAACATTCGCCTCCTCCGGGGAGGCAGATGATTGTTCAGGAGTCCGTATACTTGTTGTGATCGTGTCTGATGACCCGCGGCGGGTGAGTGAGGGAGGAGAGTCTGCTGCAGGAGAGGTCCCATCTTGTGTCGGAAAGCCGGTATCATCATCATTGACGCTGATTGTCTCGCGATCCTTGCCCTTGTCCAGGTCGCTCAGCGTAATGCGAGGTGATTGTTGAGAGCGACTCTCGACGGTTCTGCTAAGCGGCTTCCTTTGTGAGGTGGTGGTGGTTTTGGCGGGTGTACGCTTGGAAGGGGTCAACTTTGTAAATTCAGACGTTCCACGGCGGGCGGATGTTCGTGTAGCGACGGCAGTGGTCGTTGTTGAAGTGGATGCAGTAGATGACAATCTTTCTCTCACAGAAGTGCCTCTATTCGTCCCAACCGTCCTCGCGCTGGCATTTGATACAGTGGATCCTCCCGACCCCTTCCTCGAGCGAGGCATGAGCATTTCAGAATGAGCAGTCCTGAACGTAGCGTCGCTTATCGCACTGGACAAACCCGAATTCGGGCGGGGAACAGATGGAATACGGAGTGTGGACTCTCTTGCGGAGGAACGGACGGTGGAAATACGTGAACGCACCGAAGGTGTGATGGATTTTGGCTTTGGAGAAGGTGAACAAGATGTGATAATTTTACTCAGCGCGGGCTTGGTCCCGTTTGGCGTAGGACTAACGTTGCCTGTACGAAGCGAGGGGGTCTTGCGTTGCATAGCCTTCTCCGTCGTACTCGATCGCACGGATGTGATGCTCTGCGAGTCAGGCGTGAGCTTAGAGTCAGGGCGTACATCATTAGGCTTGGGAGTCGTAACATTGCGTGGAGACGAACGCCCAATGGTGCGCACGCTGGCCGCGGATGATGTTATTGTAGCCTCACGGGCATGTTTGTGGGGACTGTTGATATTACGGCTCAGCACAGATGCGCGCAGCGAATGCACACTAAGTGTATCAGAATCTGCATCTCCGGTTGCAGATGACTTGCGGAAGGCAGTGCGCCGGAGGTGCGAGGGCTGAGCGGGTGATATCAGGTCTTCAACAGAGACTTCCAGTTCTGATTAAGATACGGACCAGTTTTAGACATCAGATGAGAAGACGAGCACATATAACGTACCCTGAGAGATCTCTTTAATGGCCCAGCCCTCAAGGCCATCGAAGCCACCCTGCTGACGCGTGCCCATCCAACGCTTTCGGATGTACCGAATGAGATCTGCACGAGCGTCTTCAACTTGCACGCGGATGTGCGAGGTGGCGGAGAGCATGGCAGCATCTTCATCTGTCGGGTGTGGTCGTAGGAGGATATTCACCAGGCTCTGATCAAATATCAGCATCATACATGACTGGCCTCACCTCGATCCTCACCTGATACATTGTTCCAGCGTGTTTCTCAACCATTCCGCGCTTAATCGCTTCCATCACCCAGGTAACCCTCTCGCCATCATCAAACCTCTCGCCATCAGCCTCCATGATCTGTAGCCAATCATCCTGTTCGAAACACTCGGCACTCTGACTCACAAGACATTCATCGATCGCTTTCCGCGCCTGTAGCACCATCTCCCGCGACGTGTCTGCCCAAGCATCGATGACAGAGTCAAGCTTCTTTATCGCGTGCTGCGCGGCAAATAATAAGGGAAATACGTTCATCGGCGTGGTCCGCTTTGCCAGACCCTTCAGCAGATTTTCTCGAATCTTTTGCGGAAGCGATGCGAATTCAGAGATGCACCAGCCTTCCCCGAACAGGCCAACGAGTGCCCGCCGCGCGCCCCGTTCTAAGTAAGTGTTCTTGACATCGTCTGCAAGCGCGAATTCGAGTACACGTGGCGCTCGCCGGGCGCACTGTCGGCACCGACATCCGCCAGTACCCCACTTGGACCCTGTGATGCGCTCATACTCGTTGAATTCGAGAGATGCATGAAATAGTCCATGAATCATCTCGTACACGATCCGGGCCTGTATTTCAGCAACCAGCCCATCCAAAGATAGGTAGGTCGCCGACTTAAGGATCGCGAACGCGGTGTCCAAGTCGTACGTCCGGTGGGAGAATACGAGGGTTCCTGTGTAGATGTACCCCAAAGTAAAATGGAGTGAGGCAGGCGTAAAAGGAGGCGAAGGGAGCGTGACCGTAATTGGTTCCCCGGACTTTGCTGGCTGGGCCCAGTTCAAGAGCTGTGCGTGGAAGTAGGGGGAGCGGGACACTAGAATGAAGCGATGGGAAGAAAAAATAGCGGTTGCTGGCTCGTGGTTCGTCGAGGAAAAGGTGCCGGATAGAGCGATGCGCACGTCAGAATAGAGACGAGATCGCCACATAAACACGAGATCTTTGCGCAGCTTGTCAACGCGGTTATCCTCTGCATCAACATGCTCGCGCGACTCCGAGGTATCAAAGAGAAATTCAAATGCCTCGCCAAGTCCCTCGCCTGTGTATAGATATTCTAACTCGTTTGAAAATAGTGTTGTGCTGCTAATAGCTGGTATGCGCATGACGGCGTTGAGGTTGGTGGAGGGTGAAGGGGATGTCGAACGGTACGGAGATGGAGAACGAGAAGTCTGGGCATAGTCTAGGGTGAGACTCAGGGACATGGCAGATTGTGCTGGCGCTGGGGAGGGACTGGTAGAGTAGGGAGTCGGGGAAGCAATGGGAGGGGGGCGGAATTGAAAGAAACGTTGCTGGAAGGAAGGCGGGGCGCGTGCATACACGATAGCTAAATTTTATTAGCAAAGACGCGATGATGAAACTCTAAGTATAACCACCTTTGTGGCCCCAAACTTCATCATGATCATCATCGTTATTATCGTCGGACTGGAGTTCCCAAACGACATCTGCAAATCGATCCTTTGCCTGGTGAAAGAGGTTAGTGAGATCATTACGCCAGGCTTGAGTTGACTGTCTTGTTGCTTCCTGGACAGTATATGATGGCGTAGGACTAACACCGACCATCGCCATCGCCAGAAACGATGAATACAACGAGCAATCGAATGGAGACGGTGTGGAGGACAGTCAAGAAAGTTGCAAGCACCAGAAACACGTGTTGTAATAGGGTTAAGGTTATTGCAGGCAAGGTACTTAGAGCCAAAGAAAAGAAAAATATTAATTTCAGGGTTAAGCCACTAATGCGCCAGTAAGTACGAGAAAGGACATGTTTAATCACCCCAAGCAGCACAGCTCCAAATCAAAACAAATCCTCCTCTTCGGGCTTCCAATTCTTCGCCTGATCCCAATACCCTGCTAACCTCTGCCCCAACACCTCCTTCGCCATCGCATCCGTTGGACACCCCCTAGGCTTAAACGCATTAAATGCCCGATCTCTAAGTTGACCCTCCCACACGAGATAACACGCATTGTTTTCGAGGGAAACTATTTCTTCGGGTTCTGCGGATTTCCTGGGACCTCCAGCACCAGCAACATCATTGAAAGTGGCACCATTGATTTCTGTGCCTTCTTCGCTTGCGTTATCGAGAACTACATCCTCCCCACCGCGTGGACGCGCAGCCTCGGTCCAAGCGATACGATGAAGCATCAACCGTTTATAGTTCTGAATGAACTTGGAAGCGCCTTCGACATACACCATGCTAAAGGCGGGATTAAAAATGCATACCCCCGTTAAGTTGAGTTGTTCTGCGTTTTTGCGGACTTTGAAGCGGTGGGAGGGATCTGTGAGCGTTTTGACCCTGTTGCATAAGTAAACGTAAAAGGTGAGCAAAAGCGAAGTTAGCTTGGGTAGTACTGACGAGCAAGGGGTACGCACTTGAAAACAGCCCCAACAATACCCTTCTTCTCCTGCTCAGATTTCTTATTCTCAATCTTCTCTCTGCGCTGTTCATCCGTAAGTTTACGTTCCGCATTCGTCTTTTCGTGCGTGTGTTTTCTCATCGCGACTTCTCTGCGCACACGAGCTTCGACGCGTGTGGGGTCTTGGACTGCGTCTGATGTCAAAACTTTCATGAGATTCGACAGGCGAACTGTGTGACATGAATCGTCAGTAAGGTCGAGAAAGTTTAAAGCAGTTGAGGCGTGCCTTTGGGTGGGTCAGGCGGGATGAGACCCATACGAATACGATCGCGTTTATCTTGACGCTCGGCTTGACGGCGCTGCTTGCGCATCTTCTTTGTCTCCTGTAGTGCCATATCAGATTGTACACACCCATACACGTTATATACACATATACACACCTTTTTGGTTAACATGAGCGGTTTCAAGCCGATCTTGTTTTCTTCCATTGGAGCTGGGATAGGAATAGGGTGCTGGACGTACAGGGTGACTGGCGAATCCTGAGTTCGGATGTTGAGGTGCGAAAATCCGAGGTAAAGGTCATCGTAGGTCTTATTTGGCAGTAGAGCTGCATCCCACCATTCCACTGTTGGGGGAGGTTCACGCTGAGAGCCATGATTAGGGACGAAATAAACGATTCAGTATGAACGTACCTTGATGTTCTTCTCCAGAGTCTCGAACTCTGAATCAAGACCAGCTTTACGTGCGCTCTCGGCAATACGTTGCTTGAGCGCCTCGAGCTGCGCTTCCTGACGCATTTGTTCGGCAAGCTGTTGATACTTGCCTTGGGGATTGAACCGGAAAGTGCGACCGTGACGCTCCTTTGGTGCGCCTTCAAAACCACTTTCTTTGGCTGCAGTTGAGCTGGAAGCGTAAGGATTGGCTTTGACTTCGACGATGGGTACTGGGGTTGGCGCTGGGGGAGGGGTTGGGGCATTTCGAATGTTTGCCTTGAAAAAGCGTCAGTTTCAACGACATGTATGAAGGATTCATGCGCACCTTGATTGAAGCGAACTTGGGCTGCATTGGTTTGTATCGATCCTTCTTCGACTGTGGTGCAGCAGGAGCGGTGTCAAGGAGAAGGGGATGAGCGGTCATCTTCAAGCCAGCACCTTGCTGGGCTGGTTCAACGGGCTTGTTCCTCTTGCCCATTTGGGGAACCGACTAGACGTATAGTTTGGAAGCAAGGATAATCAGAGAGTGGGGAGACTGACCATGTATGGGTTATCCTTGACGGCAAGCTTCGTCTGTGCCTCTGCCACACGGCGCTTGGCCTCTGCGACCTTGCGAGCAAGGTCTTCGGTATTCTGAAGTGGCGTACCTGGAGCTGGTGAGGGGCTATCTGTCTTGACTGGTGGAGCCTTTGCGAGACCTGATATACCACCTTTCATGGCTGCGACCTTTGCCGCAATTTCTGCTCGTTTCTGTGCGATGAGAGCATCTCCAGATAGCTGTTGAGAGATAAATGAGCGATTAATTGAGCTTGAGAGAGGGATACACTGACGACTGCTGGGGCGTTGCTCCCATTAGAGTGAGTCTGTAAGGAACAAAGGGTTATAGAGACATGTGAGAACGATATAGCAGGTGAATTCACCTTGAAGAAAAGAAAGTTAGACTCACAAAATCACTAGAAACAAACATGAGCCAGTTAAGCAAAGTATGTAGTAGGATTGACTGACCTTTTTGGTTTTTTTGTTAATGGAGACTCGCCATTCCCGTCGAATGCTCGCTTGTTCATCGTGCGTGGTGGCAAACCGAAAGCTGCAGCACACTCAGTTCAATATCAATTGACAATGTTAACCCCTCCCAGAGGGGGTTGTGTGAACCGTGGGTATAGTGTGGGGCAAAACTACACAGCTAACTCTCAGGTTATCAATATTTAGACGTTTTTATGCAAAGAAAATATTGAAACTGACATAGAGATGGGGACTTAACCCCAGTGAAAAACGACAAGAAGGATGTAGATAGGTAGCAATACACGTCTAAGTACCAAATGAATTAGATAGCAATCTAAATAATTCGAGATGGAAAAAATGCAAATTGTAAAATTAAATGCAAAGTCCAAACTTGCAAGCAAAGGTTTGAAATTTGCAGTGTATTTGCTGCAAATGGTGCAAACGACACTTTGCAAATTGCAAAGCTACGCCTAGATCAACATTGCAATTGCGCATATCCACTTCCTTGATTGCGATCACACAGCTGCATGAATTCTATAACCTCCGAGAGCCTCGAGGCTGGCATACATCGACTCGCAAACGGTACTGATACTCACATGTGCGACTGTGATGCCTGCCTTCAGAAGAGCAAAGGCAAGCCCAAGCACGTACCCCGAACTACTTACTTCCGGCACAAACCCAACAGAGTCGCTAGACTTTTCCCCCCACCACTTCCTGCACAAACTCCAGCTCCTATACCAGTGCCATCATCTAGCAAGCGTCCTCTGGATGCTTTGATCACCCCAAACAGCCACCCATATTGAAGCACAAGGATGATCAGATTATTGCCATTGATGGCACAGAAGACGGTGCATTCATAACCCTGCGATCAATATCAATTTGCTGATATGAATAATAAGATCTTGATATACCTGAGGCTGCTGACAATATTCCAGGCCCTGATGCACTCAATGGAGCTTTTGATCACCTTGAGGACACCAATTTTGGTGATATGGGACCCGAGGATAGGGAGGAGGAAGAGGAAGCTCATGTTGAGGAAGTGCAAGCTTGTGTTGAGGAAGCACAAGCTTGTGTCAAGGATGTTATACCTGAGAACTTTGATCAAGACATGCCCCCGGATGACGTCAATCCTGAGGGTGTGGACACTGACTTGGGAACCATGGGCTGGACGGACGAGGACTTGGATGAACTTCAACAAATGGCACACCTTGAAGATGCCCAGGACTTGATGTCATTCATTACTGCTCTCCGAAAAGCATCCCTAGATGATGCACACTCTAAACTACCTCCAGATGCACTAGACAGACTTTGAAACCCTCCCCATGAACTCCCCGATATGTCAGATCCCGATCTTATCCTTTCCTTAAAATATTACTTTGCAAATACAACAGTTGCTGCTTACAATCTTATCTGTGAGGCCACAATTGAACAACACCCTGAAGATGATGTATACAGTCATTACTGGGTTAAGCAAGCTGTCTGTGAACTTAGTGGTGTTGTCCCGATCATTAATGACATGTGTACCAACACATGTCTCGCATTCACAGGTCCGTATGCCAAGCTCAATCATTGCCCTCGATGTGGAGAAGATCGATGGGACACCAAAAAAAGCTCACCTCACAAGAAGGTAGCTCGGAAAACATTTGACACATTTCCTGTTGGACCGCAGCTCCAGGCCCTATGGTGCCATCCAGACCAGGCAAAGAAGATGCAATGGCACCAGGAGTACACCAACAAGATCATTGATGAATTGAAGACAACCGATGGCATTCCAGAGGTATATGAAGATGTTCTTCATGGGAAGCAATATCTGGACGTGTGCCAATCTGGCAAAATTAAAGATGGTGATGCGGTTCTTATGTTCTTGATCAACAGTGCCCAGCTCTATGAATCCAAACAATCTGACTGTTGGATATATATTTGGGTAGTCTTCAATCATGCGCCAGATGACCGGTACAAGAAGAAGTACATATGTACTCCCAGGTGGTATCATCCCCAGCCCAAAAAACCCAAGAATCTAAATTCATTCATTTTCCCTGGCCTACACCATCTTTGCGCAATCCAGACTGAAGGGCTTCCAATCTGGGATGGTGCAAAGAAGAGTTTATTTCAATCCAATCCCTTTCTCTTTGTTGCAACAGCAGACGGTCCTGGTATGGCATTCCTCACTGGCCTTGTTGGTCACCATGGCAGATTTGCATGTTGTCTCTATTGCAGACTCCCAGGGAGACATAAACCAGATGCACTGACTTACTATCCTGCCCTACGTCAACCTGAAGATACCGATCAACCTGATCACCCTGACTTCTTCATTGATCAGCTTCCCCTTCCTGGATCATTCAATTATGAACAGAACCTTGAGCGTGTGATCCACTGTTCCAACATGGCTGAATATGAGCTTGCACGCCTTGAGACAGGCATTACAAAACCAAGTATCTTCTGTGGCTTTGACACTGACCATATTTTGCTGGTGCCACTGTGCTTTGGCTCTGACATCATGCACATTGCTGCCATCAATACTGGCGATCTCCTTCTACCCCTCTGGAGAGGAACCTTTAGAGCCAAGACTACGGATGATAGATCTGCATGGGCATGGGCTGTTCTGACAAAGGCGACTTGGAAGGCACATGGATCTCTGATCACAGATGCAACACCCTTTCTGCTGGGTTCATTTGATCAACCTCCTTGTAACCCTGCAGAGAAGATCAATAGTGGGTATAAGGCCTGCGAATGGCTTCTCTACCTGTATGGGATGGCACCGGCCACACTCTATGGCATTCTGCCTGAGCCCTATTGGTTGCATTTTTGCCATCTTGCTGGGGGACTACGTCTAATGCAACAATACCACATATCTAGATCTGATCTCATCGAAGGCCACCATCACCTTCTTAATTTTGCAGATGAATTCGAAGAGCTCTATTACCAGTGCCAGATCGATCGGCTTCATTTTGTATGACAATGGCTCCACTCAATCACACATATCGCTGGTGAGACAGTCAACAAGGGACCACCAATTTGTTCATCACAATGGACGATGGAGCGGACCATCAGCAACCTAGCTCAAGAGATACGACTACACAACTCCTCTGTCTACACCAATCTTTCACAATGCACTGCCTGTCGTTGTCAAATTAACACTATCAAGGCCATCATTCCCACAATTGAACCCTCATTAAATACTCCCCCCAAAGGATCACTGGATCTCGGGCAGGGCTATATCTTACTCCATCGATGGGAGAGATCAGCCCGTGCAGTCCGTCCTTGCAAGTCTGACACTATCATTCAGTACTTGGCCAGCAATGATATTCATATTGCCACTGCTCCTCCCATTACTAGATGGGCTCGCCTACGTCTTCCTAATGGGCAAGTTGCACGATCAGCCTGGAAGGAAAATGCAATGTCAAAGCAGCCAAGAATGGCACGGAATGTGAAAGTAAGTTTTTCATTGATCAATCCAATCATATGTATTGATTGTCAATTCAAAGTTATGCATTGACGGACATACAAGCATCGCCGAAGTCTACTTCTATTTCAACATGATGATTCAGGATCAACAGAAGACATTCGTGCTGGTTTCTCAATTTAGTCAACCACATCCAGTGCTCCTTGAACAGTCTTTCCAAACAGTTTTTGTGTGTCGTCATAACGCCGACAATTCATTAAAATTAATTGAGGTGTCTACTATACAAGCTGTAGTAGCAATGGTCCCCCATCAATTCCCTGGAATTGATGGCATCCTCTTCTATCTCATAAAGCGCCCAGGTTTAGACTTGCTGACAATGAGTGGTGCTGGGGAAGATATAATTGACAAAGAATAAGGTATGTAAGCTAATCCCATCAGAAGTGATAGAAGCTGATCCCATCAGATGAGAAGACATGTCTTGTATGGTTTTGATTTCATCTGTACAATACATTGTAGCATACAATAGTACAATCTAACTAAGGTCTTTGAGCTCCTGCTTGATTTGATGTACTGTGTGAAAACTCTTATTGGTATGTGAACAATCATTCCACTTTGCATCCTCTTCTCAGGAGACATACTTCCAGTAAAAAGAGTCTGGTCCTGGGGGACTTGGTGTGTCGAAGAAGCCTTTCTTTTTGGGGTTGGTGGTTGCACTCTTCATTGGGGTCTTGTTCAATGGTTCTTCAATGTCACTTTCTGGCTCCATGATGCTGCTTGGATCATTTTTTGGAGGAGGAGGAACAGGCTGTGCTTCTTCGACGTCACTTTCTGGCTCTGTGACACTGCTCGGATCATCTTTCGGAGGAGGAGGAACAGGTTGCACTTCTTTGATGTCACTTTCTGGCTCTGTGACACTGCTCAGATCATCTTTCAGAGCCATTGGTGTGGTTGTAGCTATACTATATTTTCTTGAGTAAAAGTGTGCAAAATAAAAATAAGAACTTACTGTGGTAATTCCATTAGTGATACTAGCTGTGCCCGGATCCTGAGAGCATGGTGAGAAGGCCAACATGCAGGATTGGAAAGTAGATCATCGGACAAAGTCATGACAGGTGTACTAGAGCAGGTGTCATTGGAATCATTGGTATTGATACTAGATAGAGTTGTTAGATGTAAACTCAAAGTACAAATCTATCTCACCTGGTATCAGCTTGATAACCATCGAGATCATCGAAATCTGGATCTGAAGACATGTCCAGAAAATCTTGGACGGCTGGAGGTAGCATAATGATACCTGGTAATATGCGGACTTGGTGAGTGTCCTTTCTCAACTTCCTCAAACTCATACCATCATGTCCCTCGAAAACACAATCTCATCCGCCAGATACCTCAACTCCTTGACATCTCAAATTAATTCACAATCGTTATCACAGCCCTTTGATCAGAATATTGGGCCCAGTGACACATACTATTTGCGTGACCCAATGGCAATTCAAGAACCTAGTGTGAGTCATCATATTAATTACATTGATGTATTGAAGCTCGTGTTCTCATATGAAACACATTGTCATATCCCAGATTCTGGACCTATTGTATAGTCGGATTATGGACTAATCCTTAGATTAGGATCCTAGACTTCATCCATAACCAGTTCCAGTCTCATCCACTATCGCAGTTGTCCAACTACCAACTACCGCTCATCCGTCCGATCCGATATATGGATCCGATGCGATATGCCTATCCGCTCCGGATCCGATACAATAAGCTTTCCTATCCATTACCTGTCCATATAAGATTAACATAGCCTATTCCTTTATCCAATATGTCTATCCACTCCGGATCCGATACGATAAGCTTTCTTATTCATTACTTGTCCATATAGCATTAACACAGCCTTATTCCATTATTCGGTATTCTCTACCTTTCGGATAACCGGTTCTATACTTACCCGATATCTTTGCTATTTGTCTATGACCGGTACTTGGTTGTTTACCTATCCGATACGCTTACTGATCCGTTATCCTTTGACTGCGCTAATGTACATAGCCTCGGACACTGCCTCTGATTATTCCATTAGCTACCTACAGTATATAAACTCTTGTACATCTCGATAGATCCTTAGTTTGAATATTATATTGTCTTGCAGCATTCTTGTCCTCACACATTAGTGTTGTAAGGACCCCTTCTCTATCCTTTGGGCCTAGGGATTGATTCCCTAGGCCAGAGCTCCGCTCTTCCGCATTTCCGGACTTCATCCATTTCCGGATTCTATCTTAAGCCTAATGGATTGTATCCTTAGGTTAAAGTCTTGTCTTCCAATACTTACACTCTTTCCAATCCTTATCCAACTCCATCTCTACCTAAGGGTAGTCTATATCCGTCCGCGTCCGCTCCGGAACCCCTATCTGGAACTCCGGACCACTCTTCCTGCCTCGGACTGTGTCCATTGCAGTATATCCACCTATGTCTTCACTAAGGATTGATACGTGCGTTTATCCCACTTCCTATCAAGTGGATGGAACTCCATCCGAGTTTCTGATACTCGTCCGGAAGTTTCCCGCACTCGTCCGGAAGTTTCCCGCACTCGTCCGGAAGTTTCCCGCACTCGTCCGGAAGTTTCCCGCACTCGTCCGGAAGTTTCCCGCACTCATCCGGACGATTCCCACGCTCATCCGGAAGTCCTTCGGACGCTCCACCAGAGTTGTCTGCCTCCGGAGTCCTCTGGACTTCGTTAGGACCCTATTGGACTTTATCCGAAATTAAGGGCACCGTACTCAGGTGAGGGGCACAGCGTACGAGCTGAGGCCAAAGCCCTTCTGAGTCATTCATACTCACCCCTCCGAGAGATTGTATGCACCGGCGTGCCACGGTCTTTAACACACATGGTGAGTCTCTGATGTATCTAAATTCTCTACTCGGCCAAGATCCATTGGCATCCAATGACTCCAACAATGGTCATGTTGCACAACTCAAACAGCAGCTCACCGAATTACAGCATGCTGTTGCGAGTCTACAAGCCGATAGACTTCGGCTTATCAACAAGAACGCTGGTCTCAATACAACCTGCCAGACATTACAGTAAGTCAATTCCACTGAATATATGTGCATATATGCACTCAAAAAATTGCTACAGAAATGTGATCATTAATATCCGAGGTTCCGCAAGCTCCGTGTCCTCGACATCATCATCATCACCCCCTTCCGACACCTCGAATACCATCACTGATGACAAGCCTTCCATAGTGGACAGAATTGTCCCCACGGAATCCGATCGAGAACTTGATCCAAAAAACTACCCATCTGTCAAATCATGGACGAAGAAGGAATGGCAGGACCAGTATCCCAAGATGACATCAGCAGTGCCTGGAACTTCTGGATGCTCATCTCGAGGATCTGGGCACATGGTGCAAGGCGTTAATGTTGCATGCACATACCTACAGGATGAGCAAGGTGTATCTGTCTTGGCTCAATGCGCCAAGACAATCCAGAACCTCATGCTCTCGAGCTTCTGGGAACTTGACACTCAAGGCCTCGCCCCAGATTCTATTGGCCAAGCATCCCTGCAAGTCTTACACTGGCTGATTCATACGCTATGCAAACATTGTTTTGAATTTTGTTTATGTGCTGACAACTGGAAGGTCATGAAACTCATGACCAACAATTACTCGCAGTGGTTCAACTACCATGTGAAGAAAAGAACCGGCAAGTGCATCAAGGCTGAGCATGGAGAGAGTATTCCAGATCTCTCAGAAGACACCTTACCCTCAGTTCAGAAGCACAGGGGTAATTCCGATCAAGATCTCGAAGCCGAACATCCAAAGAAGCGAGCACGAACCGATCAGCCTGTCATTGAGCCTATCACCGAGAACAACAAAGCGGTAAATTTTTTTCAGTACTTTTTTCAGTACTTGATGCTCGCTAATCAACCTATCTACAGATACCTGATATACCATGACACCCCTCACCTGAGCATGAACCAACACCACCACCACGCGCCGACAAAGGCAAAGATAAAGAAGTAACTACTATTGAGGTGAGTTGAATTTACACACTCAATCCAGACACTGACTTGACTTGATCAAAATTACTAGATCAAAAACCCGCTGTGAGTTCTTCTGATCCGTCTGATATTAATCTGATTAATCTATTTATATAGGTCCAATGTTGTATTGAAACCTAGGCCCAAGGCAGTCAACCAGATGTCCCCTTCCATTTCCATCGACTCTCTGACTGCTTCGACTTCTGGAACCAACCCAATTCTTGCACCGCCATCACACAAGTCTACACCTACTTCAACTATTCCAAATACACCTTCAAGTACTGACACAGCTTCACTAGCTGTAAAGGCCGAATTCATCAACCAAGCCAGCACCACGATCGAGACGAAAGTGCGCCCTAATACGATCAAGAAGCGCCAACCAAGCATGAAGCCTATGCACGTGAGCTCCAAGATCATGGCATGGTGAGTTCTATTCTATCTATTATTATCATAGCAAGTAAGGTTAACTCATTATTCTAGGAATCTTTGCACTGTTGAATGGCAATCAAACGGCCATCAAAAAGAACCAGCGAGCATATTTGCAACCTACTGGAACGGCCTATCGAGCACCAATAAAGAGGTACATCATTTTAATATTGATATCATTTATCTACTGACAACTACTCTTATAGGTATACAAGCGCAAAGCGGCTCTACAGGTGCGTGGTATTCATCATAGCCTAATTTAATACTAACAACGGTTTACTTAATAGCTCAACTCAGCTGGAACTACTGAAGGGAGCAGCGCCTGTGATGACGCAGACAAGGAGTAATGGATATGAGGTGGGATAGTGGGATGGGCAGGATGGGCGGGATGGCGGGCGCAGCGATACCACAAGCACCTAACCACAGCAATACCTTTAGATACTCATTCAATGGCATTAGATATGTATTCACCCACCCAAATTCAGCGCACTTATGCATCTAAAATTCATCTAAGGCCATCGAAAATCCTATCTAAGCAGTAAACTTAACTCTCGATCTCTATTGTTTTGCGTCTCGAAAAGTCCCACTTTTATAAACAGGTCGAAACGTAGTGAAAACATTTATTTGCTGATATTTTTTTCGCTCCTTATCTACACATATCTATCTTCTTCTTGTCGTTTTTCACTGGGACTTAACCTTAACTTCAAATTTTGGTAGTGTTTTGGACGACATCCAAAATATCAAGCATCCACAACCATATTCTCATCAATTATATGTCAATAACAACTAGAAATATAATCAAGTTTTCTGTGTATGGTAAATTTTGAAGTTGAACTATCCAGTAAAACTTCGGACAAAACTTGAAATTTGGGACAGGACAATATGCTTGCTAATGTATCAAGTGTTGCCTGACAATTAGATGCCCCTGTAAATTTGAAGTTTTCACTGGTGATAAAATTTGATAACAAAACTTCAAGTTGTGTTTACTGACAGGATAGATTGCCCAATCATTGCCCCCCCATCACCTGCCATCACTCAATCATAGCCCACTCACCACCCAAACTCATTACCTGGCAAGAAAAATTTCAGTAGATTCAAGGAGTCACTGCAAACTGTGATGCAGAATAGTATGATATAGACATAGAGTCAGACATTCTGGTGAGTTGGTAGAAACAGGACAGGAGTGCACACACTATATAAACAAATCTCAGTGTCTTGTAAAGAATTCTTTAGGAGTTCGTCTACCTATATGAACAACTACAATATGTTAGTACTAGTAGATATATAGGGACATCATTAATGTACTCACATCTCAGTGTCTTGTAAGGAACTGAGATGTTTCTATGCAATAGCTCATGGCTTTATACTTAGCACCTTAGAAAATAATAGTATGAATGAGAAACCTAAGGAATATTCAGGGACACGAGCTGACATCACTCCGTCACTCGCCTTGGCCCCTTTTGGCTTGTGCTTGTACCTATCACCTCCTCCTGGTTCCTATCTCAGTCTCTTCAGTGTTCATCAAGTCAGATCTCTTAGATTCAGACTCCAACACTCCCCCTCGAACGCAAGCCAGAGCCATTGTTAAGGTCATACTCAAAGGGTATCGGATCTGAAGGGCTTTGGCCTCAGCTCGTATGCTGTGCCCCTTTCCCAAGTATAGCCCAGTATTTCAGAAAGGTATACATATCATATCCGAAGGTCCAGATATTGGATGGAAGTATATAGACTAGTCTATACAAGTCTAAGACTAGAAACAATGGAGTATAGACTATCCAAAGATAGAGGTGGATGCATTTAGACTTATCAGATACAATCCTTATGTCTTGGAGGGTGACAAGAGCTTATTAGACTCAAGTCTGGATAACAGAATGAGAACAATCTAAGATGATATTCGAACTGAGGTACTACAGAACATATACAAGAGTTTAGATATTATAGAACTAACTGAAGGCTATGCACAAAGTATAAGTAATGTATAAGCAACACTTATTAAGTCAAACGCAGGCTGGAAGTTAATATCCCATCCAATACGGTCAGTGGACCATGGGCCCATGGTAAAAATATCCTCAACTATAACGGATGGGTTGGGAGGGATATTATTGCCAATGGAGATGGGTGGACCAGGAGGATATCATTACTGATGGAGATGGGTGGGCCCATCTGGGTATATCCTTGACTATGATGGATGGGCCAGAGGAATATTATTCCCGATGGAGGCAGGTGGGCCAATGTGCAGAATATGTAGAGTAGATGAGTGGGCTGATGGACATGAATATTCTATAGATGGATGGGCTGAGTTAGTTGAATATAATGTATATGGGTGTACCAAGGTAGATGTGAATCAGATAGACAAGTATGCCAAGGGTATTTGTTATCACATATGAGGGTGGGCCCAGACGCACATTACATTAGACGGGTGGGCTGGGTGTTATATAAAATATAATATTAGACAGGTGGGCCGAGGGTGGTATATAGAATATAATATTAGACAGTGTGATGCACAAACTTGGCTAGGTAGTAGGAACACTCCCTAACCAATATGTGAGTCAATACCCTGCCTAGCTGCTATGTCCTAGAAGACAGTGTTTGATCCTAAAGGGTTTCTGATCTAGGCTCAAGCTCAGAGGTAGTGAAAACTCATCAAACTTCAGACTGGTACTGGTGAAAGGGAAACATGCCTATCTAAGCCACAAAAGTAATGAATGTAAAGGTAAGTAAGTCAAGCTAATATCAGCCCAAAGAAAACTTAATTGTCACAATGGGTGGGCCAAGGGTGGTATATAATATAGATGGGTTGGCCCAGGTGTATCATAAATGTAGACATGACAGAGCTGATGTGGTTATATATCATTCAAATCAGGGGAGGTAATGATTTAAAGTTACTGAGTTGTCTTGCAGAATGTGAAAACCAATGTGTGAAGCTTGTGTTGCTGTTAATGACCATGCACATGGGTGCGTACAATCTCTCGGAGGGGTGAGAATGACTAACTCAGAAGGGCTTTGGCCTCAGCTCATACATATGCTGTGCCCCTCACCTGAGTATGGTGCCCTTAATTTCAGATAAAGTCCAATAAGGTCCTAATGAAGTCTGGAGGACTTTGGAGGCAGACAACTCTGGTGGAGTGTCTGAAGGACTTCTGGATGAGTGCGGGAACCATCCGGATGAGTGTGAGAAATTTCTGGACGAGTATCGGAAACTTGAAAACTCGGATGGAGTTCTGTCCACTTGATAGGAAGTGGAATAACTGCGTGTATCAATCCTTAGTGAAGACATAGGGTGGAGATACTGCAACAGGCACAGTCCAAGGCAGGAATAGTGGTCCGGAGTTCTGGATAGGGGTTCTGGATTGGACAGACCATGATCCAGACTATTCCCACCTTGCACAATGAGACACATCTACCATTCTTGACTCTGGAACTACCTCCACACTAATCATGGACTGCAATGTTTTTTTTGTCATACAAGCCCAATTTATCAGTCAAGGTGAAGACCACTAATCACTCAACCTTAACCTTCAAAGAGAACCATTTGGGGAAATCCTCAAAGCTGGTAACTTGTTCTCCATTGAACTAAGGTTCATTCATCCTGGGGAAATGGCACTACACTCTGTGCCCTCTAAAATCTCTGCATTCATGGGCTGCCCTTATCGCAACTGGTGTACATGTCGACAGAAGTGTTCCACTACAATGCTGCAAGCTGTGCAGCATTGTGAAACACCCTCAGAAGCCTTACCCCCATCAGACAAACCCTGTGCAGCTCACCCACTCAACATAGATTACTGTTAAAGACCGTGGCACGCCGGGTGCATACAATCTCTCGGAGGGGTGAGAGTGACTGACTCAGAAGGGCTTTGGCCTCAGCTCGTACGCTGTGCCCCTCACCTGAGTACGGTGCCCTTAATTTCGGATAAAGTCCAATGAGGTCCTAACGAAGTCCAGAGAACTCCGGAGGCAGACAACTCTGGTGGAGCGTCCGAAGGACTTCCGGATGAGCGCGGGAACCGTCCGGATGAGTGCGGGAAACTTCCGGACGAGTATCAGAAACTCGGATGGAGTTCTGTCTACTTGATAGGAAGTAGAATAAGTGCGCGTATCAATCCTTGGTGAAGGCATAGGGTGGATATACTGCAACGGACACAGTCCGAGGCAGGAATAGTGGTCCGGAGTTCCGGATAGGGGTTCCGGAGCGGACGCGGACGGATATAGGCTACCCTTAGGTAGAGACGGAGTTGGATAAGGATCGGAAGGAGTGTAAGTATCGGAAAGACAAGACTTTAACCTAAGGATACAATCCTTTAGGCTTAAGATAGAATCCGGAAATGGACAATGTCCGGAAACGCGGAAGAGCGGAGCTCTGGCCTAGGGAATCAATCCCTAGGCCCAAAGGATAGAGAAGGGGTCCTTACAACACTAATGTGTGAGGACAAGAATGCTGCAAGACAATAATATTCGAACTGAGGATCTATCGAGAAGTACAAGAGTTTATATACTGTAGGTAGCTAACGGAATAGTCAGAGGCAGTGTCCGAGGCTATGTACATTAGCGCAGTCACAGGATAACGGATCAGTAAGCGTATCGGATAGGTAAACAACTGAGTACCGGTAATAGACAAGTAGCAAAGATATCGGGTAAGTATAGAACCGGTTATCCGAAAGGTAGAGAATACCGAATAAAGGAATAGGCTGTGTTAACGTTATATGGACAGGTAATGAATAGAAAGCTTATCGTATCGGATCCGGAGCGGATAGGCATATTGGGTAAAGGTATAAGCTGTGTTAATGTTATATGGACAGGTAATGAATAAGAAAGCTTATCGTATCGGATCCGGATCGGATAGGCATATCGGATCGGATCCATATATCGGATCGGACAGATGAGCAGTAGTTGGTAGTTGGACAACTGCGATAGTGGATGAGACTGGAACTGGTCATGGATGAAGTCTAGGATCCTAATCTAAGGATTAGTCCATAATCCAACTATACGATAGGTCCAGAATCTGGGATATGACAGTATCCCCCCTTTACGGCCGAGCCCACGAGGCCAAAGGTTAAGGAGATATGTACTGGAGATTGCTTCCATGGATCCGGATGATCAGGAGAGTTTTGGACGTGAAGAGATGAAAGTTCCGGAGGGAAAATCTTCTCCAAGAGGTGATAATGATGTCCGGAAAAGGGTGGAAAAAGCGGAGGGTGTTTGGACAGCACGGAGGTGATGATAGGATGGATGGGAAGACAGCGAGTAAAGGAAATCAAAGGACGGACATGGAAATGTGAGGCCTTCTTTTCTGAGCTGACTGAGAGTCCTGGGGACGGAGTTTGCGCTGAGGTCCAGCCACAGGTGAGGATATCCGATCAAGGATGAGTGCATTGATGGAGATCCGGAAATTAGCCCCTAAGTCCGGAAACGTCCGGACATGGTAATGCATAATAACAAGGATCACGGACGGAGTTGCTGAGTTGACTAGAGGTCGTATTATGGATAGCAGAGAACCACACAAAGTGGGGTGGATAGAAATCCGGGTGAAATGAGACATGGATGAAAATGCGGAGGAAACATGAAAGTCGGAAATGCAAAGGAAGAGTCGGATGTTCGGAGGAATGGGTCGGATGGGTAGAATAATGAATCGGATATACAGAGAACAGGTTGGAATACTGAGAAATGGGTCAAAAACGCGGACGAAGAGTTGGAAACATGGAGGACTAGGTCAAAAACGCGGACGAAGAGTCGGAAACACAGAGGATAGGTTCGGAAAGCGGAGGAAAGGTAAGACTGCAATAAGGATGTCCTTCTGGAGGTGCTTGATATCGATTAGGAAGACTACAGGAACAACTGAGTCGATAGCGTAGAGGCTCGTAAGGATGGAGCACACTATTCCATGGACTGGAAACCGAGTAGAATCAAGGATGTATGCAAATCTATGATTTTCCGAGGGTGTTCCGGAAATGGTCCGAAGGTTCCGGAGGGTGTAAACGGACCGGATATGATACGGAAGTTAATGCTGACAACGGACGGGATCCTTCTAGCTTGTAAGTTCAGCTAATAGGTGATCGCGATAACTAGGGATGCGCATAGAGTGGTGAAATCAGCGAAATAACTAGGTTGGGTTTCGGACAATGGGTTTTCCACTGGAAGGGGTGCATACGGATGCGTCTGGGTGTGTCTCGGATAAGGATATCCGGAAATGCAGCCAAGTGCGATAGGACAATAAGGGATATGATGCAGGAAACAAAGGATGACTATCCAGATGATGGATGGATGCGTCTGGATATGTTCTGGTGATCTTTGCAAAGTGATGCACATTCTTCCCACGGTCGTCCGAAGCGGATCCGGTGGATGATATCCTATGGGATGGAGCAGGTGATTCCAGGTGGAAATGGGTCGGAAAGGTGACATGAATACTCGGGCGGAGTCCCTATCCCCCCTTTTGGGAGAAGTTTCCAAAACTTCAAGGGTGAAAAATTTGGGCATAGGGTTCCAGTAGGAGTTCGGAGGACAGAGTAGTAACGGACCGGATGACGGAGTGCAATAAGGACAGATTGTATGAGGAATTGGAAGTGCGTCATGGAAGTGAGTCGAAATGGATACAAAAGCTATAATGCAAAGTGGACGATGATGCTGAAAACTTCCGGAGGTATTTCCAGTGCTTTTCCGGATCCGAAGCGGACCTGAGAGAAGACACTATTGACATGGTAAGGAAATTCTAAGCAGGAACTGCAATAGGAGTGGAAGTGGTTATAAAAGCAACAACGCGCTATCGTGAAGCATATCCATTTGATTCGAAAGGTCCAAAGATAACAAGGTGCGGATCGGAGGTAGGAGTTGAAACCTTCATCAAGAAAGCTTCGGATCCGGAGTGTTGAGTTCCGGATATGAGGGTGAAAGTCGGATATTGCTAATGCAACACGGAAACAAGGAAAAAGACAGATAGTCGAAAAATGGAGTAAGGAATGAATTGATCGTTAAGGATCCAGATGTATCAGATTGGATTTGTACATCGGATCAGATCTGTGCATCGGATGGGGTCGGATGGGATCGGAGGACAAACAGAATAGGGAGTGGAATGATCATTAAGGATCCGGAGGTATAAACCAAAGTTGAGACCGATGTAATGGGGAAGCTGTAACGCGAAGCAGGATGTTCCAGGGATGAAAACTTCTGGAGGTCTGAACGTGATGCCAGAGCATTTCCTGGATCCGGAGGGGATTCCAGAAAGCATGTGAGGCAATCCGGAGCTATTGCAATGCGTATCCATTTGATAACAAAATGGTTCAGAAGCGATGGAGAGTGGAAACCTTTCATCAAGAAAGCTTCCAGATTTTCGGACTTTTGAGTTCCGGAGGTATAGGATCAGGAGTAACTAGGAAGGGGTCGGAAGACTGAGTAACACGGAGGGTGCAAGATAGAGGATAGGTAAGGACTGGAGCAGAGTATTAACGATAAGGTATTTGAACAGGAATGGACGCAGGAACTGCAACATGAAGGAGAAAGTACCGATACTGAAAACTCCGGAAGTCCGGAAGTGTCGCCAGTGGGTTCTTGGATCCGGAGGGAATCCTAGAAGACAGATTACTGAATGGTGAAGAATTACCGGACAGGAATTGGAGTGGATATGGTATCAGTGGTAACACGGAGCAATCATGGAGCGTGTCCAGTCTATCCTAGAAATGTTCAGTGATGACTAGGGGTGTTTCGGAAATGGGAGTTAAGGCCTTCATCAAGAAAGCCAACAGAGATCCGGAGCATCAAGGTCCGGAGATATCATGGTATGGATTGTTTATCTGGAAAGGTCGGAGAGTTGCTACTTCAGATGGGAAAAGCAGAGGGCTAGCAAGGACCAAACTTCCGGAGGGGAATGGATGGTGTTCTAAGTCCTTATTACTGGAGAGTACAAGGAATGCATTCCGGAGTTTCGCTTTCCAAGGATCCGGAAGTGCGGAGGTCAATGGTGGAAACATCGGAAGTGTAGGACAAAGACAAGAGTTGATCAGGAGCTTGCATAGGATGTAGCGAGGAGCGGAATCCCTATCCCCCTTTTAGGAGACATTCCCAAATGTCAAGGGAGAGTGGATATAAGGTATCCGACCAGTGGAAGAGATCCGGAATGGTGAAAAACGCGGAGGAGTTAGAGGATTGCAAAAAACGCGGACAAGGTAGAAAACACGGATGAGTCGGATATCATGGGATGGTGGACCGGATAGGTATATGACTATCGGAAGAGATCCAAAAACGTGAAAAACGCGGATGAGTTGGATATCAAGAAAAGAATGGTGGACCGGATAGGTATATGACTATCGGAAGAGATCCGAAAATGTGAAAAACGCAGATGAGTCGGATATCACAAATAAGATGGTGGATCGGATAGGTATATGACTATTGGAAGAGATCCAAAAATGTGAAAAACGCGGATGAGTCGGATATCACAAATAAGATGGTGGATCGGATAGGTATATGACTATCAGAAGAGATCCAAAAATGTGAAAAACGCGGATGAGTCGGATATCACAAATAAGATGGTGGATCGGATAGGTATATGACTATCGGAAGAGATCCGAAAGCATGAAAAATATGGATGGTGCAAAAAATGCGGATGATGCATCGGATAGGTAGAGATCCGAAAATATGCAAAAACGCGGACAATGCACAAAACACGGATGAGTCGGAAATGGAAACGGATGGTGGATCACATAGGTAGAGATCCGAAAATATGAAAAACGCGGACATTGCAAAAAACGCGGATGTTGGATCGGATAGGTAGAGATCCGAAAATATGCAAAAATGCGGACAATGGATCAGATAGGTAGAGATCCGAAAATATGCAAGAATGCGAATGTTGCAAAAAACGCGGATGATGGATCGGATAGGTAGAGATCCGAAGATATCCAAAAACGCGGACATTGCAAAAAACGCGGATGTTGGATCGGATAGGTACGGATCCGAAAATATGCAAAACACGGACATTCGCAAAAAATGCGGATGATGGATCCAATAGGTACGGATCCGAAGATATGCAAAAACGCGGATGTTACAAAAAACAAGGATGTTGGATATCACGAATAGGATAGTGAACTGGATAGGTAGAGATCCGAAGATATCCAAAAACGCGGACATTGCAAAAAACGCAGATGTTGGATCGGATAGGTACGGATCCGAAAATATGCAAAACGCGGACATTGCAAAAAAAAACGCGGATGAGTCGGAAATGGGAATGGATGGTGGATCACATAGGTAGAGATCCGAAGATATGCAAAAACGCGGATGATGCATCGGATAGGTAGAGATCCGAAAATATGCAAAAACGCGGATGATGCATTGGATAGGTAGAGATCCGAAAATATGCAAAAACGCGGATGTTGCAAGGAAATGCGGATGAGTCGGATATCATGAATAGGATAGTGAACTGGATAGGTAGAGATCCGAAAATATGAAAATGCGGACATTGCAAAAAACGCGGATGATGCATCGGATAGGTGGAGATCCGAAAATATGCAAAAACGCGGACATTGCAAAAAATGCGGACGATGAATCGGATATGGAAAAGGATGGTAGATCGGATGTAAACCCGAGGAAGAGGTGTCATCCAGAATGGAGGCAGGAACCCAAGCGGGCCATTGTCAGAGGAAATCCAAACCCAAACACTCGGCAGAAAACTATCATGAAAGACAGAGTCCTTCTACAAGGAGGGTAGTGGAAACCAATACAAGGTGAAATGCTTATTGGGTAGCAGACCGGAAATGAACCGGATGGAAAAGACATGGCTAGTCTGAAGATAGGGGTCCGCGGAAAAGCGGAAAATGACGTCGGAGGTCTAAGGCATTTCCTATAGTAGCATATTGGAAAAGGGTTATGCGTTATCCTATTGATCAACGGATCATAGCGGATGTGCAAGGTTATCCATAAGTGGTACAAGGAGAATCCAAAGGAGTTGAATGTCGAAACATTCCAGAGGTGACATAGCCAGTCTGGAGGGACACATAGGCAAAACCAGAAAGCCATAGTGGACCGGAGAATAAGATATCGGAGGTGGAGAGAGTTGTATAGGTTATCGGAAGTGATGGATTTAATCAGGAGGGGTGGAAATCGAGCATTCCAGCGTGGGGTTATGGGATCCTGGAGTGGAAGTGAAATCCGAAAAACATCGGAGGTCAGAAAACCATCCGGAACGGAAAACAACATCCGGAAAGGACAGAGTCCCAGGAAACCATTCGGAAAGGAAAAACGCGGAGGTATCGGAAGAGAAAACTATGTTCCAAAGAACAAGGATTGAGTTGATAAGGTTAAGTACTCAGTGAGGTGTGAGTTCGAATATACTGTTAAAGACCGTGGCACGCCGGGTGCATACAATCTCTCGGAGGGGTGAGAGTGACTGACTCAGAAGGGCTTTGGCCTCAGCTCGTACGCTGTGCCCCTCACCTGAGTACGGTGCCCTTAATTTCGGATAAAGTCCAATGAGGTCCTAACGAAGTCCAGAGAACTCCGGAGGCAGACAACTCTGGTGGAGCGTCCGAAGGACTTCCGGATGAGCGCGGGAACCGTCCGGATGAGTGCGGGAAACTTCCGGACGAGTATCAGAAACTCGGATGGAGTTCTGTCTACTTGATAGGAAGTAGAATAAGTGCGCGTATCAATCCTTGGTGAAGGCATAGGGTGGATATACTGCAACGGACACAGTCCGAGGCAGGAATAGTGGTCCGGAGTTCCGGATAGGGGTTCCGGAGCGGACGCGGACGGATATAGGCTACCCTTAGGTAGAGACGGAGTTGGATAAGGATCGGAAGGAGTGTAAGTATCGGAAAGACAAGACTTTAACCTAAGGATACAATCCTTTAGGCTTAAGATAGAATCCGGAAATGGACAATGTCCGGAAACGCGGAAGAGCGGAGCTCTGGCCTAGGGAATCAATCCCTAGGCCCAAAGGATAGAGAAGGGGTCCTTACAACACTAATGTGTGAGGACAAGAATGCTGCAAGACAATAATATTCGAACTGAGGATCTATCGAGAAGTACAAGAGTTTATATACTGTAGGTAGCTAACGGAATAGTCAGAGGCAGTGTCCGAGGCTATGTACATTAGCGCAGTCACAGGATAACGGATCAGTAAGCGTATCGGATAGGTAAACAACTGAGTACCGGTAATAGACAAGTAGCAAAGATATCGGGTAAGTATAGAACCGGTTATCCGAAAGGTAGAGAATACCGAATAAAGGAATAGGCTGTGTTAACGTTATATGGACAGGTAATGAATAGAAAGCTTATCGTATCGGATCCGGAGCGGATAGGCATATTGGGTAAAGGTATAAGCTGTGTTAATGTTATATGGACAGGTAATGAATAAGAAAGCTTATCGTATCGGATCCGGATCGGATAGGCATATCGGATCGGATCCATATATCGGATCGGACAGATGAGCAGTAGTTGGTAGTTGGACAACTGCGATAGTGGATGAGACTGGAACTGGTCATGGATGAAGTCTAGGATCCTAATCTAAGGATTAGTCCATAATCCAACTATACGATAGGTCCAGAATCTGGGATATGACAATTACTCAGATTTATGTGGTCCCTTTCCCATTATGACACCCCATGGCAAACACCATTTTGTCATCTCTCTTGATGACCAGTCCAACCATCTGAACCTCCAGTTGCTTGCCCATGAAGGATCAAGCTCTGGAAGCTTGGTGTAACATCAAAAATCACCGGGAAAACCATGTGGAGTGAAAGGTCAAAGTGTTCCAGTCTGACAATGGGGGTGAGTTTGTGAACTCAGCTTTCACCAAGGCTCTCCAAGACTTGGGTATTGAACACCAGCTATCTGCCCCTTATATACATCAGCAAAATAGCAAAGCCAAAAGAGTGATGCACACCATAGAGGGTTACTTGTTCATTGCAAAAGTTTGACCAAATGTATACTTTGCACTTTAAACAAAATTGGTAATAAAATAAAATAAGACTTCTTTTTGTCAGTGAATCAAATTTTGACCAAAGTTGACATCAGTTGTCAGCAGTCAACACATAACAGACAAATTGATTATAGCAGATTGACCTATTGACTGTTAATTGTTGACTGTTGATATTGACTATAGTCACAATTTAATTCACTGACAAAAAGAAATCTGATTTTATTTTATTTCTAATTTTTTTTACAGTGCAAAGTATATATTATCTCCACATTTGGTCAACCTTTTTTCTGTCAGCTGACATTGTGTTTTTTACTACAGATCAGACAAACAAAAGTGTAGAAGAAGGAGGAACATAGGGTGGTATAAATTTAAAACTGCCTAGAAAGTGATCAGAATGAAAATACTATCTTCCTTCCATTCACAGACAAAAATCCCTCAGCTTTATTCTAATGACAAAAGAACAAGCACAATATAATTACAACTTAGATTCATTTAAAGTGTAAGTTCATAACTAATTAAAAATATGGTCATTATGCAGTTTCAAGGAAAAAAATGAACAAAAACATGTGACAAAGTAGATGTTATGTCTGATTAAAATGTGTACAAATGTTGAACAGAATTTACATTTGAGAATAAAACTCAAGCTAATATAAATTAAGGAAAATGTGTGAATCACACCAGCCTTCAATGACTTCTTCATCCAACAAGGTCTCAAAACTGGAAGTGAACCTGCACCGGAGCTGCAACCAAGTGATTTCTGGCATCACCATGCATAGCAGACAGAACTTCACATTAAAGAGTGCATCAACAATAGATATTGGCATGAAAGGGGCAATCCATATGAAAGCAGGAAGGTAAGACTTCAGTTGCAGCACAAATAAGGCAATCCACATGGGAGAGAAAGGTAAAGCTTCAGACAAACGATGATATTTGCAGCATGAAAAAGGTGATACCCAGCATATCTGAGGAGCAGTTATGTTACAGACTCTGAGACAATATAATAGCATTGTAAACCTCCTGCCAGGACATCTCAAATGAATTATGCCCAACCAGTATAAACTGACACCCCCTTAGATGGACTCACACCACACATTCTGCACTATTAGAAGGCTCATCTCAATGATAAAGAAATTGTTAGTGCTTTGCAGAAACATTTTGATACAGAATGCTATGGTATAGTACTGCACAGATCATGCTTATGTTGGTGGCAGGTGTCAATGTGTCAAAGTAATCAACCTCATACTGCTGCCTCTGACCATTGGCTACTAGCTGTGCTCTCAGTTTCAGCTTCTCTCTATTGGGTCCTTATTTGGTGGCCAGAACAAAATAGCAAGGGATAATATTTGCACCACATAGGGTGTCAGTGACTTCCTATTTTCCAAGCTTCTTGAGCTGACTTATCATCTCATAGTCTAGCACATCTTGCCACTCTGGTCCATCCAGTCCATTCAGAGCTTGCTGAACAGTAGGCTCAGGCTCAGCAACTGCTAAGGCAAGTTCTATATGGTCTTTCTTGTTAAGGAGATCCAGTTCTAATGCCTCCCATAGTATCTCTATTGCCACAGATGTGGTATGGCCTTTGAGTAGTTGAGTGTAGTAGCCTAGGGGCTGCCTGGATCACTTTTTTTTAGGAGAAGGAGAGGTTTGAGGACATAGTGGTGTGGGGAGTTTAGGGATGGCCTGGACACTAGGTACATTTGAACTGTTGGTGTTGGTACCTTTGCTAACAATATTGTTGTTGTTATTTTATTTGTCATATGCAGCACTGGACTCCCCCTTGTTCAGGGCATCCTCGGCAACCATCATGTCTATGGATCTAAAGGTAATGTTTCACTTGACTGAAACTCAATGCTTACCCAGCCAATAGATCCTATAACTCTTGCTCTTGGCATCCACACCCACAAATATGGCTTCTTCAGCCCTTGACTCCAACTTCCCTGCATTCAGGAGATGCACAAACACCTTGGTGCCAAACTCATGTGCCTGTGTGAGACTCAGTTTGGCCTTTTGAATGAGTTCAAAAGAGGTAGTGCTCAGTATTGCCCTTGATGGCAGCTGGTTCTTCAACCATATGGCATAACTCATAACTTCTACCCACAGGTACTTTAGGAGCTCTTTGGCAATGAGCATTGCTCTGGCGTGCTCAACCAGAGTTTAATTCAAATGCTCAGCAACTCCATTCTGCTGAGGTGAGTCATGTACTGTCAACTGATGCTCTATCCCTTGCTGATGCAGGTGCTGATCAAATTCAGCACTTAGGTGCAGTTTGGCACCCAGCAACTGATGTCCTAGCCAGGCCTCATATGCCTTGAAGGCATTAAGGGTCTTGCTCTTGAGTTTAAGGAATTGGAAGTGCATCTGGTTGCTGTAGTCAGCTATAAAGCTGATATAATACAAGCAGCCTCCCAGACTTGCTGTCTGCACTGGTTCCCAGAGGTCAGTGTGAATGAGTTCTCTATAAGTGAGTGCTCTCATTTTGGACTTGTCTGGGAAGGGACACTGAGCTGACTTAGCTTTTATGCAGGCCTCACAAAATTTGAGCCTGGAGTCTACATCCAGATTAATCTCTGTCACCAGGCCCTTCTTCACAGCCTCAATAACCCCATCTGGGATACATAACTGAGCATGCAGTGTAACTCATTAATGGTAAGTCTCTATTCTGCCATATTAGCATAATACCTAGAATGTGAGCTAACAATACTATAGAGACCCTTCACCTGGGGATTTCAGCTATAAGCTGGTGTTTGGGAGCTAGGGAGAAGATTCTACACATCCAGCCCTCAAAATGGACAGCAAGTCCCACTGCCATGATACAGTTAGTAGATATAAGGGTGAATGCCATCTTAGGTGTGTATAGGGTGTTCTTCAATGTGATGCTTGTTCTTCCCTGACCCAATGTTAGGTCTATCTGAATGTCACCTTGCCCAATTGCACTCAATGTCAAACTATCAGCTGTGTGGATCTTTTGTGGTTGGATCTCAATGAAATTAGAGAAACATACCCTATCTGGGCAAAAGTGGGAGGTTGCACCTGAGTCTACAATAGCGCCTCTTTTCTCAACTGGTGTGTTCAAGTCTTTGGTAATGCTGGCCAAGTCTGACATTACGAATGTGAACTAATCTTGAGTCCCGGATTCTGCAGCTTGGGTAAATATACAAATGATCAATTGTATTGCTTGATTTAACTTACACTGACCAGGATCCTTGGAGGCCATCAATATAGCAGCTGCACACTAAATACTACCTATGGTAATTCCTGTTGTGCCTCAGGGCTTTGAAATACCTGTTTGTTTAGCAGTAAACATGATAGGTGCCCTAGTATGTGGTATGCAGTCAGTAACTTGTGAGTAGCAACAGCAAATCCTAGAAGGACTTACATGTCCAATGGGTTGCTGAAGTCTAACATTATTTGTGAGCACCATATTGAAAAGCAATACAATAGTGAGGAATTTAAGTCCATGACAAACAAAGGAGCTAGATCTACAGGTAATCTGGTGTGATTTGTGATTTATGAAGGGTCAGTGACATGTATTAGATTGATGGCTAGTGACAGGTGCGGGTTGGAGGTGGGTCTAAGTTGACCAAACTTGTATACAATCCACAAGTTGTGAATGATGCAAACAAAGTAATCAAGTTTCCAAGCATATTTACATCTTTTTCACTAATCTCCCTTTCTTTACTAGTAGCACTAGTACTTAATGTCAAACACCAGTAGATTGGTCACTATTCAGACTTCCAGACACTAGCACATGTACACACAGAACTTGGTCTTCCCTTTTATAGTTTTATCCTTTTCATATTTTTCATATTTTTCATATTTTTCCTTCCTTCTACAGTCAATGGTTCCTTGACACTTATATAGAATGATAGTCTACATGTACTACAAGCTGAGCCTTCAACCTTTCCCAACTTTGTTCCTGTGTTTTTTATCATTGATACCATGCCTCCTATCTGTTTCTGCCATGTCTCATTTCATTCTTCTCATTGTAACAAGTCTGCTATTCATGTTTTCAGGACAGTTTCTAGGTCACCTGGCCTGCCACCATCTCCACCTCAGGTATGTTCAATAAGTTCAGAGTCATGTGTATTTTGATTTCTTTTTTTATGTTTCAGCTTGCTATAAGCGCCAAGGCCCAACAAGCTCTCCAAGAAGAAGCAGAAGCCACCTGCAAGACTTTGATTCAGAAAGTGAGCCATGTTAAGTGTACCACTGTACCAGCCTCCTTATTACTTATGTGCATTATCTATCATCTTTAGGTTATGAACACTTGTGACTCCCTTTCAAAGTGCATTGATTGCTATCTCCCAATGTCCATGCCATATTCATATATTGTCTTGCCCACTGCATACAGTACTCATTTTTCTGATCAACTGCTAGAGATTAGAGCTTAAAATAAAATATGACAAAACCATTCAACAGCATCCTTGTGAGGTTGTGGATTTCATCCAATCAGTAAAAAGTATCCCATTTCATTCCACCACAGCTACTTCCAGTCCCCCTTATATCTCTCATGCTTCATGTAGATTCCTGCATATACCACAGATAATAATTCAATGATATACATCCAGAAGTTTCTTAACTTTAATCATTATGTTCCACACAACAGACCCAATAGCATGGCATTCTGCATTGGAGATCTTGTTGATGTGAGCTAAATGAGACATTCAAAAGCTTGTGGGAAGAATGCTTTGATGTAATACTTTAAAGTGAATAAAATAAATTATGTTGGATTGAGCAAGCTAAATGTACAGTAAGTCAACCTGTTGATAGACTGTGTGGATATTGTTAGTTATATAATTATTTAGCTCTACATATTCCCCACATTTCACTTCATACATGCTGAAGTTCCTGGCCTCCCTGGATATCCCTAGGTTGAGTTATTCCTTCTCTGGGACTATATCCTAGAGTCCAGTGCTCCCTACCTCATTGGAAACTTATTCTAGACTCTAGTACTGATCTCTTTTGGTCTCTCAGTAGCCTCTAGAAGTAGCTCACCTCACTCACATTTTACCAGATATTGATATAGATATGTACAGAGAGGAGCATGATGTTAATATATTAGTATTAACTAGAATTGAAAACACTGTGAGATGAGGGCATCCCAAAAAATCATAGATTTTCTCTTGAGACATCAAATCAGGCAGATTGAGCTGGCAAAGATACTCAATCTTCATTCAGAAATACTGTGGTGCTATATACATCAGTATAGGATTAAGAGGTAATATTCTGACCTTTGTGACTGTGACCTCAATTCTCTGGTGAAGAAATTTAAATGTCATAGAGACTAGAGTCTGGTGTTTAGTACCATTTGAATTTTCAGTAACAAGGTATTGATTTACAACACAGATAGACATAGCAATTCCTACCATAAGTTTAAAGAATCAGGCACCACTTTAGACATCACTAAATGATATGAAGAAGGAAATATAGAGTAAATAGTTCTAATGCTCTTTGGCATTTGGATGGGCACTATAAACTAATCTAGTGGTGTAGGACAATGTAACTATTATTCTAAATTGAAACTATTGTCACCTAATGCCTATTCAGGTGGTTGCACTCAAAGTAAGCATGAATAACTGTGCTGCAACAGTTCTTAATCTGTATTTTAAGAACCTTTGTTTTCAACAGTTGAGCAAATAGTTACTCAGAGTATTATATGTGAAGGCTATGGCCTGTTAGCTGATGAGTAGGGTGATGATGATGCAACCATAGTTGAAGTCTTACAATTTGAGAGGTGTGGAATAAAATCTATCACAGTATTGTTATGCAACTTTGTCTAGGAAGCTTATGCAACATTTTGGTATAAAGAATTGTCAGTGCTATCTTTGTTTGGAACTGGAGGATACTTTTAGATAGTAGATATTATCTTTTACTATCATGGAAGGCAAGCCTGCTTCATTAACTACACTGAGAGGCAGGGTTTCTTGCTGAAAGCTTTGGCCTAAGCTTTCTTAAAGTACCAGACATTCTCCTCAGGTTTGAAATAGCAACCAGCACATATCTGAATGTCTATAAAACATTTCATTTACAGTAGACTTTCAGTCCACATCTTCCCAAGTATATGCCTTCCTCCAGATCACACAGTTTTGGCAAGTCTCTAAATCGATAGTCAGAGCTTTTAGGCATAGATTGACTAGTCTGAAGGCTAAGCTATCAGACTGTCTTTTAGAGTCATCCTCATAATCATGTCCATGCATAATTCTTGAATTATGCAAGACACTAGTGAGTTGATCCTACTGAGATAGAGGGTGCTGGATGCAAACCAGACCAAATATAAAATAATAATAGATAGAATGCAGGACTACTACCAAACATATGCTACATATGATCATAGGTTTTTGAGAAACAAGTAGCTTTATACATATATTAGAGTATTTATATATATAATCCACATTTACATTAATCATCCTACTCTAATTGATAGCAAGGATATTCAGAATTGTCCAGAACATTATGATGTTACAGATGATGCTAAGGTCATGTCACAAACTCTGGAATTTACAAAAAATACTGGTTCTTGTGAGTTAAAAGAGTCCAGAAGACAAAATCTAGACACACCCACACAAAATATTCTCTCATAAAGTTAACAGATGCTAGTGCTTCCCTTTGTGGATAGTGGAGTGTCCAATATATACCAGTATTCAAATCATAGTACTATTGCATTTATTTTGGGCACATCTAGCAAATTCCAGCTGAGTTAAAATAAGATAGTGATGAGTTTACTCTGTCTCTGCACCCCAATACTCCTATACTACTTCCCCCAGCCTTACATATTTAGCAACACCTACCTACTCCCCTGTCCTTTTAGAACAATAGGTCTCTTTTAACTCAATTACTATGAATAATCCAACTTTTGATGCCACTACTTCAAGTTTTCAAAAGCTAGCTGTGCAAAACTCTATTTCTGGTGGATCTAGCTCAGACTCAGAGCCAGGGAGGACCCAAAGCACAGGAAAGGACTTGGAAAGGACTGACTGGTATGGGTGTGTTGTTAATTTTTCTGAGTTTCAGAAACTTTTATGTCTATTGCACCTCACTTGATGTTTTCTAACTCTAAAGTGTCAATGCCTGTGTATTTACCTTGAACCTACTGAGGATGGCACATGTATATCATTATTACTACCACCTCTATATGTCTTAAATGTTGCTTGTTTTTCTGAATGTCCAAAATACAAACCTAGTCTAACTGTACCTCTAACTGTATGATATTCATACTATATTTATTTCAGATGCTATGCAAGTGATGTATACATTTAGACATTGTCAAGATCAGCTTATTGCAAATAACTAGGACCTAAACTTAGATATTCTCTTGGGGGATCCTAGTTCATCTGATTCTATTTTGGCCTACCCTATTCTTAGATTAAAGTTTAGACAAGACTAGACTGAATGTGCTTTAGAGCTCATTAACCATTGAGCACATGCTCAAGGCACTATTGCTATAATTAAAGATGCTCTTCCTGCTCATATTTTAACCTATATAGTATAACAGCCCTCTATTCTTGCATGCAAAGAGCATTTTCACATAGAAACCTATATTTCAGCCTTATATTATCAGTGTTGATATTCCTCCTATTAATTCTTTCTTTACTGAAGACAAAATGAAGTACCTTTACACTATTGCTACCATTATAGAATTTCATAGTAAGTACTTACTTGCATCTAAAATTAATGTGTATTGCATATGCCTGGTCCTGCTGCCAATATTACATATACTCCGACTTAACAGAATATTCTTGATGAGCAGTATGGTTCAGACATCATTGCATTTGTATGCACTCAAGATTGGGATTTAGTGAGTTAATTTTATGATGGGTTTCTTTTGTAGCTTCCTTTCAGACCAAGAAAGAAGTTTAACCTATTTCTTTTTACTTCTTTGCTAGTCAAATTTGTGAGGATGATCTTAATGGCAACCATAATTATGCAAGTGATTACAATAATTCTGATACTCAGGATTTCAACCAAAAAGCTAAGACCAAGACAACAAGGGACCTAAGGATAGCCATGTCTTCTTTTTGGTCTTAAGGTATTCACTCATCATAATAGCTCACATTTATGTTTTCTAACATTATTGTCTAGCCACAGCCTGTCTTTCTAGTTTTTGAGTGTGATTCTGCTTATTTATGCTATTTATTCATGTGCATCTTCCTATATTGTGTTATATTCTTCAACATTCCAAAATCAGTTCTATTTGGTTTTATTTCAATTTTTCAGCCAATTTTTCCTTTTTTGTGAATTTGTGTATTGTGTACCTATGATTTTCCCCAAGTCTCTTGTGCTCATGTTGTTTCAGGCTTATGTCTCCAAGCCCTGCATTTATATCCAAACCCTCTCTATTATTCTTATGTGTCCTGGTCACTAGGGACATCATGTACTGGCATAGTTCATAATGCAGTACATCAGTCTAAAAATCCTACTTACAGTTCAAGGAATTCACAAGGATTACTCCCATATAGTTGACTTCCTTGATGATTCTTTCACAAAATCAGATCTAAGTGATTCAGATTTAAATTTTAATGAGTCAGATATTGCTCATGAATTCAGGCAGTTTCTACATAATCCACTGGAAACTATATATAGTTCCTTCAACTTCCAATCCCTCTAATCTCACTGCCCCATGGATGTTCTGCATGATATAGAAATGATGCAAAACATGTATATGACATATGATCCCACATATCCATAGTCTATTAGCTTAGTCCTCAAATTTATTAAGGTTGTGCTCAAAGGGTAAGGATTCGAAGAACTTGGCCTCAGCTCATATGCTGTGCCCCTTTCCCAAGTACTTGTTCTTAATTTCAGATGTTGATAGATAATGGATATGGAACTTCCAGACAACTGATTAAACTATTGTAATAGGATCCAGATGGATAAACATCAGACATGCAGACTAATATTGAAGGATACTTGGGAACATGGATAAATGGCTAGTCAGAACTTCATCCTAACTAGAAACTAACAAGATAGACTACCTGAAGATAGAGACAGATATTGTCATATCCCAGATTCTGGACCTATTCTATAGTTGGATTGATGGACTAATCCTTAGATTAGATTCCTAGACTTCATCCATAACCATTTCCAGTCTCATCCACTATTGCATTTATCCAACTACCGCTCGTCCGTCTGATCCGATATATGGATCTGATCCAATATGCCTATCCGCTTCAGATCCGATACGATAAGCTTTCTAATTCATTACCTGTCCATATAACGTTAACACAGCCTATTCCTTTATTTGGTGATTCTCTACCTTCCGGATAACCGGTTCTATACTTACCCGATATCTTCACTGCTTGTCTATTACCGGTACTTGGTTATTACCTATCCATTCTGATTACTGATCCGTTATCCTTTGACTGCGCTAATGTACATAGCCTTGGACACTGCCTCTGATTATTCTGTTAGCTACCTACAGTATATAAACTCTTGTAAATCTCGATAGATCCTCAGTTCAAATATTATTGTCCACTCCAGAACCCCTATCCAGAACTCCGGACCACTATTCCTGCTTTGGACTGCGTCCGTTGCAGTATCTCCACCCTATGTCTTCATTAAGGATTGATATGCGCACTTATTCCACTTCCTATCAAGTGGACAAAACTCCATCTGAGTTTCCAATACTTGTCTGGAAGTTTCCCACACTCATCCAGAAGTCCTTTGGATGCTCCACCAGAGTTGTCTGCCTCCGAAGTCCTCCAGACTTTATTAGGACCTTATTGGACTTTATCTGAAATTAAGGGCACCGTACTCAGGTGAGGGGCACAGCATATGAGCTGAGTCCAAAGCCCTTCTGAGTCAGTCATATTCACCCCTCCAAGAGATTGTATGCACCCATGTGCATGGTCTTCAACAAATATATAGACTATAGTCTTGGAGTATTGACAAGAGTAAGAAACTCAAGTCCAGAGGATGGAAGAGCAGAATCTAAGATGATATTTGAACTGAGGTTCTACAGAGATGTACAGGACATTATATACTCTAGGTAGCTAATGGAATGTTAAGTGGGCATGTCCAAGGCTATGTAAATAGTGCAGTCAAAGGCTACTATAGGTCTGTACAGTTGTTAAGGTCATACTCAAATGGTATCAGATCTGAAGGGCTTCAGCCTCAGCTTGTACACTGTGCCCCTTTCCTGAGTATAGCCCAGTATCTCAGAAAGCTATACATATTGTGTCCAAAGATCCGGATGGCTATAGTAGCGTATCTGAAGGTCTGGATGACTATCATATGGTATCTGAAGGTAAGGATAAGTATCATATACCTATCCGAAGGTAAGGATAAGTATTGTATTCCTATCCAAAGACACGTCCGGATATCGGATGGGAGTATATAGGCTAGTCTAGACAAGTCTAAGACTAGAAACTAACAGAGTGTAGACTATCTGAAGATGGAGGTGGATGTGTTAGACTTATTGGATACAATCCTTAAGTCTCAGAGGGTGACAAGAGTTTATTAGACTCAAGTCCGGATAACAGAATGAGAACAATCTAAGATGATATTCGAACTGAGGTACTACAGAACATATACAAGAGTTTATATATAATAGAACTCACCAAAGGCTATGCACAAAGTATCACAATGTATAAGCAATGCTTATTACAAGTCAAACATAGGCTGCAAGTTAATCACAGGTTAACAGATCAGTAAACATAGCCGGAAGTAAGCATAACCATTATACCAGAAGGGAAGATATACTAAATGGAGGAAATAAGCAGTATTTAATGTTATATGAACATAATATGAATGAAGAAGCTTATCATAACAGATATGAAACAGATCTGTGGATCAGATCTGGGATCCTGTTAAGGTCGTACTCAAATAGGTTCGGATCCGAAGGGCTTCTGCCTCAGCTCGTACACTGTGCCCTTTTCCCAAGTATAGCCCTATATTTCAGAATACTATACTTATCGTATCCGAAGATCCGGATGGCTATCATAGCATATCCGAAGGTCTGGACGACTATCGTATGATACCTGGATGTAGAGACAAGTATTGTATTCCTATCCGAAGATAAGGAATAGTATCGTATACCTATCCAAAGGTAAGGAATAGTATCGTATTCCTATCCGAAGATAAGGAATAGTATCATATACTATCCGGATGGCGTCTGGATATTGGACAGAAGTATATAGGCTAGTCTAGACAAGTCTAAGACTAGAAATTAACAGAGTGTAGACTATCCGAAGATAGAGGCGGATATGTTTAGACTTTCGGATACAATCCTTAAGTCTCGGAGGGTGACAAGAGTTGATAAGACTCAAGTCCAGATAACAGAATGAGGACAATCTAAGATGATATTTGAACTGGGGTGCTATAGGACATATACAAGAGTTTATATACGATAGAACTAAGCGAATGGCCATGCACAAAGTATTGCAATGTATAAGCAATGCTTATTAGAAGTCAAACATAGGCCGGAAGTTAATCACAGGTGAATGGATCAGTAAACATAGCCAGAAGTAAACATAACCGATATACCGGAAGGGAAGATATACTAAATGGAGGAAATAAGCAGTGTTTAACATTATATGAACAGGATATGAATGAAGAAGCTTATCGTGACGGATCTGGTATGGATCTGTGGATCTGATCTGATCTGATCTGACATCTGGAACTTCAGATGAGAAGCGCAAATGTATGGGATATGACAGATCTGGAACTTCAGATGAGAAGCGCAAATATATGGGATATGATAACAGTAATGGAAGTGAGATTGGAAATGAAACATACATAATGGATCAGTAATCACAACAGATATGCATAAAACTAAGTACTGGTAATAGGGGAAAGTCTAAATGGAGTCAAGCGCTGGTTCTTGGATCCAAAGTGCTAGTTCATTCAGTGATCTAAGGAAGGATGATGGATTTGATCTAAGATCTGAATCTGATGGGATATGACAAGATTAAACAAAATGTAGTCTTATATGATAAAGAAATTACATAATGACATGGTTCATGTTAATAATCTGTTAAAGACCATGCATACACATGAATACAATCTCTTGGAGGGGCAAGGAATGACTAACTCAGAAGGGCTTTGGCCTCAGCTTGTGCACTGTGCCTCTCACCCAAGTACATTTCCCTTAATTTCAGATAAAGTCCAAAGAGGTCCAAATGAAGTCTGGAGGACTTTAGATGCAGACAACTCTGGTGGAGTGTCTTAAGGACTTTCAGAGGAGCAAGGGAACTGTCCAGATGAGTGCAGGAACTTCTGGGTAAATATCAGAAACTCAGATAGAGTTCCATTGTCTTAATAATTGAGGGTCTTAATTGAAAGCATGTAAAAATGCAATGACACCACAATTACATTTGGATAAGACTTCTTATCAGTCCTTGATTAACACGGTCTACAACTTTTCTAGTTTTCATGGTAGATAATATGTGAGTTCTTGGGAGGCTTGCTAAACCAATCAATTGATTAACTTAGCCAGAGCTTTTGTGTGTTTTAGAAAACCTATAAACTTTGTCTAGGATAATCCAACTAGACAGAATACATGGACCAAAAGACTGGTTGGTCAAATAAATACAAACATGTGAGAAGCTGATCTCAATAATATTGTCATACCCCATATATCCACACTTCTCATCCAAAGTATCAGATCCAATGCACAGATCCACTTCCCATCTGATACAATAAGCTTTTTAATTCATATCCTGTTCATATAATGTTAAGCACAGCCTATTTCCTCTATTCAGTATATTCTACCTTCCAGTGCTTTGGTTACTCTTACTTCCAGCTATGCTTACTGATCCACTAACTTGTGATTAACTAGTAAGTGTTGCTTATATGTTGCTTATATTTTGTGCATCCTTTAGTTAGTCTTCTAGTATATAAACTCTTGTATATATCCTGTAGTACCTTAGTTCAAATATCATCTCAGATTGTTCTCTTTTCATCCTCCAGACTCAAGTCTAATAAACTCTTGGCCTGTGTCTGAGTTTCCTTGGCATACACGTTCAGCCATTGCATTATATGTTCCAGAGAAGAAACCCTGAGACAAAGTTAGATAACGATCATCCAAGTAACTGTGCAGTAACCTTTGTCTTGAACTCCAAATCACAGAATAGTCTATGTTTCTCATTCTTCACTACACACATGTCACCTAGCTCCAGTACCATCTTGCTGAATAGAATCCCTTCACATATATATTCGGTATTGTTACTAGGTACTCTGCCATACATGGTCAGAAACGGTGTGTCTGTGCATGCACACGAACTACACACCACCATCTTCTAGGATGCCCATAAGCGTAATTCTATTCTCACCCTCCATGGTGGTAGAGATGCTATTGCCAAGGAATTTAGACTTTGGTTTGAGCTCCCCAACGATGCAGACACAATTTGCAGGAGAAATATAGAAGAATGTGGAGATAGGTGGGTGGTGTGATACTGAAGGGTGGAGTGGTAAGTGCCAGCATGCATTCATCCACTGCACAAACAACATACCTTGCTCAGCAACAAAGAAACCTTGTGTACCATTTCAGTAGTCATATCTACAACAGAAGAATTCTCCAAGAACAGGGTTGTATTGCACTCACTGACCAAGGGCTGATGGTGCAAGATGGGCAGAGACTTATGGTTTCTTTATGCCTTTGGGCTTGATATGGCATCCAGTGAGGTAGTACTGGAGGATGTGAGTAAATTGCTCATCTGGATCATTGCAATTCTCAGCACTGGGCAGGGGTTATACATGAGATCGGGGGAGGTAACAGTGTACTCGCCTGAATATAAGATCTGGGTGTGACATGAAGTTGGTGATGTGCTCGAGCATGCTTCTGGGCTCAAGTACAAATGTAGGAAAGGTCACTTTGGACAAGTCCATCCCAACTCTTGTCTAGGTGTCAGAACCAAAGCCTTGGCACATAGCATGCAGCATGCACCTGAGCTGGGATATCAGTGAAAGAATGATGGATCCTTCATTCTTGTCGCTATAAGCAGAATCAGTATCAAGGACCATCATGGGTCTAAGTAAGAATGAGTAGTAAAGGAAGAATGACAGACAGGATTGAGTGAGGTATCATCAGGTTCTGTGTCTTCTGGCACCCTATCATCCATGGGGAGACCGTGTTAAGGTCGTGCTCAAATGATATCGGATCCAAAGGGCTTGGGCCTCAGCTTGTACGCTGTGCCCCTTTCCCAAGTATAGCCCCGTATTTCAGAATACTATACTTATCGTATCTGAAGATCCAGATGGTTATCGTAGCGTATCCGAAGGTCTGGACAACTATCGTATGATATCCGGATGTAGGGACAAGTATTGTATTCCTATCTGAAGATAAGGAATAGTATCGTATACTTATCCAAAGGTACGTCCGGATATCAGATGGAAGTATAAAGGCTAGTCTGGACAAGTCTAAGACTAGAAACTAACAGAGTGTAGATTATCCGAAGATAGAGGCAGATGTTTTAGACTATCGGATACAATCCTTAAGTCTCGGAGGGCGACAAGAGTTGATAAGACTCGAGTCCAGATAGCAGAATGAGGACAATCTAAGATGATATTCAAACTGGGGTGCTACAGGACGTATACAAGAGTTTATATACGATAGAACTAAGCGAAAGGTTATGCACAAAGTATTGCAATGTATAAGCAACACTTATTACAAGTCAAACATAAGCCGGAAGTTAATCACAAGTGAAACGGATCAGTGAACATAGCCGGAAGTAAGCATAACCGATATACCAGAAGGGAAGATATACTAAATGGAGGAAATAAGCAGTGTTTAACTTTATATGAACAGAATATGAATGAAGAAGCTTCTCGTAATGGATCCGGTATGGATCTGTGGATCGGATCTGATCCGATCTGGTATCCAGAACTTTGGATGAGAAGCGCAAATATATGGGATATGACAGACCGCATGCCCTCTTGATATGGGATCCAGCCTGGCTGAAAAGAGCATGTCCGAGCACTTAAAATACAGTGCCAATGCAAGGCAGAATGTTCAATCAATGCAGCCATGATGACAGGAAAGTCGTGTATCTTTAAGCTAGTGCACCATGGTGTATTCACGCCTGAGTTGTGAAGCCTCACCCATTTCCTTGTTCGAGCCGGTTGCTCACAGGACTCAATTAGCCATGTTGTTGCAAAGATAGGGAAACTTGCTGGTCTTTCCACAAGCAGATTGATGAGCCATTGGACAGTGTCTAGGGCATTGATTGAGGGAGGAGTGGCAACAAAGATTCAGCTTGGCTATGAGATCTCCCAAGCAAATGGTTTGTAACTCTAAGTTGCCATCAATAGATGTACAAACCTGATTTGAATATAAAGGACTCACAATTAGTAATGATGGGACAAGTCACCGCAGTGTCAGTTGCGAGTTGTGTGCACTGGAGCTAAAGGCACAGTCTTACAGCAAAAAAAAAGTCCAACTGATGGTACAGCCCCTAAACACCATGTTTGCATAATCTCTGTTGCTTCTTCAACTAATCATACCAGTGAAACCCAACTGGATGGCTGGCATAATACAATTTCCAGCTACATTCTCAAGAAGTACCTTTGTGAAGCGGCTTGGAATGACTCTTGATGTCAATTATTTTCTGTTAAAGCTGAAAGGAATGCATTTGGACTTGCAAGCAACCAGAAAAAGACCTACCGGCTTTGGCAAGAATGGAAACACCAAGTTATCTACACATCATACAGGTTTGAGCAGATTGAGAAGATGAAGTCTGAGTCTCCAAACAAGCTCATCATGATGCTTCTCGGAGTCACAGCATCTCTCATTAGCAGCATTGGTGGTGGGGAGAAGTGGGATTCACTAGATGCTGCTTCTCATCAGCCATTTCTAACAGAAATGATGGAAACACTTGCTTTGTCCCTTGGAGAGGCGGTTCTTACATTGCTGCCAGCAGATGAGAAGTGCTCCATTGAGCTTTTCTTCTGGGCCAGGTGTTCCATGCACAAAGAACTCAATTCTGTGAAGGGCAGTAATGTAGTAATGATGAAATGGTGGGCTAACAATGGTGTACCTCCTCCTGTCCTCCTTGCCAACAATGACAATGCAGCAACAATTCAGCTAGCTGAGCTTGTGGAAGCATCTGATGCTGCAGTCAAACATGCACTTGATATTTCATCATGTGGGGGAATAAAGGCAGCAAGTGTGGCAGGGGCCATTTTTAATCCACCCAGGTCAAAGGCCAAACAAAAGGAGAAATCCGTAAATTTCCAGACACAAGCAATACATGATACCATTCTCACTGTGATGCTGCTATGGAGCTCCTCAAATACCTGGATCATCTAAGAAGTAAGGTGTGACAGGTGGGAATTGTCTTGCTAGCTCGTGTGGCTTTTGCTTAGGAACGCTTAGCTCACTTATTTCACTTAACCTCTTTTTGGAAATCTCACATGATTTTGTCACATGTTTTCGATCACTGACTCAATGCCATTGCCCATTCAAGTGCAGCACATATGTAAGTAAATAAATAAAGAAAAATTGAATGAGATAACAGGGCAATGGGGGAACAGGTCAAAGGAGCACAAGCTTGCAAGTGCTCTTTTGGCCTGTTCCCCTGTTCCCCTGTCATCTCATTCAATTTTTCTTTATTTATTTACTGCACACTTTATATTTCTTTTTAAACCTCTGCCAAAGGCAGAATGGGAGTTGGGCTAGTTATATACATTTCCTCAATTTCATCTGTGACAACAAAACCAATGCGCAGTTCAACCACATGGAGGAGAATCTTGCTAAAGGCTAATTAATCATTGACCTAATCTGAGTTGAATCTGAGCTGTGTGGAATTAACCAATTTGTTTGGTATTTAGAAGCTCAACAGTGTCCAAGTTCTTTTCATTTCCAACAGACTGACCAACTTCCAACTTCCAACTCAATTCCAACTCACCCAGTTCACCCAGATCTAGCCATGGGCGGCACAAAAATGACTGCTAAAAAGACCACAGGAGGTCCTGCAAAGCATGCTGAGTTACCACAATTCAAGAAGGTCTCCCTCAATATTGGCACACTGCATGATATCAAATCTATTTTTCCAAATTCAACCTTACTGTGTCAGAGGCCCAAGCCTTTGTCTCATAATATAGTGAGTACTTCAAGTTGTACCTCTCTTGACTTTCTTCTGTAGCTCATGGATGGCCGGTACGCAGGCTATGGAAACCGCATTCCTTGAGGCAACCTTACTGCATGAGAGGCCCATGCCTCTCTCTAACAACATAGTAAGTATCTGGCTCCCTTAGCTCTGTTCTGTGGCTTATGAACAAATCACTAGTACTGCTTCTTTTGCCGAGATGGTGGCAATCTTTACTGTCATATCCCATACATTCGTGCTTCTCACCCAAAGTTCCAGATACCAGATCCGATCAGATCCGTTCCAGATCCATTACAATAAGCTTCTTCATTCATATCCTGTTCATATAATGTTAAACACTGCTTAATTCCTCCATTCAGTATATCTTCCCTTCTGGTATATTGGTTATGCTTACTTCCAGCTATATTTACTGATCCATTGACCTGTGATTAACTTCCAGCCTATGTTTGACTTATAATAAGCGTTGCTTATACATTGTGATACTTTGTGCATAGCCTTTCACTTAGTTCAATCGTATATAAACTCTTGTATATGTCCTGTAGTACCCCAGTTTGAATATCATCTTAGATTGTTCTCATTCCACTATCTGGACTCAAGTCTAAGAAACTCTTGTCACCCTCCAAGACTTAAGGATTGCATCCGATAAGTCTAATGCATCCACCTCTATCTTCAGATAGTCTACACTCTGTTAGTTTCTAGTCTTAGACTTGTCCAGACTAGCCTTTATACTTCCATCCAATATCTAGACGTACCTTCGGATAAGTATACAATACTAATCCTTATCTTCGGATAGGAATACGATACTTATCCTTACTTCTGGATATCATACAATAGTCATCCAGACCTTTGGATACGCTACTATAGCCATCTGAACCTTCGGATACGATACATATAGCATTCTGAAATACTGGGCTATACTCAGGAAAGAGGCACAGCGTACGAGCTGAGGCCAAAGCCCTTCGGATCTGATATTATTTGAGTACAACCTGTTAGTTATGTGATTATTCACCTCTACAGTACGCATTCCATGTGTTTCATATCCTTATATGCGTTGTTACACTTACTATAGTATTCCCCACATTTCACTCCATACATACTTGACTTCCTGACCTCCCTAGGATGTCCCTAGGTCGAGTTATTCCTTCCCTTTGACTCATTGCTTATCTGTTTACGTTTGTTTACAAAACATCGCCCATATCCTAGAGTCCAGTGCTCCCTGCCTCTTTGGCAACTTACTCTGGACTCTAGGTACTGTATAACTTTACTATACTCATCAATACATTGGCAACTTACTCTGGACTCTAGTCCTCATCTCTTTTGGTCTCTCAGTAGCCTCTAGATGCGGCCCACTTCACTCCCATCTTAACACAACCTTAACATTTATGATTGCTCCCACTGCTCATGGTCGGTGTGTAATGCTTGTGTTATTGTTCCTGCATATTGCTCGAACCCATGCTTGAAGGGAAGGTGGAGCAGTAGTCAACAATCAGGCTAGAAGAATCACCACTGCCACGTCGGAAGTAAAATTTGTGATTTCAAAGTGAAGAATGTATGACATTATCATTCAAAGAATGACTATATGTCCACTGAGTAAACGAGAATAAATATATGTACCACAGTGAGTTTTGATGCCATCTGCTTGAAATTCTCTATGTTCATCAACCATGTATTAGTTGGGAATCCGTGTGAAAAGTGTTACCTTTGGGCACTAGCCAAAGTGTTTTCACCAAGCAGGCAACAAATAACCTTTGTCCTGCTTCGACTCTCCACATGACCTTCTGTAAGTTTCTAATGACTGATGCCTGGGATGCATTTGTGCCTCTTCCAATGAGAATATGGCTTGGCACTGATGCTGTATCTTTATAGTTTAGTATCTTATCTCAGGGCTTGACAATGGTGGGTCATAGCTTACTTTGATATCTTACTTACCATTCAATAGACACCTTACATGTTACATCACCCATCAGCATAATTGGGATCTTTGTGCAATACTGAATGATTTCTGTGTGTGTACATTCACAACCTCGGTGGCATAGTTGCTCCATTCAATGACAAAGGCACGGTTTGGCACAGTCAGATATTTGTAATGTCCTATGAGTATGAGCTAAATAAATATAGTGATCATGATACCTATGCTCTATGTTGTGGAACCAGCCTATCCATGTCACATTGAAGGACCTACACACTGGAACTTGAACAGTACTCTAAAGATAGTGTGGACTTGTAGTGTCCTATGAGTATGAATTTAAATAAATACAGTGATTGCAATACCTGCACTCTGCATCATAGATCCAGCCTATTTAAAACACACTGAAGGATCCACACACTGGAATTTGAACAGTACTCTAGAGATGGTGTTAAGATGGGAGTGAAGTGGGCCACTTCTAGAGGCTACTGAGAGACCAAAAGAGATGAGGACTAGAGTCCAGAGTAAGTTGCCAAAGAGGCAGGGAGCACTGGACTCTAGGATATGGGCGATGTTTTGTAAACAAATGTAAACAGATAAACAATGAGTCAAAGGGAAAGAATAACTCAACCTAGGGACATCCTAGGGAGGTCAAGAAGTTAAGTATGTATGAAGTGAAATGTGGGGAATACTATAGTAATTGTAATGGCACATATAAGGATATGAAACACATGGAATGCGTACTGTAGAGGTGAATAATCATATAACTAACAAAATGGGTGGGAATTGTCTCGCTAGCTCATGGGGCTTTCGGCTTAGGAATGCTTAGCTCGCTTAATTTCTTTTTGGAAATTTCACATGGTTTTTTCAAGCGCCAACTCAACGGGTCAACGGCTTACTGCACTCCTGTGTGCCCTGACTCAATGGGTCATGGGTTTTTAGTTCTGACTCAATTATCACTGCTGTAGCATTATAAGTGTATGTCAGTAAATAAATAATGAAATTTTGAATTTTGAATGAGAGAACAGGGGAATGGGTGAACATGGGAACAGGGAAATGGGTCAAAGGAGAGTGAGCTTGCAAGTGATCCTTTGGCCCATTTCCCTGTTCCCATGTTCACCCATTCCCCTGTTCTCTCATTCAAAATTCAAAATTTCATTATTTATTTACTGACATACACTTATAATGCTACAGCAGTGATAATTGAGTCAGCACTCAAAACCCATGACCCATTGAGTTGGGGTGCACAGGAGTGCAGTAACCCATTGATTGGTGCTTGAAAAAACCACGTGAAATTTCCAAAAAGAAATTAGCCAAGCTAAGTGTATCTAAGCATTCCTAAGTGAAAGCCACACGAGCTAGCGAGACAATTCCCAGGAGTTCTCCCTTACTTCTTAGACTTCTTAGATTTTCATGCAGAACACTGTATGCCAGACCAAAAAATTGGCTCAATGCCCCATAAGTATACCTGCGATGTTTGTAAAATCACAACTCCTAAACAGGTGGTCAAAATGTCTTCGCTTGCCTAGTATGCAGAAACCATTGGCTCACTCAAAATCTCAGCTTATCTCAAATTGCACAATGAAGGTGAGGGGCATCCAACTCACTCAATCCAGCATGGCTGTGGAATTCTTCTTATCCCATCTCAAGTGCCTTAGGCAGGGGGGGCCGATGGCGCTCACAGAGATGACACGTCCAAACTGAAGGGTCTCATCGCTCAATGGGTCAACGTGGAATTTAAGCCAGACCCTTCAGTTGATCTCGATGACAAATATACCCGCGGATTCATTAATGAAGCATGTGGCAGGCTACTCTGTCCCACTGAGCTGGATTGGAACAGCCCAGTGTAAGTATCACATTGAACTCCGAGCACTACTAACTGTTTACCAGGACAAAGGCAGGGATCCAAGATCATTTGGAGGGATATATTATTACAGAACTGTCCTTTCCAGCTTACTTATATGATAAGTACACCGCGAATTTGGACAATTTGGAAGGTCTTTTCAAGGGAAAGATTTTGGTTCAGGTTTGTTGCACCCCAGGAATCTCAGCATGGAAATGTTCATACTTTTTATAGGGCTACAAAGCTGTTTTTACGTCTCCATCCTCAGCAAAGGATATTGGAGGTGATGGCAATGGCACAAATGTCATTGAAAACAATTGACACACTAAGAAATCTTGATCTGGACTCAAAGTCAAGAAACACATAGCACACATTATCAAGATGGATAAAGTCACACCTTGTTCCATAGCCTACATTGCCTGTCAAGTAAGCCATAGTGTTTTGTTTGCTCATTAAAGTGACTTATGATAATTGCTGACTGCGCTTGCAGGTATGATTTGCGCTCTCCTCTATTACCTCATGGCGGTCTGTTGATGGTGATTTTGATTATGTACAATTCTGGCAGATAATCATAGACTTCTTCAAACATCCTCCTGGTTGAGATGCACAGCGTAGGGTTAGTAGGCTTCTCAAATGGTGGACTAGGTGCGATATATACACTCTCGACAAGCCTTAACTGATTTGTTATTTAGGAAAGTTTTTGGAAGGAGTCAGTGCGAGGACCTGACTGATGCTGCAAAGGCCCGCATGTCTGTGGATGCTCTTGCAAGACAAAGGGCACAAATTGATGACACTGCATTTGATTCAGACTAAAGACCTATAATTATTATATTTTCAAGTGACCCCTAGCCCTAGCTTCCTTACCATCATAGTTCACTATTAATGTTAAGACTTGCTCGTACTTGTTGTGAAATACCTGCTTGTGAGTGGATGAAGCCATGACACAATGACCTCATTGAATGCGAATGAACTCCACAAATCAATATTCAAGTTATAGTTCCTAGATCCACCTCCTTGTTTATGATAACCCGAGTCTACGGGATACAGCACAATCATTAAAGTCTTGGTGATTCTTGGTCTTCATACCAATCACAGACATAAGTCATGCGATTCTGAGGTAAAATCTATTGACAGGCGATTTGAATTTAGAGCGCCACTGAAGACGTTTGAGATACCCAAAGCTATTCTCCTCATTTTCAGGTTCTTCATGATGTTTCCTTCCAGTTTCAAGAAGTCGATATAAATACGTGATGTTACATGGTGTTAGTATTGTCATTTGATCAAGAAGCCGATTCATACAGCACAAGCACCAAAGTCTAGGTGTTTCCTGGTCTTCATACCATTCATGGACATAAGCCATACAGCTCCGAGATAAAAGCTGTTGAAAGACAAATCTCATTGAGAGCCCCCACTGGAGACATTTGAGATACTTGAAGCTATTCTGTTCATTTGCAGACTTTTTATTATATTTCCTGCCAGCTTCAAGGAGCTCTGTTCAGGTTCAGTGTGCAGATCCCTCAGTGTGATTTGGATAGGCTGGATCCACAAGGTAGAATGCAGGCATCGCAATGGCTGTACTTATGTAGATTTGTGCTCGTAGGACACTATGAATCTGAACTATCTCTAGAGTACTGTTCAAGTTTTAGTGTGTGGATCCTTTGGTGTGTCTTGGATAGGTTGGATCCACAACACAGAGCACAGGTATCACGATCGCTGTATTTATGCAGATTCGTGCTCGTAGGACATTATAAATCCAAACTATCTCTAGAGTACTGTTCAAGTTTCAATGTGTAGATCCTTTGGTATGATTTGGATAGGTTGGATCCACAACACATAGTGCAGGTATCATGATCACTGCATTTATGTATGCAGATTCATGCTCGTAGGACATTACAAATCCGAACCATCTGTTAGTTATATGATTATTCACCTCTACAGTACGCATTCCATGTGTTTCATATCCTCATATGTGCCATTACAATTACTATAGTATTCCCCACATTTCACTTCATACATACTTAACTTCCTGACCTCCCTAGGATGTCCTTAGGTCGAGTTATTCCTTCCCTTTGACTCATTGTTTATCTGTTTATGTTTGTTTACAAAACATCGCCCATATCCTAGAGTCCAGTGCTCCCTGCCTCTTTGGCAACTTACTCTGGACTCTAGGTACTGTATAACTTTACTATACTCATCAATACATTGGCAACTTACTCTGGACTCTAGTCCTCATCTCTTTTGGTCTCTCAGTAGCCTCTAGAAGCGGCCCACTTCACTCCCATCTTAACAACATGTGGGTTTTTTTCAGAAACTGCATCCTTTGTGTGCTCTTGTCTCTGACTTGCAGAAATGCTGGAGTTCTTATACCAACAACAGGATGCATGATGTCTATTGAGTCCACAGGTGTCTGTCGCCTTCTCCCAAAAGCAGCCTGGAGCACTGCACAATACCATTAATATAAACAAGCCTGACAGAAGGGCAAGCATCCAGAGAGATGATCCTGCAGCAAGGTGCATTGCACCTCATGGCTGACTCCAAGTTGGACTCAGTGTTGTTCAGGCGATTCGTGTTAAGGTTGTACTCAAATGATATCAGATCCGAAGGGCTTCGGCCTCAGCTCATATGTTGTGCCCCTTTCCTGAGTATAGCCCAGTATTTCAGAGTACTATACATATTGTATCCGAAGATCCAGATGGCTATTGTAGCATATCCGAAGGTCCGGACAACTATCATATGATATCTGGACGTAGGGATAAGTAACGTTTACCTATCCGAAGGTAAGGATAAGTATCATATTCCTATCCAAAGATAAGGATTAGTATCATATACTTATCTAAAGGTGCATCTGGATATTGGACGGAAGTATAAAGGCTAGTCTAGACAAGTCTAAGACTAGAAACTAACAGAGTGTAGATTATCCGAAGATAGAGGCAGATGTGTTAGACTATCAGATACAATCCTTAAGTCTTGGAGGGTGACAAGAGTTGATAAAACTCGAGTCCAGATAGCAGAATGAGGACAATCTAAGATGATATTCAAACTGGGGTGCTACAGGACATATGCAAGAGTTTATATACAATAGAACTAAGCGAAGGCTATGCACAAAGTATTGCAATGTATAAGCAACGCTTATTAGAAGTCAAACATAGGCCAGAAGTTAATCACAGGTTAACTGATCAGTAAACATAGCTGGAAGTAAGCATAACTGATATACAGGAAAGAAAGATATACTAAATGGAGGAAATAAGCAGTGTTTAATGTTATATGAACAGGATATGAATGAAGAAGCTTATTGTAACGGATCCAGCACAGATCTGTGGATTGGATTTGGTATCCAGAACTTCAGATGAGAAGTGCGAATGTATGTGATATGACAGTTTGAGTTAATAAGATGCAGCTGTTAGCCTACTTCACTATGTGGTCATGGTATGAGTCAAGTGATTGTCTGGGTCTTTCAAGTTGACATTGGCACAATCTTCGGGTACCTGTGTAGTATCATAAAATAATGCGCAAGGCCGCATGCGGCAGAGCCCGCTATGGGCGCCCATCAGTAAACCGGTGAGACTCAGATACTATTAGTTACCACTAGTTCTTGCAGTCACACATGTCACGGAAAGTCACGATACCTTCACGCTAGGAATCTGCCATGTTTGAATTTGAAACTCCACTACGGCAGCACTGGCAGGTGACAGCAAGATGCAGATAGTTATTAAAATAAATATAAAAACAAGAGAGCTACCTATTTAAATGTGTATTAAGACTGAGAGAACACCATTAACATGCACAATATAATATTTATTGAAATGTTGACTGTTATATAAGAATGGGTTATAATTAGCCTGCATTCTTAGGCCATTTTAATGGATTAAAATGCCATACAAAAACTTCTGACATTATTATAAGTGGAAGGGCTTAGTCATGACTTAACTCTGTTTCTGCAATGCCACTATGAGTTACACCTATCTGAAGACATTGATTATGGTCATGGCAGCTCATCTAGATCATGTGTACTTATGAATTGCTCCATATGTATGACCTCATTTATCTTGCTGATTGGTGTATCTGCAAAACCACTGAAATGAATGCTTAGCTTAAGTGCATTATGGACACCTACAAATGCTTACAACTTCACTAGTGAACTCGAGCGATTGGTGGGGATGCTGAACACCAATATTGCTCACCACATTTGTAGGGCTGCACACTGTACCATCAATGGTAGATGGCCATACACATATGGTAAAGGTACAGTATATGGGGAACCTGTATACCATATGTGACATTTCTGGTGAACAAAGCAAATGGTATGGTACGGAGTATTTTATGGATGTATACGGTAGAGTATGGTACATACAGAGTGTAAATTGACTATAAATGATCCAAATGAAGCCTTGCCTTCACGAGCATCAATGTTTTGATAGTCTCAGGCTTGAGACTTGCGTGCCGTAGTGAAACTATGTCACAACCACTGGAGAAAATTTGTTCAACAGCAACAGCCGATCCTGTGAAGAGAACTAAGTATAGACACCTGGAACATGGAGTAAGGACTCACCAGGTATTGAAAGGACATTGTGGGCAAGTCAAGAGAGATTTGGAAACTGTGCTCGGCGACCAGCCCACCACTGAATGGGGTCACAAAGGTCAAAGTCTTCCTGCAGAAGTTTGAGGTACTCCTCAAATTCATCTACTGAAATATTGGACCACTTCTTATACCTCACTGTAAAATTCACTTTTGAGGAAGAATTTCTACCAGACAGATTTGTGTGACAGTCTGTACTGGCAGATGGCGATAATGCACTATCCTGTGCAATGGACATGGTGGCATAGTCCACTTTATACAGGGTATGTAGGTCTTTCTTCAGTGAGTTGATTTGTGACTGTGTACTTGCATCATTGGCATCACAGTTGTCATGGAGACCTTTGTAAGTTATGCGGGGATCAAGAACTTGGACGAGATTAGCTAGTATCAAAAGAAGTCTGAATTCAGCAGAACTCACTTGAAGCCCAGACATAGTATGGTGAGTCATCAATCTTGAAGAAGTAGTCACTGAGCTTGCAATGTGCATTGATAAAGCAAGCTGTATCTTCCTTAGGGCTGAATCTGGAAGATTTGCTAAGTCATCCTGAAGCAATTCCTCAAGGCCTCGAAATATAGCATGAGCTGAAGATAGCATTGGGCACTTGGTTGCTGACCAGAATGCCTTCAGCCACCCTGTCACTAGTTTGATTGCTTGCCGGTCATTGTCAGAAAGTTCATATTGTTGTAGTTCATGTGTCTTCGCCACAAAGTCATTGATAGTGTTTTGGGAATCCAATGCATGGCCTATGAATTTGATGTTAAAATGGGAGTGAAGTGGGCCGCTTCTAGAGGCTACTGAGAGACCAAAAGAGATGAGGACTAGAGTCCAGAGTAAGTTGCCAATGTATAGATGAGTATAGTAAAGTTATACAGTACCTAGAGTCCAGAGTAAGTTGCCAAAGAGGCAGGGAGCACTGGACTCTAGGATATGGGCGATGTTTTGTAAACAAATGTAAACAGATAAGCAATGAGTCAAAGGGAAGGAATAACTCGACCTAAGGACATCCTAGGGAGGTCAGGAAGTCAAGTATGTATGGAGTGAAATGTGGGGAATACTATAGTAATTGTAATGACGCATATAAGGATATGAAACACATGGAATGCGTACTGTAGAGGTGAATAATCACATAACTAACACATGTGAGAGGTCCTCTTACTGATAGTTATTATTCTTTGTAACCCTTGCAAACTTGATTTCAGAGAATTGGCTTTCAAGACTGATTGCCCTTTGCCAAAGGCCAAAGCCAGGATCTGCCACGACCTGCACTTCATTTGATATCTCCAGTCCCACCAACTCACAGCATTCCCTTGACCTAGAGAGTCCACAAAACAATATCAATGTTGATATGGAGATTGATTGCAGGAACATATTTGACCTGGATACCTTCCGTACATATCTAATTGGAACTACAATTTGCTTTTAACCACAACTCTTTCAGAGGAACCAACACGCTCTCTGAGACAAATCCCAAGACCTTTCAATGACCTTGAGCCCTCAGAAGACGATCTCAATTCCTTTGAGGGTGCTGTCGATAGAATTCAATGTGTTCTCCTAACACTATGAGATACACTACAGACCACTTTCAATTCCTTTGGTCTCTGTCGACTGTACCCGCGTCGTCCCTCATTCGAGCCAAGTAAATTCATCTCATCCTCATTGCTTGCAAGAACATGTCCAGCAGCTCCTGAAGGAACTGCCAGCAATCCTCCACCGACAGTCTTTGTGCCACCATACCCCTTTCGTAATATGACCATCTATCGACTTCTGTCATGGATGAATTCGGGTAGCAGTCAGATATCAGAAACTACAGTCACAGACCTCGTCAAAAATGTCATGCTGGTGGAAGATTTTGACCCTAAGCACCTTCAAGGGTTCTCAGTGAGACAGAGCTTACAAGAACTAGATAAAGACGAGAGTGGGAAGAGAATCACCTTTCCAGACCACTGGATCAAGACCGACATTACCATCGATATTCTGACAAAGTCAAGGGACGATCCTCCTAGGCCTTACACCATTCCTGGATTCCATTACTGTTAGTTATGTGATTATTCACCTCTACAGTACGCATTCCATGTGTTTCATATCCTTATATGCGTCATTACACTTACTATAGTATTCCCCACATTTCATTCCATACATACTTTACTTCCTGACCTCCCTAGGATGTCCCTAGGTCGAGTTATTCCTTCCCTTTGACTTATTGCTTATCTGTTTACGTTTGTTTACAAAAACATCGCCCATATCCTAGAGTCCAGTGCTCCCTGCCTCTTTGGCAACTTACTCTGGACTCTAGGTACTGTATAACTTTACTATACTCATCAATACATTGGCAACTTACTCTGGACTCTAGTTCCTATCTCTTTTGGTCTCTCAGTAGCCTCTAGAAGCGGCCCACTTCACTCCCATCTTAACAGGTTATGAGCCCTGCGCTCTAGCCGCTTCAAAATCGTCATAGCTCAAGATCTACTGAAGATATCGACTTGATTCTTTCACCAGTCGATTCCTCGACCTCGAAATACCCCCTATGCCCTCTCCAGCTCGATGCTGACGCTGATTGGAATGCAGACACAGGGACCACTTCTCATATGACCCCCCATCGCCATTATATTCGCAACTACACCCCAAAACGCGTGCCAATTCGACTTGCCGACTCTACTATTGTCTACTCAGCTGGGGTGGGGTCAGTGATCTGTAATCCTGTGTCTGTGGGCGAGGTAAAGAGTCTTAGAGCGGTCGAGTTCACTCAAGTCTTGCATGTACCTGATCTTCGTAACAATCTCCTCTCAGTCTTGTATTTAACTCGAAACTGCGGCTTCCATGTCGATATATCCTCTTCTCACATGACCTTCTGTCGACCTAAGGGCTCTCCTCTCTTCTATGCCTCTATCAACTCTAACAACGCCGCGTTTCTGGACGGCACCACCTCTCCTATCACCGAGTTTGCTTCCCCAGCTTCTACTTGTCCCCTGGACATTGCCCTCTGGCATCGCAGACTTGCTCATCACCACATAGCTGGTGTTAGGACGCTTATAGACCGCAATCTGGTCACTGGACTTAGGCTGGACTCAAGGGCGTCCCCAGACCCCATCTGCGAGCCTTGCCTTGCTGGTAAGATGCATGCCAACCCCTTTGCTTCTAGCGAGTGGAGGGCGAGCCGTCCTTTGGAGCTTGTCCACACTGATGTCCATCAGCTCCCCTACCGCACTTTCAGCGGTTATCGCTATTGGGTCACCTTCATTGATGACTACTCGCGTTATCGCTTTGTCCTGCCCATCAAGGCCAAGTCAGACGTCTTTGAGGCGTTCAAGACCTTCAAAGCATATGCTGAGAACCAGTCTGAGCGCCGCATTAAGACTCTGAGGGATGATAAAGGTGGTGAGTACACGTCCAATGCTTTCCTTGACTTCACCACCCAGAGTGGCATTGTGCGCCAGCACACAGTCAGGGCTCGTCCTCAGCAGAATGGTGTTGCAGAGCGAGCCAACAGGGTCTTAGCTGAGCGCATAACCACCATGCTGGATGAGTCTGGCCTTCCGAAGGCCTTCTGGGGTGAGTGTCTTGCAGCTTTGGTTCATGTCTGGAACAGGTGCCCCACTGATGCAGTGGATAATGCCACGCCTTATGAGCTGTGGCATGGGCGCAAGCCTGATGTCTCCCACCTGAGAGTGTGGGGGTGCACTGCCTATGTGCATGTGCAGAAGGACAAACGCTCTGCGCTCGAGTCCCATATGGAAAAGTGCGTGTTTATTGGCTATCCAGATGGTTATAAGGGCTGGAAGTTTACAACCCCACCACCAAGCGCACTGTCATCTCAGAGCGTGCTGACTTTGATGAAAGGTACCTCCTTCTGTCTAAGAGATCTGCTGATGCGCTTCTGCCCCCTCCTTTGCCCACCGTCGAGTCTAGGGTGATTCCTGACTCTGATGATGATGATGATGCTGACTCTGATGAGACACTGACTCATGGGGGGGCAGGGAATCCACCAGGTCCACCAGTTCCACCTGCCATCGCTCCAGCGCCTCCTGCATTGCCTATTCAGCATGCAGTCGACCCAGCTGTCTCAGATGTCCATCCTGGCGATAGACCTGGTGTCTTGAAGCCTGATCCAGCGTCTCCTCAGCCTCTTGCACACGCACCAGTTGTGCCAGCGCCCTCAGCTCCTGCACCACCTGCTTCTCCAGTTGGCATTGGTGCCAGACTGCCAGCACGAGAGCACTGCCCTCCTCGCGAGTGGTGGAAGCTCTCTAATGCGCAGTTAGATGATGAAGTAGATGATGATGTGGAGGATGCTGATGTGGGATTTGAGGTGTGCCATTCTGTGGCCGCCTCAGCTGAGCCAGTGTCATTTGCAGAGGCCCTGCGTCGTCCTGATGCAGAGCAATGGCGCCAAGCTGCGCTTGAGGAGCTGGCTGCTCACCAGAGCAATGGGACTTGGAGACTAGTCGAAAGGCCTAAAGACCGCAAGGTCATAGGCTCCAGGTGGGTGTTCAAAGTCAAGCGCAATGCTGATGGCTCCATAGAGCGCTACAAGGGACGCCTTGTGGCCAAGGGCTATAATCAGCGCCCTGGCTTTGACTACCTCGAGATATTTGCTCCTACGGTACGCATGCCCACCATCCGCATTGTCCTAGCTATGGCTGCCATTCATGATCTTCATCTCCGCTCTGTTGATGTCTCTCATGCTTACCTCAATGGAGAGATGGACTGCAAGGTCTACATGGAGCAACCCAAAGGCTTTGCTGAGGGGGATCCTAAGAGACTGGTTTGTCTTCTAGACAAGTCCATCTATGGCACCAAGCAAGGGGGCAATTGCTGGAACAAGAAGATGAGAGCTGTGCTCGAGTCTCTTGGGTTCAGGCAGACGTACTCTGATGCAGCAATCTATGTCTACTCTCGAGGCAATGACCGCATCATCCTGCCTGTCTTTGTTGATGACATGACCTTTGCATCAAAATCTCTCACTTCCATCAACCAAATCATATCCCAGCTCTCCCAGCACTTCAAACTTCGTGACCTTGGTCCTACCACCCAGCTCTTGGGCATCAAGATAGATAGAGACCGTCCTAATCGCACCATATCCCTCTCCCAGCGTCAGTATTCACTTGACATCCTCGAGCGCCTTGGCATGGCTGATTGCAAGCCTGTCACCACTCCCATGGAGCCCAATCTTCGTCTCTCTCGCTCTCAATCACCTCAGACCGCTGAGGAGGTGTCTTTCATGCGTGGTGTGCCCTACCTTGCTGCTGTTGGCGCTCTGATGTACCTAGCCACCACCACTCGCCCTGACATTGCCTACACTGTTGGTGTCCTTGCCCGGTTCAACTCCAACCCGGGCATTGCTCACTGGCAAGCTGTCAAGCATCTCCTTCGCTATGTCAAGGGCTCTATTGATCAAGCGCTTGTCTACAAGCCTGACTCTCATTCCACTGAGTTGTTCTCTACCTTCTCTGATGCTGATCATGGTGGTTGCAAGATTACCAGGCGCTCTACTGGTGGTTATATCATCAAGATAGGCACTGGTGCGGTCTCCTGGAGCTCCAAGCTTCAGGGAGTCATTGCTCTGTCCACTACTGAGGCAGAGTACATTGCTGCAGTCGAGGCAGGCAAGGAGATCAAGTGGATGCGCAAACTGCTGTTGGAAATGGGTTTCCCAGCGGGCGCTTCGTCTGTCCTTAGGATAGACAACCAGTCTGCTATCTCTGTTGCCAAGCACCCAGAGCATCATGGACGCATGAAGCAGCTGGACTTGTGCTACTACTGGCTGCGCGATGAGGTGGACAGACAGGTGATCTCTCCTGTGTTTGTCCCCACTGCAGAGCAACCTGCAGATATCCTGACCAAGGCCCTGCCTCGAGTCAAAGTGGACTTGTTCTGTCAAATGATAGGACTTGTCCGATTAGGGGGGAGCTCTTGATTGTGAGAGGTGCACAATCAGGGGGGAGTGTTAGTTATGTGATTATTCACCTCTACAGTACGCATTCCATGTGTTTCATATCCTTATATGCGTTGTTACACTTACTATAGTATTCCCCACATTTCACTCCATACATACTTGACTTCCTGACCTCCCTAGGATGTCCCTAGGTCGAGTTATTCCTTCCCTTTGACTCATTGCTTATCTGTTTACGTTTGTTTACAAAACATCGCCCATATCCTAGAGTCCAGTGCTCCCTGCCTCTTTGGCAACTTACTCTGGACTCTAGGTACTGTATAACTTTACCATACTCATCAATACATTGGCAACTTACTCTGGACTCTAGTTCCTATCTCTTTTGGTCTCTCAGTAGCCTCTAGAAGCGACCCACTTCACTCCCATCTCAACAGCTTGATGGTATTGCAGTTTGAACAGGGACTTATGTGTGTCTCTTTGCCTCACATGGACATGTATACAACACCACCCAGGCAACATGGTTTGGGATGGACAATATCATGGACTTTTGGGAGGACATCCTCCAAATGGAGGCCAATGAAATAACATGAAAGCTGGAGCAATAAGCATGTATGTCAGGTCAAATTATGTACTTACATTCCTTCTCATGTCCCCACCTGTGCAATACTAACTTTGATACACTAGATACATATCAATGAGTGTGAGACAGTGCAGATCATGCAACTCATTTGCACTCAGCTGCTCAATTCTGGCCTAAGTACATCTTTTATATCCATCTTGAAATTATACTGACTAGTGTGTTTTAGAAACTATAACTCAGAGACATGATATATGCATCAACTACGCAAATTTTGGCATTGCTATCAAAGAGAAGCTCAGCATTGACCTGAAGGGTTGGCCTGAGGACATTCCCTTCCAGTCCCCTACCAGTCTCAACAATCACAATGCCCTTCTGAAGCTCCAAAACACTCTTAAAGATGGCTCTTGCCACTGGTTCTGCATGTTTCCATGTCAATGGGAGGACTATAGCACCCAACTAGCCACACACTGTAAGAGAGGAGAAACCATTGGTAAGCCCCACAAGAAGCACTCTGATGCTGGGGTGGCACACAAAGGCAACAGGAAGGAGAATAGACACCCAAAAAAGTGTTCACGAGGGTCTGGGGCATCTGCACAGGTTCCAAAGAGCACAGAGTTTGTGCTATCATCTGACAAGGACAGTACCAGTGAGGATAAACTATAGTTATAGTTCTTTTACTTTTTGGACATGGATAGGCCTCTTATTCTACCTAATATCATTTACAATTTGCATTGCTAAAATTTGGTTCAAATCGGTCTACACAGTAGAGAGATAGTCAAGCTTGCTGTCATGCACAGTGAGCACGAAGGTTTGGCAATGATGTGACCTAATTGGGACAACTGCCAGTGGTAATAATCACCACAGTTCCAAATTTAACACCCAGACACTTGGGGACAGATGTAGCCAAGCCCCCCATACGTACCTACACTACACAGCCAAATGTGTATTTTGTGTTACCTAACATTTGATGGAAGTTCAATTGTGTACCTCAGTCTGGTCACAATCAAGTCCGCAAGGAACCAATTAAAAATATATAGACCAATGGTCTTAGCGATACAATTTTTGCCTGTATTAAGAACCACTGTTTTGAAGGGTCTAAGAAAGGTCTGGCAAATGGTGATAGCACCTGCAAGTGATATAGACATGTCGCTGTAATCTAAACCTTGATGTAATGTTCAGCTCATGAGGTCAACCAGTCATTGCTTAGATATCTGGTGAGCATCAACACTGAGGTCAAGGTAACCACTATTGTAGGCCTAATGCAGATTGCTTGGTCGTTGTGATTTCAGCTCAGTACTGAGACCCGCTCAGTATTAGCATTGTGTTGCAAATTTTGAAACAGATTTACTTTTGGCCAGGATGATGAGAGAACATGATACATTTATTGTCCTATTTTATGTGCAAACATAGTCTACAAGAAATACATGGGTATGAGGTACATGGATGAACACAGGAATCAATATTCCTCAAAGAGAGGAAGCAGGTATAGTATAGTTGCGAGATTGTGAAATTTCCTCCACACACCATTCCAGACATCCTTGGGCGATCTCTCTGTTAGTTATATGATTATTCACCTCTACATATTCCCCACATTTCACTTCATACATACTTAACTTTCTGACCTCCCTAGGATGTCCCTAGGTCAAGTTATTCCTTCCCTTTGACTCATTGCTTATCTGTTTACATTTGTTTACAAAACATCACCCATATCCTAGAGTCCAGTGCTCCCTGCCTCTTTGGCAACTTACTCTGGACTCTAGGTACTGTATAACTTTACTATACTCATCAATACATTGGCAACTTACTCTGGACTCTAGTCCTCATCTCTTTTGGTCTCTCAGTAGCCTCTAGAAGTGGCCCACTTCACTTCCATCTTAACAGTACGGTGCCCTTAATTTCGGATAAAGTCCAATAAGGTCCTAACAAAGTCTGTAGGACTTCAGAGGCAGACAACTCTGGTGGTGTGTCCAAAGGACTTCCGGATGAGCGTGGGAACCATCCAGATGAGTGTGGGAAACTTCCGGACAAGTATCGGAAACTTAGATGGAGTTCCATCCACTTGATAGGATGTGGGATAAACACGCATATCAATCCTTAGTGAAGACATACATAAAATAAAAATACTACAAAAGACACAGTCCAAGGCAGGAATAGTGGTCCAGAGCTCCGGATAGGGGTTCTGGAGTGGACGTGGACAGATATAGACTACCCTTAGGTAGAGACAGAGTTGGATAAGGATCGGAATGAGTGTGGGTATCTGTTACGGACTTGGATAGAGTGAGCCAACAAAGGCAATCGCAGCACCAATAAAGGTGGTTCTGATCAGGACTGACTGAAGTGGAACTTCATCGGGCTATGGACTTCTGCAGGATCCGATCATCTAGACTCCCGCAGGATCTAGAGCTATTCGAGGACAAAGGCTAGCCTCCTTCCCAAGGAGCTAGAGTTTCAGTTATCTGAGTGAACCGAGTAGATTCAAGTTAGGGAAATACAGGCAGTAACTACATTCTTAAATAGGTAGGGGAGACGAGCATGGACCAGTGGTAATAGTACAGGAAAGGGAAGTTCATAGGGGAATGAGTCAGGATGAGTCAAAGATAAGAAAGGAATGAGGAAGTAGCAAGGTGAAAAGGAAGTAAGTGAAGAACCAGAGAAGTGATATGGAAACATGGTGGAATGGAAGAGAAGCATACTGTGAGAAAAGAATAGGGTGATTGTAACATTACCCCCTTGTTAGTGTCTAAAGTCTCCGACTTTAGTTATCCAAATTTAAGTATAGGTCAACGGAAAAGGTGTCGTCAGCAAGAGTCCTCTTCTCGATCACTTCATACTCTTCATCCATGTGGTCTTCATATGCTTTCAACTGGGAGAGGAAGAGCCAGGACCCTGGTCTGGCTGCGATGAGGCATTTTCCTTTTAGTTTTGGACAGAAGCAGGTGAGGTGTTTGGGGGCATGGTTGTGGCAGATACGACAGAAATAGCGGGGGCAATGGATCTGATGATGCCTGTCTCCTCTGCAATAGCGGCAAGTCATCCTGGAGTAATCAACTCCGTTGCGGTCATAAAAGGTCTCCTCTGAAGGAGCACAATCATCAGTGGGGGAAGGTGCACGTGATGGTTCCTGGGGTGCAATGGATGGCTCAGAGTCTTCCTCTTTGATGAGGGGAGCGGGGGATGGTGTGTACAGTCGAGATAGACCTACTCCAAATGCGACGGTATTCCTTCTTTTTCCATGACTCTTACGAGGAGCTCTGGATGAGTGGATAGCGAGTTGAGAGGAAGGTGGTGGAACTGGAGTGCTTTCCTCTGAAGCCTCGGATGGGGAGCTAGGAACATCTAGTGATGGAGAACGCATGGGTTGCATAGGGGAGGGTCTGAAGGGATTGCAAGATCCGTGTCTAGACTCAGTGATTTCGCGAACCATTGAAGGGGTGAGTGCTTGCTTGAACACACGTTCAAGGAGTCGGTCAGCGAGGACGAGCTTGATCTTGGTCATATGATAAATGATGGAGTGCTTGGTAGCCTCTTCTTCAGGGGTATTAATAGTATGGGCATAGCTGGAGGAAAGGTCCGTGCTGCGGTAAGCGGTGATGAGGGAGAGGGTGACTGGGTCTTTGGAAAAGAAATGGTCTAAAGGGAGAGTGCATGGGAGGGAAAGCAAGGTTGATTCTACAAGGGCGCGTTTATGGTGAAGTTCAAGTTGAGAGCGGTGACTCTCAAGAGAGGACTGTCATATCCCAGATTCTGGACCTATCGTATAGTCGGATTATGGACTAATCCTTAGATTAGGATCCTAGACTTCATCCATAACCAGTTCCAGTCTCATCCACTATCGCAGTTGTCCAACTACCAACTACCGCTCATCCGTCCGATCCGATATGCCTATCCGCTCCGGATCCGATACGATAAGCTTTCCTATCCATTACCTGTCCATATAAGATTAACACAGCCTATTCCTTTATCCAATATGCCTATCTGCTCCAGATCCAATACGATAAGCTTTCTATTCATTACCTGTCCATATAACGTTAACACAGCCTATTCCTTTATTTGGTATTCTCTACCTTTCGGATAACCGGTTCTATACTTACCCGATATCTTTGCTATTTGTCTATGACCGGTACTCGGTTGTTTACCTATCCGATACGCTTACTGATCCGTTATCCTTTGACTGCGCTAATGTACATAGCCTCGGACACTGCCTCTGATTATTCCATTAGCTACCTACAGTATATAAACTCTTGTACATCTCGATAGATCCTTAGTTTGAATATTATATTGTCTTGCAGCATTCTTGTCCTCACACATTAGTGTTGTAAGGACCCCTTCTCTATCCTTTGGGCCTAGGGATTGATTCCCTAGGCCAGAGCTCCGCTCTTCCGCATTTCTGGACTTCATCCATTTCCGGATTCTATCTTAAGCCTAATGGATTGTATCCTTAGGTTAAAGTCTTGTCTTCTGATACTTACACTCTTTCCAATCCTTATCCAACTCCATCTCTACCTAAGGGTAGTCTATATCCGTCCGCGTCCGCTCCGGAACCCCTATCTGGAACTCCGGACCACTATTCCTGCCTCGGACTGCGTCCGTTGCAGTATCTCCACCCTATGTCATCACTAAGGATTGATATGCGCATCTATCCCACTTCCTATCAAGTGGACGGAACTCCATCTGAGTTTCCGATACTCGTCCAGAAGTTTCCCGCACTCATCCGGACGGTTCCCGCGCTCATCCGGAAGTCCTTCGGACGCTCCACCAGAGTTGTCTGCCTCCGGAGTCCTCTGGACTTTGTTAGGACCTTATTGGACTTTATCCGAAATTAAGGGCACTGTACTCAGGTGAGGGGCACAGCATATGAGCTGAGGCCAAAGCCCTTCTGAGTCAGTCATACTCACCCCTCCGAGAGATTGTATGCACCCCGCGTGCCACGGTCTTTAACAAGGACTGGGAGGATTGCGAAGAAGGCATGTTTCGAGTTCTAGTTGATGAGGAGTTGAGAGATTCTGAGACATTTCTTATAGGTTTTCAGGATTTCTTGGGTGTTGTTTATTTCTTTTTCGGGTATCCATGAGTTATCAGAAGAGGGGTAACCCTTCCATGACACGAGGAAGCGGCGTTTTCCTTTTACGTTTCCCTTATGGGTGAGAATGGCTTCAATTTCATATTCTTCTTGACCATTGATAATATCAGGAAGGGGTTCGGTGTTGTTCAGACCATGGACTTCTGTTTCTTGATAGGATGATAACTCAGAGGCATGGAAGACGGGATGTGATTTCCAAGAGGAGGGAAGTTGGATCTTGAATGTGATAGGGGAAAGGACGGCTTCGATAGTGAAGGGGCCGTATTGCTTAGGAGCGAGCTTCTTTGAAGGGAGGGCAGAGATGAGGTTCTTTGCCGATAGCCATACTTTCTCACCGACTTTCCAGGGTTCAAACTTCTTTCCAAAGGATCGAGTGGCCATGCGTTGCATTGCAAGATTGTGACATGCGATGGCTGCTTCCCTGGTCTTCTGGAGGTATCTAATTCGATCTTCTGCGGCAGGGATAGCGGAGTTCGGGAGAATATGAGGGATGCCTCGAGGTTCATATCCCATCATAAGGAAGAAAGGAGAGGTTTTGCGAGAATCATGCTTTCGGTGGTTGTGGACGAATTCCGCCATAGGAAGGTGCTTGACCCAGTCGAGTGGTGCGGAACGGCAGTAGATGCGGAGGTAGGTTTCTAATTCTTGGTTCAGACGTTCAGTCTGTCCGTCAGTTTGGGGATGGTAAGCTGTGGAGAGGGTGACTTCATAGTCAAGGAGTCTTCCAAGTTCTTTGGCGAATTTAGAGGCAAACTGGGGACCTCTATCAGAGATGATTTTGTCGTAAAGACCAAATCTCAAGAAAACTTTCTTGAAAAATAGTTGGGTGATGCCTTCAGATGTAATGGTTTTCTTGCAGGGTGAGAGAATTACCTCCTTCATAAGCCCATGGTCTACCACAACCATGACTGAGTCAAAACCTCCAGATTCAGGTAAATCTGTGATCAGGTCTACAGAGATTTGCGAGAAGGGGTGTGTTGCTGAAGAAGGGATAGGGGTCAGCGGGGGGTTGGAGGGATGAGTATCGGATTTCATTTGCTGACAAAGGGTGCAACCCTCAACATATTTTCTAATGAACGTGCCCATTCCGGGCCACCAGTAGTCACGCTTGACTAGTTCTTCTGTTTTGAATCGTCCGGGGTGTCCGGCGGTGGGGTGATCATGGTGAAGGGTGAGGATACAGTGGTGGAGATGAGCTGGGACATAAGCTTGATCTTTATAAAATAGGGTTCCATCATCAAGACGCCAATCGGAAAGGGCGGATTTCATGGGGGGTGCACTTAGCCCTTCAAGGGCTTGCTGGGCAGCAATGATTACAGGGTCGGAAAATGGGTTAGTGGATTTCAAGGCATTGGCAAGGTTGATATTGACGACTCGAGTGAAGAGAGTGTCGGGGAGGAGAGTGACATCTGCATTGTCAGCAGGGTCAGAGGAGTGGTCAGGGCGACGTGAAAGGGCATTGGGGGCGGCAAGTTTAGTTCCTGGGACATGATGTAGTTCAAGATCAAATTCATTCAGAGGGTTAATTGCCATCTAGCTTGGCAGCGTGTGAGATTTTGTGCGGATCAGAAGTATAGGAGGTTTTTATGATCGGTGAACACAATAACAGGGTGAGGGTTCCCTTCGAGGTAGTGCCTCCAAGCTTTCAGGGCGCGGATGATTGTGAGGAGTTCACAATCGTAGATCTGGTAATTTCATTCAGCAGGGTTGAAGGATTGTGAGAGGTAACCGCAAGGGTGATATGCTCCGTTCTCATCAGTCTGGAGTAGGACTGCACCGGTCACAACAAGCGAAGCATCGGTGGCTAAGGCGAATTGTCGGGAAGGGTCAGGGTTTTGGAGGACAGGTTCTGAGAGGAAGCATTGCTTTAACTTCTCAAAGGAATCGGTACATGCTTGTGTCCATGCAAAGACAGTGTCTTTCTTTGTTAGATCGATCAAAGGTCATGCGAGGTCGGAGTAGTGGGAGATGAAATCATGATAGAAGTTGCAGAATCTGAGGAATGATTGGACTTCTTTAACTGAGGAGGGGGTTTGCCATTGGCTGATACCAGACAGCTTGGCAGGGTCCATGGCTACTTGCCCAGGGTGGATGATCATACCAAGATAGTTGACTTCTTGAGCATCAAAGGTGCATTTTTCAGGTTTCAGGAATAGGGTTTCTTTACGGATAATTTCAAGAATGCGACGAGTTTGTTTCTGGTTTTCTTCAAGGGTTTTTGAAAATATAAGAATGTTGTCCATATAGACGATCATCCATCCCTCAGCAATTTCTTTCTGGAAGGTCTGGTTCATGTAGGCTTGGAACGTTGCTGGGGAGTTGCATAAGCTGAAGAACATCACTTTCGGTTCAAAGAGTCCGAAAGAAGTAGTAAATGCTGCTTTCCAGCGGTCATCAGGGTGGATCAAGATGTTGTTATATCCAGATCGGACATCCATTTTCGTGAAGAATTTCGCATCGCTTAATTTAGCGATCAGGGGAGGAATCAAGGGGAGGGGATAGGCATTCTTTATCGTCCATTTGTTGATGTAGCAATAGTCTTGGCAGGGTTGAAGAGAGCCATCTTTCTTTCCTACAAAAAAGAATCCGCTAGCTTGCGGGGATTTTGATGGTTGAATGAAGTCTTTGGCAATATGCTCATCAAGGAAAGCTTTTACAGTGTCAGTTTCTTTCAGGGAGAGGGGATAAGTTTTTGCAGATTTTGGAATGAATCCTGGTTTCGTTTTGATTCTATGATCTACTCCAGGGCGAGATGGTGGAAGTTTGTTTAAGCCGTCTTTGGCAAAAACATCAGTGAAGTCATGAAGGTAATCAGGGACTAATTCTTCAAAGGTCTTCTTCTTCTTTTCTTGAGCGTCTTTAAGGGCAAATTCTTGTGCCTTGTTACTAGTCTTCAGATATTCATCTTCTTTGGTCTTTCGTGCGTAGATCCATGAATTTCTCAAGGGTCTGAGGGCAGCGGTTCATCGGATCTCGGAGGCAGAAGTGCCATCACGAGTGAGAGGTGAGTTGAAGGAGAGGTTTTCATGCAGAGTAACAGAAGTTCCATCTTGAGCGTACTCGATCAAGACCTCATCGTCATTGATGGGGTAAGTTACTGGATCTTCTACTTTTCTGGCAAACATAGAAGAGTTGTCCCAGACATCTTCCATGGTGTCGTACTGCGGTGGTTCATCATCTGGATCAGGAATAAGAGCAGGGACGGGTTCTTTTTTCTTCTTCTCTTTTCGTCGTTTGAGGGTTCTTTTCCCGTCTTTGGGAAGTGGGGAGTGAAGGGGAGTAAATTGCTCCAGGTCTTCTTCTTCTTCAATTGAAACTTTCTTTCTTGGTTTCGGTAGTGGGATAGGATTTGGCACGGAGTTTTCTCTCCAAAACTTTTCGAAGGCTTTTTCAAGTCAGAGGGATCTTGGGGTTGATGGGAGTCGAAGGGTATCTTTAGCCCAGTCGATGTCAGGGTTCATGGCAGTTAGCCAAGGTTTTCCAAGGAGGATCATGTCATGGTCACTCATGTTCATGATGTTGAATTTTCCAAACATTAATCTCCCATCTATCTTGATTGCGAGGTGACAGTAGTGCATGATGGGATTTTCAGAGATCTTTCCGTCAGTGGTTCGGATAGGAAAAGGGGTAGTAAAGCGATGGGTTTTGATGCCATGCTTTCGGACAAACATCCAGTGGATGAATGTGGCGGCTGTGCCAAATCGACAACAGCGGTGGTTTGCAATGATTTGTCAGGGTGTACGGAGGAAAAGATGGTCGCCAGGACCCTTAATTCTTTAGGTTTTCCTACATTCTGAACGATACGTACATCTAATGAGGAGGTGGCTAACATTGCGGTAGGCCTCCCATTCAAAAATCTGTTCTTCTGGCGTCGAGTTCTTCATCGTCAGAGAGTTCTTCGATCTTGGTGGTGTCTTCATCATCAGGTGCTGTGCGCCTTACCGTTTGCTTTCCTTTCTTCTTCTTGTCGGCATCTCCGGTCTTCGGGTGCTTGTCAGGGTCGTTAGCCCTGTGTCCTTTCTCACCGCATTTGAAGCAGTTGCCTTCTTTCATATAGGCTTTCTTGTCAGCCTCTGATAGTCGATCTACGTCCATGGCGTCAGGGTCATTCCTGCATGGGGTAAAGCGAGGTTTCGGGCCTCGGTTGGTGGATCGGTTTCGGGAATCAGAAGTTGGGGTTCTGTGGGATAGGAGAAGCTGGTAAGTGTTCTTGATGGAGATTACTTTCTTATACATGGCTTCCATTTCAATGGGAATGTCTCCAGAGTTACAGAGCTTCGAAAGGAGTGCAGGTTTCAATCCGCGAATGAAGTAGTCTTTCTGGGCATTGAAGCTGTAAATCTGTCATATCCCATACATTCACGCTTCTCATCCGAAGTTCCGGATGCCAGATCCAATCAGATCCAATCCACAGATCCGTACCAGATCCGTCGCGATAAGCTTCTTCATTCATATCCTGTTCATATAACGTTAAACACTGCTTATTTCCTCCATTTAGTATATCCTCCTTTCCGGTATATCGGTTATGCTTTCTTCCGGCTATGTTTACTGATCCGTTTCACTTGTGATTAACTTCCAGCTTATGTTTGACTTCTAATAAGCGTTGCTTATACATTGCGATACTTTGTGCATAGCCTCTCGTGTAGTTCTATCGTATATAAACTCTTGTATATGTCTTATAGCACCCTAGTTCGAATATCATCTTAGATTGTCCTCATTCCGTTACCCAGACTCGAGTCTTAACAACTCTTGTCACCCTCTGAGACTTAAGGATTGTATCCGATAGTCTATACGCATCTGCCTCTATCTATGGATAGTCGATACTCTGTTAGTTTCTAGTCCTAGACTTGTCTAGACTAGCCCTTATACTCCCATCCGATATCTGGACGCCATCCAGATAAGTATACGATACTATTCCTTATCTTCGGATAGGAATACAATACTAATCCTTACCTTCGGATATCATACGATACTATTCCTTGTCTTCGGATAGGAATACGTTACTTTCCTCTATACCCGGATACCATACAATAGTCGTCTGGACCTTCGGATACGCTACAATAGCCATCCGGATCTTCAGATACGATACGTATAGCATTCTGAAATATGGGGCTATACTCGGGAAAGGGGCACAGCATATGAGCTGAGGCCAAAGCCCTTCGGATCCGATACCCCTTGAGTATGACCTTAACAAAATCTCAGCTCGATTACAGAGCTGTTTGAAGGTGGAGATGTACTCGCTTAAGTCGTTGCCTTGTTTAAGGGCGTGTAACTTGTGGAGCACAGTACTGGCTGAGTTGATAGGGTTGAAAGCTTCTTCGAAGTGAGTTAGGAACTGGTCCCAAGTTCTGTAACCGTTTGGTCGATTTGTGGCGGGGTTTAGTTCATGAGCAAAAGCGATGGTATCTTCCATCCATGCTGCAGCGGTGCCTTCTTTCATGAATGAAAGGGCGAATGCGATCTTTTGCATGTCGGTATCATAGATCTCGGAATTTACATCGAGATAGAGGGTGATGAGTCGAACAAACTTTGTGGTCTCGTCTCTGTTACCACTAAAGTCAGGTGGGGTGCAGATTTTTCGTTCAATGGGTTTCGGCATGTCGTTGTCTGAGTCAGAGTCATCTGAGTCGGAGGGTTCAGGGTTCTGGTTCAGGTGGGGGAAATCTGGGGTAAGGTTCTTCTATGATAGAAGGTTCTGATTCTGGTTCAGAGCCTGGGTCAGAGTCAGGCGATGATGTGTCAGGTATTTCTTTGTCTCTGTCTTCTACAACTGCTGGTGCGGGTACCTCGAGTGAAGTACTGACACTGTGAGAAAAGGATGGGCCTGGAACAGCAAGTGCAGGAAAAGGAGGGGTGCGAGGGGTTTCAAAGGTCCCTTGCAAAGAGGTCTTTCTAGGGGAGGTTCGTGGATAAGGGCAGTATGCTTCAGCAAAAGCTGCCTGGGCCTTCAGACTAGGGACTCTTTCAAGTCCTTTTGTGGAGAAGGGGTTCTTGGGTGCCACTTTGGCGAATCAATCAGTTTCATGGGTTCAGAAGGATAATCCCTACAAATGGAGGGGTTCAGAGGTAACTTGAATCTTTTGTTACAGACTCGGATAGAGTATGCCAACAAAGGCAATCGCAGCACCAATAAAGGTGGTTCTGATCAGGACCGACTAAAGTGGAACTTCGTCAGGCTATGGACTCCCGCAGGATCTAGAGCTATTCGAGGACAAAGGCTAGCCTCCTTCCCAAGGAGCTAGAGTTTCAGTTATCTGAGAGAACTGAGTAGATTCAAGTTAGGGAAATACAGGTAGTAACTACGTTCTTAAATAGGTAGGGGAGACGAGCATGGACCAGTGGTAATAGTACAGGAAAGGGAAGTTCATAGGGGAATGAGTCAGGATGAGTCAAAGATAAGAAAGGAATGAGGAAGTAGCAAGGTGAAAAGGAAGTAAGTGAAGAACCAGAGAAGTGATATGGAAACATGGTGGAATGGAAGAGAAGCATACTGTGAGAAAAGAATAGGGTGATTGTAACAGTATCGGAAAGGCAAGACTTCAACCTAAGGATACAATCCATTAGGCCTAAGGTAGGATCCAGAAATGGATAAAGTCCGGAAACGCAGAAGAGCAGAGCTCTGGCCTAGGGAATCAATCCCTAGGCCCAAAGGATAGAGAAGGGATCCTTACAACACTAAGGTGCAAGCACAATAATGCTGCAAGACAATATAATATTTGAACTGAGGATCTATCGAGATTTACAAGAGTTTATATACTGTAGGTAGCTAACAGAATAATCAGAGGCAGTGTCCGAGGCTATATACATTAGCGCAGTCAAAGGATAACGGATCAGTAAGCATAACGGATAGGTAAACAACCGAGTACTGGTAATAGACAAGCAGTGAAGATATCGGGTAAGTATAGAACTGGTTATCTGAAAGGTAGAGAATACTGGATAAAGGAATAGGCTGTGTTAACATTATATGGACAGGTAATGAATAGAAAGCTTATCGTATTGGATCCGGAGCAGATAGGCATATTGGATCGGATGGATGAGCGGTAGTTGGACAAGTGTGATAGTGGATGAGACTGGAAATGGTTATGGATGAAGTCTAGGAATCTAATCTAAGGATTAGTCCATAAATCCAACTATAGGGTAGGTCCGGTGTGATGCACAAACTTGGCTAGGTAGTAGGAACACTCCCTAACCAATATGTGGCCAATACCCTGCCTAGCTGCTATGTCCTAGAAGACAGTGTTTGACCCTAAAGGGTTTCTGATCTAGGCTCGAGCTCAGACGTTGTGAAAACTCATCCAACTTCAGACTGGTACTGGTGAAAGGGAAACATGCTTATATAAGCCACAAATGTAATGAATGTAAAGTAAAGTAAGTAAAGCTCATATCAGCCCAAAGAAAACTTAATTGTCACACCAGAATCCAGGATATGACATTCAGCGAGACAAGACTGATACGTGGTATGAAGGAAATCGCCTCTCTTTACACATTCTCTGGCATCTCGTGACTCAAAATTCCCATTGCATCCATACCTCTGGTTGCAGTGTGATGGTTGATCACCAACTCATTCCTGGCTCATCTGAAAACTTCGGAAATTCTTCCCTGATTCAGTTTCGGGTCACTCGATGCGTGCAGGAGGTGCTACTTCTCTTGCCATGGGAGGTGTATCACCAGAGCAGATTTGTGCCATTGGTCGATGGCACTCTGGAACCTGGGAACAATATGTGCGTAAAAATGCAATGCTGCTGCAAGCATTGCCGTTCAGACTCCCCTTTTGCAAATATCTAATTTTTGGAGGTTGTTGTGCGTCTTTGTATTTTTATTTCTTTTTATTTATCCCTTTTCCATCTCCCTCCCATCTCCCTCCCTACTTTATAGTCATTATAGCTGTCATATCCCATACATTCGCGCTTCTCATCCGAAGTTCCGGATGTCAGATCCGATCAGATCCGATCCACAGATCCATACCGGATCCGTCACAATAAGCTTCTTCATTCATATCCTGTTCATATAACGTTAAACACTGCTTATTTCCTCCATTTAGTATATCCTCCTTTCCGGTTCATCGGTTATGCTTTCTTCCGGCTATGTTCTACTGATCCGTTTCACTTGTGATTAATTTCCGGCTATGTTTACTGATCCGCTTCACTTGTGATTATCTTCCAGCTTATGATTGACTTCTAATAAGTGTTACTTATACATTGCGATACTTTGTGCATAGCCTCTCACGTAGTTCTATCGTATATAAACTCTTGTATATGTCTTATAGCACCCCAGTTCGAATATCATCTTAGATTGTCCTCATTCCGTTATCCGGACTCGAGTCTTAACAACTCTTGTCACCCTCCGAGACTTAAGGATTGTATCTGATAGTCCATATGCATCCGCCTCTATCTACGGATAGTCTATACTCTGCTAGTTTCTAGTCCTAGACTTGTCTAGACTAGTCCTTATACTTCCGTCCGATATCCGGACGCCATCCGGATAAGTATACGATACTATTCCTTATCTTCGGATAGGAATACAATACTAATCCTTACCTTCGGATACGCTACAACAGCCATCTGGATCTTCGGATACGATACTTATAGCATTCTGAAATACGGGGCTATACTCAGGAAAGGGGCACAGCGTACGAGCTGAGGCCGAAGCCCTTCGGATCCGTTACCCTTTGAGTACAACCTTAACAATAGCGGTCGTCCCTTCTGTTTTTATTTTTGGTACAGGGTATAGCTACTTATCTGCAACATTGTACTGTTAGTCATCAATAACAGCTGGCTCCTCGGCTTGATGAGGAGCCGTTTTATTGGCTACTCTGGTGTTTGTGCACCTCCCCAAATCCTGCAAGGCCCATTAGTGTGTTATATTTCATCACAATGTGTGGCTAACATTATTCCTGTCAATTATGTAGCATTCCATTTACAGGTATTGTTACGGACTCGGATAGAGTACGCCAACAAAGGCAATCAATAGCACCAATAAAGGTGGTTCTAGATTAGGGCCGACTGAAGCGTAGCTTCGTCGGGCTATGGACTCCCGCAGGATCCAATCGTCTAGACTCCCGCAGGATCCGATCGTCTAGACTCCCGCAGGATCCGATCGTCTAGACTCCCGCAGGATCCGATCGTCTAGACTCCCGCAGGATCTAGAGTTTATTCGAGGTCAACAAGGCTAGCCTCCTTCCCAAGGAGCTAGAGTTCAAGTTATCTGAGAGAACTGAGTAGATTCAAGTTAAGGAAATACAACCAGTAACTACACTCTTAAATAGGTAGGAAGATAGAGCACGGACCAGGGGTGAAAGTACAGAAGAGGAAGGTTCATGGGAAATGAGACAGTACGAGTCAGAGATAAGAGAGACATGAGGAGGCAGCAAGGTGTCAGAGAAGCATAGTGAAATGGAAGGGGAGCGTTAATCGTGGGAAAGGAATAGGGTGACTGTAACATTACCCCCCTGTCAACATCTAAAGTCTCCGACTTTAGTTATCCAGATTTAAATATAAGTTTGCGGAGTAAGTGTCGTCAGCGAGAGTTCTCTTCTCAATCGCTTCGTATTCTTCATCAAGGCGGTCTTCATAGGTTTTTAATGCGGAGAGGAATAGCCAAGACCCTGGTTTGGCCGAGATGACGCGTCTTCCTTTGAGCTGAGGACAGAAGCATGTGAGGTGCTTGGGAGCATGGTTGTGGCAGATGCGGCAGAAATAATGAGGGCAGTGGATCTGACGATGTCCGTCTCCTCCACAATAGCGACAGGTCATAGTGGAATAGTCAACTCCGTTTCGGTCACGAAAGGTCTCCTCAGAAGGAGCGCGAGAGTCGGTGGGCGAAGGTGGGCGTGATGGTTCTTGGGGTGCAATAGATGGTTCGGAGTCTTCCTCTTTGATAAGAAGGGCGGGAGATGGTGTGAATGGTCGAGATAGACCTACTCCGAATGCGACGCTGTTCCTTCTTTTTCCACGACTTCTGCGAGGGGCTCCAGCTGATCAAACAGCGAGCTGAGATGAGGGAGGTGGTACGGGAGTGCTTTCGTCTGAAGCCTCGGATGGTGAGCTGGGAACGTCTAATGATGGGGAGCGCATGGGTTGCATAGGTGCTGGTCCGAAGGGGTTGCAGGATCCGTGCCTGGACTCGGTGATTTCACGAATCATTGAAGGGGTGAGTGCTTGCTCGAACCCACGTTCAAGGAGTCGGTCAGCGAGAACAAGCTTGATCTTGGTCATATGATAAATAATGGAGCGTTTGGTAGCCTCTTCTTCAGGGGCATTAATAGTATGGGCATAGCTGGAGGAAAGGTCCGCACTGCGGTAGGCGGTGATGAGGGAGAGGGCAACGGGGTCTTCAGAAAAGAAGTGGTCTAACAGAAGCGTGCATGGGAGAGAGAGCAAGGTTGATTCTACAAGAGCACGTTTATGGTGGAGTTCAAGCTGGGAGTGGTGACTTTCGAGAGAAGATTGAGACGATTGTGAAGACATATTTCAAGTTCTAGCTGGTGAGGAGTCGAGAGATTCGGAGACGTTCTTTATAGGTTTTCAAGATTTCTTGGGCGTTGTCCATTTCTTTCTCAGGTATCCATGAGTTATCGGAGGAGGGGTAACCCTTCCATGACACGAGGAAGCGGCGTTTTCCTTTTACGTTTCCCTTATGGGCGAGAACAGCTTCGATTTCGTATTCTTCCTGGCCATTGATGATGTCAGGAGGGGGTTCGGTGTTATTTGGACCATGAACTTCTGTTTCTTGATAGGATGATAACTCGGAAGCATGGAAGACGGGATGTGACTTCCAGGAGGGAGGGAGTCGGATCTTGAATGTGATAGGGGAGAGGACGGCTTCAACTGTGAAAGGGCCATATCGCTTAGGGGAGAGCTTCTTTGAAGGGAGAGCGGAGATGAGGTTCTTTGCTGAAAGCCATACTTTCTCACCAACTTTCCAGGGTTCGAACTTCTTTCCATAAGATCGAGCGGCCGTTCGTTGCATTGCAAGATTGTGACATGCGATGGCTTCTTCTCTTGCCTTCTGGAGGTATCTGATTCGATCTTCTGCGGCAGGGATGGCGGAATTGGGAAGAATATGAGGGATGCCTCGAGGTTCATATCCCATCATGAGGAAGAATGGGGAGGCATTGCGGGAATCATGTTTTCGGTGGTTGTGGACGAATTCTGCCATGGGGAGATGCTTAACCCAGTCGAGAGGTGCGGAGCGACAATAGATATGGAGGTAGGTTTCTAATTCTTGGTTCAGACGTTCAGTCTGTCCATCGGTCTGGGGATGATATGCTGTGGAGAGGGCGACTTCGTAGTCGAGGAGTCTTCCAAGTTCTTTGGCAAACTTAGAGGCAAACTGGGGGCCTCTATCAGAGATAATTTTGTCGTAAAGACCAAATCTCAAGAAAACTTTTTTGAAAAATAATTGGGCGATGCCTTCGGATGTGATGGTTTTCTTGCAGGGTGAGAGAATTACCCCCTTCGTAAGCCCATGGTCTACCACGACCATAACTGAGTCAAAACCTCCGGATTCAGGTAAATCGGTGATTAGATCTACGGAGATTTGCGAGAAGGGGCGCATTGCAGATGAGGGGATAGGGGTCAATGGAGGGGTGGAAGGGTGTGTGTCGGATTTCATTTGCTGACAAAGGGTGCAACCCTCAACGTATTTTCTGATGAATGTACCCATACCGGGCCACCAGTAGTCACGCTTGACTAGTTCTTCTGTCTTGAATCGTCCGGGGTGTCCGGCGGTGGGATGATCATGATGGAGGGTGGGGATGCAGTGACGGAGATGAGCTGGGACATAAGCTCGGTTTCTATAAAATAGGGTTCCATCGTCAAGACGCCAATCAGAGAGGGCGGATTTCATGGGGGGTGCGCTTAGCCCGTCAAGGGCTTGCTGGGCGGCAATGATTACCGGGTCCGAGAGGGGGTCGGTGGATTTCAGGGCGTTGGCGAGGTCAGTATCAATGATTCGGGCGAAGAGAGTGTCAGGAAGAAGGGTCACATCTGCATTATCAGCAGGATCAGGGGAGTGGTCGGGTCGGCTTGAGAGAGCGTCAGGAGCAGCGAGCTTAGTTCCTGGGACATGATGGAGTTCAAGATCAAATTCGTTCAGGGTTAATTGCCATCTGGCTTGGCGGCGTGTGAGGTTCTGTGCGGATCGGAAGTATAGGAGGTTCTTATGATTGGTGAATACGATGACAGGGTGAGGGTTCCCTTCAAGGTAATGCCTCCACGCTTTCAAGGCATGGATAATGGCAAGGAGTTCTCGATTGTAGATTTGGTAGTTTCGTTCTGCGGGGTTAAAGGATTGTGAGAGATATCCGCAGGGGTGATATGCTCCATTCTCATCGGTTTGAAGTAGGACCGCACCGGTCGCAACAAGCGATGCATCGGTGGCTAGGGCAAATTGTCGAGAAGGGTCAGGGTTTCGGAGAACAGGTTCTGAGAGAAAACATTGTTTCAGCTTCTCAAAGGATTCGGTGCATGCTTGCGTCCATGCAAAGACGGTGTCTTTCTTTGTGAGGTCGATTAGGGGTCGGGCGAGGTTGGAGTAATGGGAGATGAAGTGGCGGTAGAAGTTGCAGAATCCGAGGAATGATCGGACTTCTTTAACTGAGGATGGGATTTGCCATTGGCTGATACCAGACAGCTTGGCAGGGTCCATGGCTACTTGGCCAGGGCGAATGATCATGCCGAGGTAGTCGACTTCTTGAGCGTCGAAGGTGCATTTTTCGGGTTTCAGGAAGAGCGTTTCTTTGCGAATGATTTCAAGGACGCGGCGGGTTCGTTTCTGGTTTTCTTCAAGGGTTTTCGAGAATATGAGAATGTCGTCCATGTAGACGACCATCCATCCTTCAGCGATTTCTTTCTGGAAGGTCTGGTTCATGTAGGCTTGGAACGTTGCTGGGGAGTTGCATAAGCCGAAGAACATAACTTTCGGTTCAAAGAGTCCGAAGGAGGTGGTAAATGCCGCTTTCCAGCGGTCATCAGGGTGAATCAGGATGTTGTTGTATCCAGATCGGACATCCATCTTTGTGAAGAATTTCGCATCGCTTAAGTTAGCGATCAGGGGAGGAATCAGGGGAAGGGGATAGGCATTCTTTATCGTCCATTCATTGATATAGCGATAGTCTTGGCAGAGTCGGAGAGAGCCGTCTTTCTTTCCTACGAAGAAGAATCCGCTAGCTTGCGGGGATTTCGATGGTTGGATAAAATCTTTTGCGATGTGTTCATCGAGGAATGCCTTTACAGCATCGGTTTCTTTCGGAGAGAGGGGATAAGTTTTTGCAGACTTCGGGATGAATCCTGGTTTTGTTTCAATTCTGTGATCTACTCCAGGGCGAGATGGAGGAAGTTTGTTTAAGCCGTCTTTGGCGAAAACATCGGCGAAGTCATGAAGGTAGTCAGGGACTAGTTCTTCGAAGGTCTTCTTCTTCTTTTCTTGAGCGTCTTTAAGGGCAAATTCTTGCGCTTTATTGCTCGTCTTCAAGTATTCATCTTCTTCTGTCTTACGTGCGTAGATCCAGGAGTTCCTTAAGGGTCTAAGAGCGGTGGTTCGTCGGATCTCGGAGGCGGAAGTGCTATCACGGGTGAGGGGTGAGTCGAAGGAGAGGTTTTTGTGAAGGGTTATGGAAGTTCCATCTTGAGCGTATTCGATCAAGACCTCATCGTCGTTGATAGGGTAAGTTACTGGATCTTCTACCTTCCTGGTGAACATGGAAGAGTCGTCCCAAACATCTTCCATGGTGTCGTAGTGAGAGGGTTCATCGTCCAGGTCTGGGATGAGTGCGGGAACAGGTTCTTTCTTTTTCTTTTCTTTTTGTCGTTCAAGGGTTCTTTTCCCGTCTCTGGGAAGTGGGGCATGAAGGGGAGTGAATTGCTCGGGATCTTTTCTTCTTCGATCGAAACTTTCTTTCTAGGTTTTGGTGGAGAAGCGGGATTTGACATGGAGTTTTCTTTCCAAAGCTTTTCGAAGGCTTTTTCGAGTCGGAGGGATCTAGGAGTCGATGGGAGTCGAAGGGTGTCTTTAGCCCAGTCGATGTCAGGGTTCATGGCGGTCAGCCAAGGTTTTCCGAGGAGGATCATGTCACGATCACTCATGTTCATGATGTTGAATTTTCCAAACATCAATCTTCCATCAATCTTGATTGCAAGATGACAGTAGTGCGTGATGGGGTTCTTGGAGATCTTTCCATCGGCAGTTCGGATCGGGAAAGGGGTGGTGAAGCGATGGGTTTTGATGCCATGCTTTCGGACAAACATCCAATGGATGAATGTGGCAGCTGCGCCACAGTCGACGACAGCGGTGGTTTGCAACAATTTGTCAGGGTGTACGGAGGAAAAGATGGTCGCCGGGACCCTTAATTCTTTGGATTTTCCTACATTCTGGACAATACGTACATCTAGGGAGGAGGTGGCTAATGTTGCAGTAGGCCTCCTATTCAAAAATCTGTTCTTCTTGCGTCAAGTTCTTCATCATCAGAGAGTTCTTCGATCTTTGAGGTGTCTTCATCATCAGGCGCTGTACGCCTTACCGTTTGCTTTCCTTTCTTCTTCTTGTCAGCATCTCTGGTCTTCGGGTGCTTGTCAGGGTCGTTAGCCCTGTGTCCTTTCTCACTGCATTTAAAGCAGCGGCCTTCTTTCATATAGGCTTTCTTGTCAGCCTCAGATAGACGATCTACGTCCATGGCGTCAGGGTCGTTCCTGCGCGGGGTGAAACGAGGTTTCGGGCCTCGGTTATTGGATCGGTTTCGGGAGTCAGAAGTGGTGTTTCTGTGGGAAAGGAGAAGCTGGTAAGCGTTCTCGATGGAGATTACTTTCTTGTACATTGCTTCCATCTCGTCAGGAATATCTCCGGAGTTACAGAGCTTCGAAAGAAGGGCGGGTTTTAATCCGCGGATGAAGTAGTCCTTCTGGGCGTTGAAGCTGTAAATCTCAGCTCGGTTACAGAGCTGTTTGAAGGTGGAGATGTACTCGCTTAAGTCGTTGCCTTGTTTAAGGGCGTGTAACTTATGAAGCGCAGTACCGGCAGAGTCGATGGGGTTAAATGCTTCTTCAAAGTGATCTAGGAACTCACTCCAGGTTCCGTATCCATTAGGTCGGTTTGTGGCGGGGTTTGTTAGGTGTGCATGTGCGATGGTGTCTTCCATCCAGGCTGCAGCGGTACCTTCTTTCATAAATGAAAGGGCGAATGCGATTTTTCGCGTGTCATTGTCATAGATCTTGGAATTTACATCGAGATAGAGGGTGACGAGTCGTACGAATTTCGTGGTTTCATCTCTGTCACCACTGAAGTCAGGTGGGGTACAGATTTTTCGTTCAATGGGTCTAGGCATGTCGTCGTCTGAGTCAGAGTCGTCTGAGTCAAAAGGTTCTGGTTCTGGTTGTGGGAATCTAGGATAGGGTTCTTCTACAATAGAAGGTTCCGATTCTGGTTCTGAGCCTGGGTCAGAGTCAGGCGAGGATGCGTCTGGGATTTCTTTGTCTCCGTCTTCTACAACTGCTGGTGCGGGTACCTCAGAAGAAGTACTGACGCTGTGAGAGAATGAAGGGCCTGGAACAGCAAGTGCAGGGAGAATAGGGGTGCGAGGGGTTTCAAAGGTCCCTCTAGAAGATGATCTTCTAGGAGAAGTTGGTGGGTAGGGGGCGTATAGTCTAGCGTGTTCTGTTTGTGCAGCTATCGCTTTCGGTCCGGGGACTTTTTCAAGTCCTTTCGTGGAGAATGGGTTTCTGGGCGCCACACTGGCAATCAATCAGTTTCTGAGTTCAAGAGGATAATCCCTACGGATGGAGGGGTTCAGCGGTAACTTGAATCTTTTGTTACGGACTCGGATAGAGTACGCCAACAAAGGCAATCAATAGCACCAATAAAGGTGGTTCTAGATTAGGGCCGACTGAAGCGTAGCTTCGTCGGGCTATGGACTCCCACAGGATCCGATCATCTAGACTCCCGCAGGATCTAGAGTTTATTTGAGGTCAACAAGGCTAGCCTCCTTCCCAAGGAGCTAGAGTTCAAGTTATCTGAGAGAACCGAGTAGATTCAAGTTAAGGAAATACAACCAGTAACTACACTCTTAAATAGGTAGGAAGATAGAGCACGGACCAGGGGTGAAAGTACAGAAGAGGAAGGTTCATGGGAAACGAGTCAGTACGAGTCAGAGATAAGAGAGACATGAGGAGGCAGCAAGGTGTCAGAGAAGCATAGTGAAATGGAAGGGGAGCGTTAATCGTGGGAAAGGAATAGGGTGACTGTAACAGGTATGTTATACACATGAAAATAAGGGTATGATTCATATTTTGCACTATGTCTGTGTAATATTTGACGAAAACCCCTAGAATTACAACATCCAGTCCCTGTTAAGACACAAACCACCCCAAAGGTCTCACAGACCCCCCAGAGAGTTAGCCGTGTACCCAGCGTCTTATGCCATTTCAAGCTATTGTGAGACATTCCAACTAAAAATAGTAATTTCCAACAAATGCGCCCTGACACACACATAGCCTATAGGTGGACGTGAATGTTAGGCTTATGGAAACTCTAGGTCTAGTCTACGTAGACTCTACTCTGGGTCCTGTCTGGGTCCTGTCTGGGGGTGTGTCAGCCGCCCGGCCAGATTAAAGCGGAGTTTAACTCCAAATCGGGACGATCTTGTGACTTACTGTAGTTTACCCCGCCCTCATTCTTGATATCGCCCGCCACCTGCCCTCTTGCCCGCCGCCCTCTTGCCCGCCACCCTCTTGCCCGCCACCCTCTTGCCACCCGCCCTCTTGCCCGCCGCCCTCTTGCCACCCGCCCTCTTGCCACCTGCCCTCTTGGCTGCCTTCTTGCCCGCTGCCCTCTTGCCCCCCGCCCTCTTGCTTGTTGTTTACTCACTGCCGCCACCCTCCTATGGCTTCCCTTCCAGCGCCCCCACCTCAACTGCCCCTTATTCCTGGCACCGCCCTGAGAATGACATCCATTGGGCTTGTTGTGGACTGCTTGAGCTGCGGAGCAGCAGTACCTGTGATGATATGTCAGTCCGATAGGAATGGCAATGCTGGCAAGCCAATGGCACGAGTGAGTACCTCACCCTATTGTTGCAGATATGATGTTAACCTTGTCACCAGCATGGGCCTTGTGGTTTCTTCAAGTGGTTCCCGGAACTGTTTAACTACCCAGAAATTCTGGCCCACATACCTCGTTCATCGTCAAGTCCTCAGCTTTCTGCAGTACCCGCCCCCTCACAGAGCAAGAGGCCCCAGAAGCGTGGTCCTGACTGTGTACGAGATCTGTGTCGGCGACCGAGTGCACTGCAATGTCCTGAGGGCAAATGTGCGATGCACTGCACTGAGGATGGCGGGTGCACAATTCACTCAGCACCAATAATCGACGATACTCTAGACGCCGAAGGCTTCGGATATTACCATCTTCACCAGGCCTTGTCGCAATCGCTTGTCGCTGAGGGCCTTGAGGCACCACAACCCCTTCCTGGACGTGTTCCATCTATCCATGACCTCCTAATGGCCCCTCCTCCTACCGTGCCCTCCCCTGCAGGTACCTCAGCGCACCTACCATCATCCGCTCGCCCAAGTACAACTCCTGTCTCGAAGATGTCCAAACCTCCTCATATTACCAGCCAGCTAGACCCACTGTGGCAACAAGACCTCCAACAACGTGCGCAGAAAGAGTTAGAGAGTACGCGAGTTGCTGAGCGACGGAAGGAAATCGAGCGCAAGTACAAACAACGCTTTGTCTTGAACTGGTTTGATGATGTGAGTACCTTTGTATCGTGCTCTCGCCACTAGAATTAAATTTTTTGATAATTTCAGGACAATACTCCTGTCAAACGCCAATGGGTGTCTGACTGCCCATACTTTCCATTTTATCAGCTGGCTGATGATCCGAGTGATCCATACTACTCGTTCGTCTTTGTTTTTGTTGTTGTCATTTACTCGAGTAGATTTGTATTCACGCAATTGTATCTCATCAGCATATCAACCCTCGTCTCTCCACATAGTATACTTTCATCATCAGTCAATCAAGTAGATTTGTATTCATGTAATATACTTTTGTTCGTTTACCGCTATGATATGTAATAGAATGAACCGTGTCTGTTGAAAGAAAATGTGAATGGATTGATTTCATACAAGGCTTTGCTCTTCGACGAAGATTTGTGAAGATACATGGCAAGCAATCCGTTCGCTTTCTGGCCTGTAAATCTAGCAGGACCGTATTCACGGTCCAGCTAGAGGCCAGGAAGTGAACGGATTGCTTGCCATGTATCTTCACAAATCTTCGTCGAAGAGCAAAGCCTTGTATGAAATCAATCCATTCACATTTTCTTTCAACAGACACGGTTCATTCTATTACATATCATAGCGGTAAACGAACAAAAGTATATTACATGAATACAAATCTACTTGATTGACTGATGATGAAAGTATACTATGTGGAGAGACAAGGGTGATGAGGTTGTTTATCCTGACGATGTAAGTTAATGACAGTAGCACGATTGCGACGAAGGATCACTTCATCAAGGAAAAAATCATATTTTACCGGTGTCATCTCACGACACATATTGTGAAACCCACCAAACCAGACATTGGTCTGCTCTGCGATGGAGGAATTGAAGTAGTACTTGCCATGTTCGTCAAGGAGCTCAGGATAGGTCTTCATGTCACAGCGCTCCTGGCAGAACTGATCACTGGCCTTGTGTTTCGTTTTGTGGTGAAAGGCATCAACGCACATTCCCATCCCCTCAAAAAACTTCAACTGCCTACTCTCAACCTCACGTAGAGCGTTGCAATTGGAATCGTAGATGAGGTGGTGGGGTTTGCGAGCGCGTGGAAGTGAAAACATCTTCTCGAACAATATCTGTGAACGTAAGTTAGCTCATACAGGGGACGAGCCATTCAGCATACCAAGACATTGGAGACAGCTTCATGATGGTACATGGTACCATGACCAGAGATAACGCCACAAGGGCGTATGAAAAGTTGCTCGTTATTGGTCCGCTTACAGAAGAAAACCGCCTTGAGCTTTGGGACTTCGTCTTTGCTGGGGCAAGCTCCTGAATTGTGTTGCGGTTCGGTCAGCAGCACCGATGGGTCCACAATGCCGGTAGATGATGTCACTGAAGCCTGTTGGAGGCGTACGTTGCCTGTTAATGGGTCATGTTCATACCATTCATCGACGTCCTGTACAGGCAGAACATCCTCCAGAGTGTGTACATCGTCGACGGAGGAGGCAGCAAGCGCGTCGTTCAGCTTCGCACTCTTTATCCTCTGCGTCTTACTCTTTCCGCTCCGCGATAACACTGATTTGGCGTCCTCCATCCTCAAATGGAGTGGATCGTTGCAGGCTTTGCGAGGCTTCCCGGTACTCTTGTCATGGGTGACAGGCTTGTCACATCCATCTACTGCACAGACGGTCTCCAGGTGCTTGTGGCTGGGATTTGTAGAACAGAATCGATGACGTGTGCTTGCGAGAGCATTTTTGCAGTGGGGTACAGCACAGCATGGACGTCCGACAGTGACGCCGTCAGTGACAACCACCTCCGTGTAATGAGTGGTGCCATCGGGCATTGTGAACAACCGCATGCACCCAAGGCATGCATGGGGAAGTTCCTCCTGGCCATGTGTTATGATCTTCTCGTTGCGGGCTTGCATTGCGGCTGTGAAGCGGTCACTCTGGTTATTGCCATGGGAGACACAGAGTCTAGTGCCTTGGTCCTGATGGCCGTCCAAGAGAGCGAGTATGATGAATGCATCCCAGACTTCTTCTGTCGTGACAGACATCTTGAACTGCCAGTCGAAATCGAGCATATCACGTCGAGCCTGGGCCTCGTTGTACAATCGTGCACAGTTGGTGGCCGAAACACTGTTGGTGAGACGATTGTAAGACATGAGGCGGGGAATAAGAAGAAACACGCACTGTACTCGCATCAAGTCCATCCAATGCATCGCAAGTGCGAGCTCGACAAACTGATGTTCTGCAACCTGGATATATTGTGGTATGCCGGTATAATACGTCCTGGATCCTTGGTGGACAGCATAGTTGTAGTGATAGTTTGTATTACACACTGTTAATGACAAAATGAGCAGCTGCGCACACTCGAAACAAAGGATTGCAACATACATTGGCACCTTAGATGGACAGACCACGTACAATGGACACCGTCAGATTGAGTGAAAATCAAGATACGACGAGCCTCTTCCTTCTTGAGCAGCATTTGTCGTTGGTGCGCAAGACACTCTGGGTTTATGCACATCTTCATTGGTGGATAAAGGACATGGGCGGCAATGCCATGAGGCTGGCCGTGGTGTCGAAAGATAGTTCCTAACGCCTCTTGTTCCTCATTCTTGCCTGGAAGTGTCCAAACAATATCTTTGACCGCAAGCCACAGTACATGAACTGCGTGTTGAGAAAGACTGAAAGATTCGCCTAGAAATTCCGTGATGCTTGGTGGTAGAAAATGAGGCGCCGAGGATGTAGAAATTGCATGAGGCTGAGGAAGGAGGATGTCATCTTTGATCATACTGGCTGAGTGAATGAAGCGGGTTAAAGACAGATATGATAGGCCTGCGAGTTCGGGTTCATTGGAGAGACCCGAAAACAGAGTGACAACATCCATGGCCCTGCCGGGTGCGTGGTCGTCGTGGTGAATGTCGACAAGCTAGGGGCCGAGCAGTGGTCACGTGTGACTCTCAAGCTGAGTCATACTGCGTACATCCCGATTTGGAATTAAACTCTGCTTTAATCTGGCCGGGCGGCTGACACACCCCCAGACAGGACCCAGACAGGACCCAGAGTAGACTCTACGTAGACTAGACCTAGAGTTTCCATTTCCCGGACGTCCTCAGGTGGACACTGGTCAGCATAAGATCACATGTTATAGATTGCAATAGATCAAAATATGATATGTTGCGGATATATTGCACGACACACTACTCATGCTGAACGTGGCAATGTTCAAAATTTAGATCCAGTACTTAGATGCACAGAGTGACTGCTCACAAACATGCCTTTTAGCCTAGATGCTTGGCTGTACTGAAAAACCCTCATGCAAGATCAGATCGATCATAGGCCGACTACTATATAGTAACCCATATTATAGTCAGACCATATACAGAAGGAAGACATTCGTTCCATCATGGGGATACACGCAGCTACCTTGCAGATCGACTGTGCGCAGTTGCAGCGGACGCACCTGGCGCAAGCCTAGAGTACTATATTTTAAAACATCCGATCCGGGGGGCCGCGGGCCGCAGTACTTGGCATTCTCTGGCTACGGATTTGTCACGCTCGGATCAACATGCAACGGCACGTACGTCTGCGTGGGCTCAGTGCCTTCGGCGAGATACACACGTCAGCGCACATCGCATGTACACGATGTTAGGACGTCTGATTAACTCTCTGAGTTCCCCAAGACAATCGCTATACATATAATAAGCAGATTTGACGTTTGTCAAAAGCAACTTCATCTACCTCAATATGATCACCCATATCCTTTGGAAACTTGTTCTTTCAGCAAGCTCTGTACTCGTTGGGTTCGGATGCTGGAAGCTAGGAGAGCGAGTCTGGCACAATCTTAGGTCGCCCCTGCGAGCACTACCAGGCCCAAAAGGAACAAGCTGGCTGTATGGGAACTTGAAGGACATTTTCAATGCGGTATAGCGGTCTATCAATCACACCATGACTCTGTCCTCATTGAAAATTTTCAGGAGAACTCAGTGCTTCATGAGCAATGGGTTGGGCAGTATGGGACAACTCTAAAATACAAAGGGTTCTTCTTTGTATGTTCAATTCCTCCTGCGCTACAAAACTTACCATGTCTGAAATTCTTTTCTCAGTCAGACCGATTATTCACGATGGATACTCGTGCACTGAACCATGTTCTCACCCATAGTAGTGATTACCAGAAACCGTCACAAGTTCGGTATAATCTTTCTAGAATTTTGGGCGAAGGTGTGTGCCAGAACTAATGTGTCTACTATTATCCTCGAGTGTCTGACATTGCGTCAGGTGTCCTGTTTGTTGAAGGTGCGATTTTGGTTGCATGATATCTACACTTCCACTCATGGCGATCTCAAGGCGCTCAACATCGTCAGCAGGTATGTTTTGACATGTATTTCAAGGTCACAATGCTGACACCATGTCTTAGAGAAGGATTATGGTACGATTTGCCTTTGTTTGCCTTGCACTAATTGACCACGTCTTCCAAAGAATCCCGCCTTTGGACCCGCTCAGATTCGCGCATTAACGGACATCTTCATCAGCAAATCGATCAAAGTAAGCTTGGTTTGTTTATCACTAGATATGTATGTCAACATCGCTGTCTTCCAGCTTCGAGACATCTGGTCTACCATGACGGTTGCCAGTGAACATACGGCTCGTATAGATATCATGCCCTGGCTAAGCAAAATGACGTTGGACGTCATCGGGCTTGCAGGTACGTCCTTTCCGAAGAAGTTTTCTAACAGCACCGAATGAGCATCGTAGGTTTTAACTATGAGTTTGACGCCCTGAATGCGACCGATAAACCGAATGAACTTAACCAGGCCTTCTCGGTTATGTTTTCTGCCGGTCAGCAGATTAGCATCCTGCCTATGCTTAAGGCATGGATTCCATTGCTCCGATGGATCGTAAGTTCACCATTGCGACCTGACATAAATTGCCACTAACTGCATTCAGCCTTCTGATCGCGATCGTAAGATAGATGCAGCCCAAAAAACGATGGGTCGCATCGGCAGCCAGCTCCTGCACGATGCTAAAGCCGCTGTCATATCTTCTCACAGCACTGAAAAAGGTGGTTCCATTGAGAAGAGCAGTCTTCAAGGGCGCGATTTACTCAGTTTACTTGTTCGTGCCAATATGGCAACCGATATCCCGGAGAACCAGAGGATATCGGACGAGGATGTACTTGCGCGTATGTTGTCATTTGAAATTATGCATGCAGAATACTTATGGTGTACTTAGAGGTCCCGACTTTTTTGGTCGCAGGACATGAGACCACAAGGTTGGATATCACTAGTTGTAGAGGATAATCCACACTTACACAATCGGACAGCACGGCAACAACTTGGGCGCTCTATGCACTCTGCCTACGCCCGGACATTCAAACCAAGCTCCGGGAGGAACTTTTGACAGTGGAGACCGAGACTCCGTCCATGGACGAACTCGTAGCGCTCTCGTATCTTGACGCGGTCGTGCGCGAGACACTTCGCTTGCACGCCCCCGTCCCTAGCACAGTTCGCATCGCGATGAAAGACGATATTCTCCCAGTGGACACACCTTTTACGGACAAGTATGGAGTGGTTCATGATGGGATCAAGTACGTTGCAAGTGTCCCTTTTAATGACTATCAATATCTCATCACGGTTACATCAGAGTTAGCAAGGGCGACCCGATTTTCATCCCTATCTTGGCAATTAACAGATCGGAGGCGATTTGGGGAACCGATGCAAAAGAGTTCAATCCTGACCGCTGGGCATCACTTCCAGAGGTAGCATCGCAAGTTCCTGGGGTCTGGGGACACCTTTTGACGTTCCTTGGTGGTCCGCGTGCGTGTATTGGGTATCGCTTTTCGCTAGTGGAGTATGTTTCTTGCAATCTTTCATTTTATTTTCAATAATAACGACCTTTTACAGGATGAAAGCTCTCCTCTTTACCCTGGTTCGAGCTTTTGAGTTCGAGCTTGCTGTTCCTGCTTCGGATGTCGGAAAGAGGTCGGCGATCGTGCAGAGGCCATTCTTGCGCAGTGACCCTGAGAACAAAAGCCAGCTTCCGTTGCTGGTCAAGCCGTATTGCAAGACCTCAGGACTTTTATAATCACATTTTTAAATTCTATCATTAGCGCTCTGGAAATGACAAAACATGACTGTAATTTTTCCTGATGAAAGAATGATTACCAATGTGCAGCAGCTGTTTTCTGTATGGATGGATCGCTCAAAATTATAGATCCATCTATTCGAAGTGATTCCGGTAAGAAAAGTGATTATTGTCCAACTATGTATCACGACCTGCCAGATTGCTGAGATAAGAGTTGAGTGAATTTCTCAATGTGAGCTTCGCAGAGCGCAGAGAAATAAAACTCGTGCTCAGAGTTATGGGGTTGCACGAGGTTGTGGGCGATCTCGTGGGCTAGCGTGAAGTACCTGGGGAATATCATTAATCCAGTAAATTCAAGCTATGATGTCTGATGATGCTTCACCAGGAAATATAAGCCTGATTGATATCCCCATTCTTTACGTGTTGGTCATCTACGGTTGACAACATTAGGAAAGCACGGAGTTCCAAGTATGCACACGCACGCCATGCCTCGAAGAAGCGATAATTAAGAAAGAGACTGCCGTTCCGATTAAAAGCGATCAAACCGCCCGCTAGGTCGTAAAAGATGTGTAGTGCAGTCATCGGAAGACTATAGACGCCTGCAATGGGCGTAACAATGTGAATAAAACGCGCGAGGGAGTCATGTTTCCTCGCAATGAAGGTATGGGGTTCGGGAACATCTATACAATAGACTGTGAATGCTGCATCGTGCAAGACAATGGCATGCTCACCCCGAGCGACGAAGATTTTCATTGTACCCATAACACCTGCAATCAATTAGCGTTATTAAGCTCAGGACCTAATCCACTGCTTACCGATGTGATCGAGCTCAGCGACATGGCCGGAGACGTCACAATACCCCTCATTTAGAGATTCCTTGATTGTTTGCATCTCGCGTCTGTTATGTACCAGCTTCCCTTCCTCTGGTCTGCAACCTTTGATCGCCATCGCAACATTGGATCCTAGCAATATGTCAAGCAAGTATTTTGACAAGTGTGAAGTGGATTTCTCCAAGCTTACGAATGTTGCTCTGCGGAGTCACAGTTGGAGGTGTCCTGGAAGACCTCTAGTTTAAAATAATAGTCACGCCCTAACAAATGACTCTTACCTCGGATTTGGGAATTGCCCCTGTGAAAGAGGAAGAGCGTCTTCTGATGGACTATTGAAGCCAGGTATCTTGCGCCTGATGTTCTGCAGTGTGTTGTTTACAACATTTGGAATCATGGGATGTCGTCCGACGTCTTGATTGTCGATTGTATGTTGAGGGGGCGCATCGGAAGTAGACGACTTTGGTGGTGGCACTGCTGAAGTTGTAATAATGGGTGGAGCCGGAGCGGGTGGCAAAAAGGGTTTCGATGCTATTGCCTTAGGAGGTGATGTATCCCGACTCCCTGGGACTCTAGCGCGATGCGAGGGAGATAACGAACGCGTTTCAGGCTCCAAACTCTGACTCATGCGTGGGTCAGGCACTGGCACCGGTGTGAAGCTTCCTCTGGCTGCCTCCACTAACTTTCGATCGTTCTGTTGTTGTCTCAAAATCTTATCCACTGAAACAGTACATCAGGTTTTCGGTAAAACGAGGGAACTAGGAGATTCACCGTTATAACCTCTCCGTTTCAGAGCCTTCAAGTCGGTCGAAAGGATGGTCATGAACAAGAGCGCATCATTCACTTTTACCGTCTCGAACAGCAGGCGACACAACGATGTCGCTACTCTACACGAGTCACGTCAAACTGCAGATGATTCAACATAACTCAAGACACTTACTCATACATGTCCACTTGCGTGCTTCCTGAAAGCCATAGCTCAATAGGCCCATGACCCAAACGTTTAGCAACCGCTGAGGCATCCTGCTCCCTTCTCAAAGTATTATCTCCAAAAGAAAGCGATTTCACAACGGTCAATTTGCCGAAAACTCTGACTTTGAAATTTTCCTGGTGAGAGAGCCAGCTGAGAGAAACCTTGGTGCGCGTGTGTGTGTGTTCATGGAGGAACAGCGGCAGCCTCTCTAACAGGAGTGCACGTGTCTCAGCTGCAGACTTGCTATGCTTCATCTCTGAGTTGACCCTGTAGTCTTCCTTCACGATAGCGCTGAGGCGTTTGGAACCTAGAATTGCATAAAAATCTGTGGGAGAGTAAGATCAACCACAGTAAAGAGCTGAAGACAAACTTTCAATCAGATCCTCTTGCGGTGCAGTATAGATACATTCTCCGAACATCTGATATGCATTAGTATCGTCCGCGATTACAACATCCAGGGGCTTCCGAAGATCGTAAAGCAGCTCCCAGTCGTCCTCGTCGAGATCGAGGGCTTTGTTTGATTCCTTTCGAGACTTTCTTTGCCGTCGAAAACCAAGCAAAATGGGAGAAACTTTCATTCGGGCGAGCGCGCCTGTAGATAGCAGACGAGCGTTGACAGCCAAGTTACGCAGTTCGATAAGGTAACTGAGGAGCAAATGAGTGTACATTGTAGCGGAAAGCTAGGCCACATACTTCTCATAACCACCCGTCAAGTCATAGAATCTTCGAGGGTCGGCGACCAAAATGCTAGCTACCTCTTCTACAGAGGGTTCTTGCTTGGAGCCACATGTACTTAAAAAGCTGTTGGCAGAAGGGCCAAAATCCACAAAGACGAACAACTTTGAGTGAAATTGCCCCTTCGATGCCCCTCCAAGATAACATTGGCTAGGAGAAAGCCAACGCAGCGCCTGGGAGCCAGATTCGACCTGCGTAGGAACGATCGGCAACCCCGAGATTATTGATAATTGAGATGAAGTGAAGTCTGTATGAGCGTTAGCAAGGTCCCCATGTGTGCTAAACAAAGCAAACCTGCAACATGGCCTGCTAGAATCTCAAACCATCGACGAGCGACGTTCTGATCTTGAGGAGATGTTTTCTCAAGCAATGACACGATCCTGGTAGCTGGTGGGTGTTCCTTCAAGCCTAGTTTGCTTACTGCAATATCCCGAACAGTATCTTCAACGACTGAAAACCCGAGGACCTTCCACTGATGTGATACAAATACCTATCAAGCCCGACACATTAATTTAGATGTATGATATATAAGTTCTCACTGACCTCGTTCGGAGTTCCAATACAAGGCCCAGAGTCATTCACTGCTGGTATGAAGGCAATATGGCCAAAATTTTCACGTTTGTAGTCCGGATATCTGGAAGGGATGCTGTCTATAAGGTATTTGAATGATGCAGAACGAATGTCTGGCTCAGATGAAGCGCAGAGTTTGACAGTCAAGTCCAAAGGAGGATATTTTCGCAGGCCGAGTCGATGGAGAAGCTTTGCTAGAAGGAAAATATGATCTCAAATGAGGGGGCAACATGCAAGAGAAGAGATGGACCTTCTTCGGAGCTGCTTCGCCATTTAGTCTTCTCACCCCAATCGATAATCGGCAAACCAAGCTGACGATTTGTGATAGACGGTTCGTAAAGATCACTGGCCCTATATCGCGACTTCTTTCCTGGAAGAGCGTTCTCGCCTTCCTTTGAGAAAGCAGACGTCATTTGGAGTTTCGTAATTTCATCCGGAGTTAAGGTGCTCTGGATAGTGACTAGATGCGTAATCAGATCTGAGATTGTCCAGTCCCCAGTTTTGACCATCCTGCTACAACATGAATAGCTTTCCGTGATATCATGCATAGTGCCTTACCGATCAAAAACAACCTGAAGGTCCACATGCTTTCGGACGCCAACAAAGGAGAGCAGCTTCTCCATGTTGCCCTTGAGCGCACCACCAGACGTAAAAGTAACGACAGGTAGATCGTTAAATATATTAGCGCTGGGAAAGTACGCCAACTGTGGCTTTTGTAGACCTGAAGATGTTGGAATGCACGAGTTTTGGGCGAGCATAGCACTGATAGTTTCATGTGACTCCTTTGACAACGATGGCCATGTGCGAGCCAAAACGGTCAAAACTCGCTCAGCCCATTCCGAAGACCTGGTTACGTCTTGTGCCGGATTAGCATTCATAACATCTGGTCTAAAGATGTGCTGCATCCAGTCGTGAATCGAAAATTCCCGCCACCCAAAAGCTCTCAGCTGTTCCTGCGTAAATTGTTTCGTGACGCTCAGAGGCATGAGAGTATCGGGCAAGGGCCCATCCAGCGGAATCAAACGCTGATGAATGAAGTACTGCACCATCGATAGGGGAATCGGTCTGGCATCATTTCCTGAGCCTAGACTGAGGATAGTGGCATTGAGAAGCTCGGTGCGAGCGCGCGTAGTATCGTGCGTTGGATCTTGCTGTCCGACACCAACCCACCACTTGAGACAAGCGATGAGCTCTTCTTCATTCAGCGGATGCTGGCGAAGTTGAGTCAGGACATCCGAGAATGTAATATCTGTGATCAGTTCTTTGCTTTGTAGAGTTCTAATAGCAAGAGGAGCAGAAGATAGAACAAAAGTAGGAAGGACAGGCAGGTGTTTGAGGAACAACGAAAACATGGGGTCAGGAGCGCGTACATCAGAGGCATCGCGCACTCCCGTTGTTGAAAGAACTTTGAGTGGCAAAGGGGAGCAACCAAAGAAAGCAGCCTCGAGGAAACGTGCGACATCGGAAGAAGGTGTTGAGACATGGAATGTGAAGAATTTGAGGACATGCAAGAACCGATCCCGCAGCCAATCGCCAAGTTGTGGGTCCGGATGAAAACTGTTCGTATTAGATGAACTTGCAGCTTCGTTCCAGAGCACCCGAATAGTTTCGAGCTCCATCTCGTATGCTGCTCGACACAGATAGCCACCAACGTACAACAGCTCTCTATTCCATACTATATCACTATCAGTTATTGACTCAGCGGTGAACACGTAGATCGCACCTGCGACGTTACGGTCGCTGTAAATGTTGTCAGATGCATGCATGGAGCAATACAAATAGACTCACACTAAATCTATCGACTCGCGTTCAACCGTTGGGATAAATCTAGATGCCATATGACCGCCAATACCCGTTGTCTGTCCGGTTGCGTGCCCCTACGTTCCTTAGTCAACTTAGATCACTTCCTTGAGATCGCTCTTACAATAAACACATGTGCTTGGCCAGCACTGTATACATGAGTCACAGCCACAGACTCTTCCACAAAAACAAGATACTGACCCATTTAGATCAGCTCTGAGACCCTGGAAGACACTTCCACAAGATACGGGCTGGCTCTTCTCCTCTTCTATACTCACATTGTACTCGTCTTTTCCTGTCTGCAAAGGAATCAGTCGCAAGCCAAAATCAAGGTTGCGGATCAAAAGCCTACATAGATCAGGCTGTAGTTTAAGCGATTAGGTGGGTTTTTCTTTGTGGACCGATGTAGTTCGCTCTGAAGTTTCTTATCCAGCTTTACGTCTACGTCCGCATTGAACATTGTGAGTGTGACACTTGAAGTGTAAACCTCCGTGGGGTCTTTGTTGACTTGAGCTTGCGGTACAGGCTTTGCGAGTACAGGCTGGTGGTGTGACGTAAAAGTGCTGAGGAGAGACGAGAAAAACCCGCCTTGAGAGACTTTGCGTGGTTCTCCGACTGGGAGGACGAGAGGCTTCTCAGTGCCAAGATCGTATACAGCATGCATGACTTGCGCCTGGATACGAGTTGCTAGAATAATGCATCAGCCATACAGGCGACCAGTAGCAAGGGGAAGTGCTCGCCAGCAGACTGCACGCTCTTCACACTCATCAAACCTAAACCACTAGATTTTTTCAGCATTTTGGGTAATCCAAGCTCCCTTGGAATACCGGGAGACTTGGTGAGATGGGCCAAGCGATGAGAGTCAAAAAAGACGCTGACTGAACGAAGGTGGACCATGAATGTGATACTGCTTGCAAGGAATCGCGTTAGATCGAAAGGCTGTGGAACAGGTCCCTGTTCACGGAGCGTCATCTCAAACGTGGTCCACGGATTAGACTGGAGAACATCTTTAGATGGCAGATCACCGCGTCGTACAAGAAGCTTCAGGAGATCAGCTAATGTTAAGTATCAATTAATATGCGTACTTGGTCTCCAGTTTTGTCCTTCCAGTAAAATTGCATTCCGTGACCTTCATTCTGTCAGAAAGATAAAACAATACCCGGAGGCATTCTTACCTCCTGAAATAACAAATGGCTCCTCAGTCACGGAGAACAGACTATAAAAACCTGCAAGGATGGTAGGAAATGAATTAAATTAATGGCATGGGGGAGCATACCAACACCGAAGGCGCCAATCTTCTCCTCGTCCGGATTTCCCTCAGCTATACAAATGAGTATAGTATTCATATCAATCAAGCTTCAGGTGCGCTACATACCGATTTTCCTAAGCCGATTCCAGTCCTCGTCGCGAAACACAATTCCGTTATTCCGAAAGGTCCACTGGGAAACCTACAATAATTGATTAACAAACATAGAAGTTGCAGCATAATTAGTATGGTACGAACTGGAGTGGCTTTGAGGTCCGGGAAACCCACACCGTCCTCTGGTTGCATCCCATCCTTGCTGTTCTTGCGTCGCAGATACTCCTCTGTCTCAAAATGTATCTCAACCGCGGAAGACTGTGCATCATCTGAGTTCTGAAGAAGTTCACGAAATACTGCAGGCCCGTCAGGGCTGCGGGCTCAAATAAAAAACCAGCAGGTATAGTGCACCTGTGAATTCGCCCGAATATCGTGCCAACACCTTGTCGATCAATGCACGCTGATTAACTTCTACTGTCTCATCATAACCATTCGCCCACTGCCTTGGTTGTATATCAGCATCTCATAAGGAATCAAACAGGCTTACGAGGGTGTCTCGATCACGAGCCATGGATTAGTTTCAACGACACGCGCCTTCCCCGTGTAACGTGTTGCCGGTGAGTACTTGAATTAAGGCTGAATGGAATTGAGCTGCCGTCTTGCTTCTGCAGATATTCAATGACAGTAAGGTCCTGAAAAGGAGTCGCTGAGTCTAATCAAGCAAACAGAGAGGTTATGTACAGAGCCTTTGAGCGCTAAGTATGTAGTGTTGATATTAGTAATATTTAGGGCTCGCTTCAACACTTCAAACGATGCCATGCCATTAATATTGGCCAGAGCCGCCAACCTCCATAGTAACTTAAAGAACAAATGGTGATCCTCATCCGCCTATATAACAATGGTCTGTCCGACAGCGCTCAAGCTTTTAGCGTGGACGCAAGCAGATATTACAGCCTGGGAGACTCGCAGATTGCCATGGCACACCGCATGTTCAACACTCTGAATCTTGATTCTTTGGTGATTCTGGGAACTCAAGTATAGATGCCATAGCCCAAGTCAGGTGTAAGCACGCAAGTAGCACGTATGATGGGCGCGACAGTTGACTCATTCCTATCCTCATATATCATGTAAGGACTCGGAGAAGAACTTCGGAAACCCATTTGAAATTACTGAACTTACATGCCAGATCACAATTACGTATGTACTCAAGTAACAAGTTGCATGGTGAGTTCGGTCAAAATGCGGTTGGAAAAATATGGTCGATGATCAGAGAATAAACTTTGAACCATTTTGCTATGGAACGAACTGGGATGTCATAGGGTGTCATGAAAAATGTAAGGTATCAAAACTGTAAGACGATTGATGGCATAGGCACGAATATTTTCCGGGATAAGGTTAATGCGATGCAATGTTCCTTCCATGTAATAGATTCCTTTACAAATATGTGGAAGTGTCAGGGAGCACAGCACCCTACGCCCTGTAAGGGCAGTCATAAATCAGAACCTCGTGGCAGGTCAGGGTCGGCGGGCACGCGAATAGGATTCCAACCTGCACTAGAATTATTGGTTCCCTGTAAGCGCAACAGCAAACCATCCAAAAATAGCCATTAAGAAGCGCACCATCCACGCTGGGTCAGCGCCAATGCCGCGGCCTGGCCTGAGCTGCATCGCCAGAGCAATGTCAAACTCAGGCACAGCACGGTACGCGCGACTGCGAGGATGGATAAGCGGCGTTGAAGGAGGTATAGGAATAGAACTAGTGACCCGCACGGACCAGGAGGGACGCACGGGTGGTTCGTGGGCTTCAGGATCTATTGCTGGGTGTACACATGCTTGTGGAGGAGTGGGTCGATCATCTGGGGTAGGGTCAAGTGCCGTTGTGATAGGTGGTAAAGAAAGATTCCGCGAAAGTGAATCAGGTGACGGAAGGTCTTGCATGCCGAGAGACGGCAGAATGTCTAAAGCATCGTGGAACTTCTCGTCCTCTGAATCTTCTTCCAGGTTATCGGAGGTGGTGGTAGAGACATACGACAATAGAGCAGATGAGCGAGCATTGAGATACGGGGGTGCCTCGCATTTTTCATTCAGTATGCTCTGCGTTACCGCTATAGCTGCTCCAGTGTCTGAATTTCTCCTGTAGGAGGATAACACTGCATGCTTCTCAACATAGGGTAAACTTTGCCAAGCCTTGCGAGACCAAAGAATTTGGGTATGCAAGTGTTTGATGACATACAATCTTAGGCCTACACAGGCTAGTGCAAGCAGCGCAATGGCGCATGAGAAGATGAAGAAGAGGGTAGAAGCAAAAGTCAAGAAATCTGCTTTCCCATATTTAGTGGCGAGGTCTGGGAGGTTATGCACGGTCGGCACTTCATCTCCTGAGCCGATCACACTCGTGACCCGTTGACCAAAAGGCACTAGACTTTCTGCAATGGTCGGCCCGTGTACTGCATCAAATGAAAGGTAGCCATTATCTGCAGCAGCGGATGTGGGCCCGATGTCCATTCGAACGTCGCGATAAAAATCACTACAGCAGCCTGTGTTAGAAAAGTGTTCAGAAAATAAATGCCAGGGTGACTCACTCTGGATGTGATGGACGCAAACGAAAAACTACTTGCGCAGAATCTTGCATTTCTGCTGATATCCTACGATAGTCACTCACATGTGGTGCTCCTCAGAGCAAATGAATGGACTTACAGCTTGGGGTCCAGCAAAATTGGAAGACTCGAAACGGCCAGCGCGAGCAGACTAGTGACAGAAAGAAGTGTAGCGAGCGTCATGTCAATCTTGATATGACTTGACTGGCAATGACAGAAGGTCGGCTATTCAGTTGTGGCAGTTACGGGCGGAGGCGAAAGGAATGCACCACTAGGAGGTGGAACAAAAACCCTCGCTTCGCGAAAACACGATGCAAAGTCGGAATAGGTCGGCATGCGGTCGGCTTCCGAGATGCAAGTCGCGTCTCCATTCAGTTGTCACGTGCGGTTGTAATCACACCACCCAGAGCCAACCTAGGTCCGAGTCGAAGTCCCGTTATATTGAATATTGAATTGAATGGCACCAACTTCAAGAAACCAGCGCCAACAATCAAGAGCATCCTTTCATCCATCCAATGACACTGCAACTTACCGTGATCTACTACTTTTTGAAGAGCGCCTCAAAACCAATGCTGCTCAGCTTCAACGCAGAAAGTCCAGGTATCAGCGTATGTTTTCATGATATCTATGTTGTCGAAGACGCTGATGTTTGTTCCTAGTGTTTCTATTCCATCTTCTGATAGCCATTGCATTCCTTCTCTCCGAAGTCCTTCTTCAGACATCCTTTCTAGACATGCTCTACACGAACCTCCTCCGCAAAGTACTTCCAGATGCGTACGAGGGTGCTGAGAACTCAAAGCCCCTCCCGTACTTTGCATCAGGGCTCCTCTTCGTACTTGTAACTGCCCTCCTTCTCTTCTTTGCAAGCGGTATGTACGCTGAGAAAATTGCATATGCAAATAGGTCAGCCTTCATACAATTTGTTCACCACTCAGAGGTTTAGCGACGGTGCCGCAGATATGTTCCTCATGCGAATAAAGCCCTTCGAAATTTCAACATGTACCTGAATGTCCGACGGCCCCCCCTTCGCTCAACATTCTCCATCAGCCCCTTTCCTTTCATTTTCCATCGATCTACCCAGTCGCGAGCACCGTCCCCAACACCGCGTCCCTCCAATGCACCAGCTCCTATGGCTCCTATACCACCCGCAAATAGTCCACGTGGTGAACTCATTTTTTCTTCACGCGTTGACCGGGGCTTCAGGGAGAGCTATGAGAGATATCGAGCTGCATTTGAGAGGAAGCGGGATGAAAGAGAGAGGGAAGAAAGAGGGAAGACGTGGACAGGACGAATTGCGAACAAGATGCCGTGGAATCAACCACCTAATGCCCCGCCTGCTTCAGTCGCACTTTCGCGGACCGCCTCTGGTCGCGGGCGAGGAAGCTTTGTCGGTACACCGTTAGGGTCCAGGAGGTCAAGTCCTATGCCGAGGCCAGGGACAAGAGATTCTCCTGCCATGAGGATTATTGATTAATATTGATTAGGTAGATCTAACCAATAACGTCATTCGCATTCGTTTGAAAGACAAGGTCAATTCATACTTTTATGATGCGTCCCCCAAGCCGACTAGGGTAAATAATATACTCGACGCTGCGTTCAGAGAAGTGAATGCATGCCCCACGGAAAGCTAGTAGCAGATGCGTCTCGACCCTGTCACCTGAAGAAAATTTGTCGGTGTCTAATAACAATACTGGAGAGAACAGTGTCATACACAGATTCTCTTTCTACCCGAAATCCAATCGCATAAGGAGCTCCCTAATAACCGCTAGTCAACTATTCGCGGTCCTGCAAAATCCCGTTGAAATCTAGCACAACATCCGAAGGTAACAGTACCGCATATCTATCAATCAAATATTAATGAACACCATACGGTAGTGCATTCTCGGATATTCTGGAAGCACCCCGTATTATATAGGTTTGGGAAAGCGAAATATTTACGGTACGTGATTTTCAAAGTGGTACTTACATCCACACCAAACATGACTTACACGATTTCATCACCTGCAGCGCTGCCATGAACCAACTGATGCGGCCATAAAGACTTGGATGTGGTAACCGTATTTCTCTCGACGTAAGCTCATCATGATGGGAACCATGTAAACAGTTCATGTGAGTACAAAGCGGGTAAGTATGGGTCTCATGGATTCAATGTGTTGGTTCACTAAGACTTGATTAAAGTGCTTGTCCATTTCTCTTAACATACTTCGTTCATTACTGAGTCCGAAATTCCACGATTATTCTCGGTTGAGTTGTAGTGCATTACATGCACTTCAGGGACATGGCATTGGAGGCACTGGCAATGCAATGTCAGGGTAGTATGCGTCAGTTAGGCTACGGAACTTCCAAAAACTCCATCTCCGTCGTGCCCGACTGATGGATGATGACATGACTCACGAAGGCTCTTATCCAGATCTGGGGTGGGTAAGGGTTACTCAGGTAAACGCTACTTACCATGACTCAGAAGCCCGTGTTGGAAGTGTTTCACGTACATGACGGAGAGAAAACTGCCTATCAAATCTTAAGCATGAATAGGACAACCTCTGAAAGGATATCACTTGCGGTCTTGTTGCGCCTCAATGGACCAATGGAAGAAGTACTCCGCAAGACAGCAAGCGTTGCGGCAAGTGCGGCACTTACATTGCGTAGATTATTCATTACATGCCCCATTTCTGAGCTTGTCAAGCATGGCTTCAACACGTCATCTAACATCTGGGGTAGCATGCGGGCGAAGTATCAAATCAATATCATGTGCACGCGGGGTCGTGGTGATTCGTGACGCCTCCCGCTACTCGGATGGGTTCTGCATCACCTTTTAAACATGTATTATGTAAGGCATCCGATCGATGCACAGTTTACTTTCGGTGTGCATCTCTCAGTGCTAACTATTAAATAGCTATGCCTCACAGTCATCACTCTCACTCCGGACAGTTCTGTAGGCATGCCCTCGGGTCCTTAGAAGAAGTTGTATTGGAAGCCATCAAACAACGTTTCGAGGTGTATGGTTTGACAGAGCATGTACCCCGCTACAGGCTACAAGATCTGTATCCAGAAGAGGTAGTTTTTCTTTCTCAAATCACGCTTTACATCTAAATATATCTGTCAGAGAGAACTATCCCTCGATGACCTGTCAAAACAGTTCCTGAGTTTTCTTGACGAAGCTCATCGACTGAAGGAGGTTTACGCCCCTCAGATCACCTTATTGGTTGGACTCGAGACAGAGTACATTATCGATGATGATCTAAATCACCTTAAAAATCTCCTAAAGGATAACGAGAGACGCATCGATTATATCGTTGGATCCGTCCATCATGTCAGCACTATCCCCATCGACTTTGATCGTATCACATACGAAAAGGCTTTGGCCAACTTTCCAAGTGAAGAGGGAGTTTATGTTCTCGGAAACGATCAAATGGAACGCTTTCTGTCTACATACTTAGATGCACAGCATCAATTGATACGGCAGTTTCAGCCAGAGATCGTTGGCCATCTCGATTTGTGCAGACTCTACACCCCTTCCCTCGATCTTAGGCAGTACCCCATCGCCTGGGGCAAGCTAATCAGGAACATCGAGGAAGCTACGCGGTACGGCGCACTTTTGAAATTAATGCTGCCGCGTTCAAGAAGGAGGGATGGACCTCGCCGTACCCTGGGAAAGATGTGGTAGCGGTCAGTTACAAATGTCATGCTGTATCAATCGTTACTTTCTTACTGTGCCTAGCTTATTCAGGAGAAAGCTGGTCGATTCGCTTTATCTGATGACAGTCACGGACCGCAGACTGTTGGGCAGTATTATCTGGATGTGGCGGACTATCTGGTTCATGTAGGAATCACTGAACTTTGGTATTTGGACCGTTCATTAGAGCCAAATCACAATGGGAGGTACATATCACCCAGGAGAATTGAAGGTGATTGGCGACTTCATGCCTTCTGGAAACACAGGGAAGGTGAAAGGCGCGGAATCACTCTTCAGTAAATTTGGCGAAAGACAGTTTCACGGAAGTACGTTTTGCAGCGGCTTGAAGTACTTAGATATGATCTTTGATCTTTTCTGCCCCCGAGATGCATTCTAGCCAAATTTCACGAATTTCCTTTTTCTAGTTGGCCATGCTTTGCTTCATGCTGCTACGTGTCCGTCTGGCATTAAATCATCATTCGTAACGTGCATTTCGGACTGCAGGTCGCTTGACAGAACATGCCTGAATGGCAACGCAATGCTTTTAAATCCCATCACGGGTGTGCGGTGTTTTGCTGTGAGGAAGCGATCAGGAGTCCTCTCGTCCTCCGGAGCCAATTAATTTGCTGGTACGCTGCTTCAAATCAGGCGCAAATCAGGCGCGGTGAGCTTACATACGTAAAAGTTTGCATCATGGACAGACACTTAACACAATTTAGGATGACCACGATGGCGCACGACCACCGGCATTTCCACGGTGCTACATTTGACAGCTGAAGAGCTCATCGTAGAAGCATTCAAACCTATGACGGTTACCTTTCACTGCTACTAGCTTAACGCCCAAGTAATCTGAATCAAGATCTCGATTCTTCCCTTGGACCCGCGATCCTCATTGCGTTTCATCAGTTCAATCTCAGATGTGGGTCAGCCATGCTGCTCCAGATAAGATTCATATGTCTTCGCATCATGTGCTCGCCTTTGACGTGCTTCTTGATGCAAGGCTCGGCGTGTCAAAGTTTAATGCCCCAACTTCGCAATCCCGTACCCCGCATTGACTTTAACATCACTTAACCCCGCAGTCGTTGTCTAGCCCCACGAGAATAATTTTTTTCCCCTGGTAGTCTCTTATTGCATGTGTATGATGGGGGACCTGCAGTGGCAGGATTTAAAGGGTCACGAACAGAGTGTCTTCAGCTTAACGATCCCACCTCCCGCTAGAAGTCTCTCATGTGAGAGCGATTCAAACGCTTTCTTCTGGCGCGACTGACTTGCATTACAGTTAACATGTGTTACCGTCAGGTTCAGTGCGCTAAACACGGTTGCGGTCACGAAGAGCCCATCGGGGATGCAAAGGTTAGCTCATAGCTCAATACAGTGGTATTGGATTTGCACTTTGAAGTTACTGACAACAACTGAAAGGTGGATTGTCAATCCTCTCAATGTCGATACAGTGCTGCACATCCACGAGGCTGTCCAATTTGCCCTAGCACATGTGTTCAATAGTTCGTTGCACCTTACTAATATGTAGAAATCTAATGACTGACTATAATTTTATCCCACACCAGCATGGGCAGAGCCCAAACTTTCGTCGTGCGAAATGGAAATCCAATGTGTTTCCATTGTGCTAGACCAAACGCATAAAAGATCGGACCCGCTGTGTATTGTCACAGCTACCAAAAGGGCCTTCACCCCGCCATGCTGATCACAGTTTTCTGTCCAATCACTTTGTATTCGCAATCCGATCTTGGATTGATGTTCGTAACTACCATTATTTTTGATTGAGTTAAGCATTAGGCACATCTTACCTCTCAGGTCAAGGGCCTTTCTCATACCTGTATTTAATTATACTTTGTAATGGTCTTCCCGGTTGCTGAAACCTGACGGCCAGCTAGCTATGTGGTCATCAATACTCATATTGAAATGTCTTCTTTCACTTCCCGAATATCACGTTTGCAGGCATCCATAGTCCCACGAGGAGACTCAGAAGAGTATAGCCTCGAAGAGCGGTGTAGAGTACCAGCTTCGCGGGAACCTGAATCGGCGTGCTTGAATCTAACGGAGTTACGCCTTTGTTTTGATTGAATGTCGTCACGAGTAAGGCGTTTGCAAAGGCAAAGGGGTCGATCACTTATAGTAGTCTCCCCTAGAAAGACTATATTTATATGCATAGAAGAACAATCTTCTTGATTGAATCATACAAGGGCTTGGATCCAAAGGATGTGGCTGGCAGTGTTATGGTATGTTGTGTAGCTTCTCTATTTGGACTTGATAAGTATTAGATTATGATACGCCGTACGGTTAATCCAAACCATGAGCCTAACCGCGTTCTCTGGTCCATCTTTGCAGGCAGCATATCTTCGTACCCTCCCTGCTATCAGAGAACGATGCTCAACTGTACATGCCATGGCGCAACGGGGAAAGTTGGAGTATTTTGATTATAGCCCAGATCATGAATCGTCCGTTGTGAATTACTGCCTTGAAATCATGAAGGTTCTACCTCGAGTTGACTTCCAGTCATTACTCATGGCTGACACATGTTTCAGAGGGACTTTCCCGCAGCTGATGGCGGTGTTGACTTTGCGTCTGTAAGGATTTGTATTTCTGATGATCGGACGGCCAGTGTTAGAATTACACCACTAGATCCCACCGCATGGGAGATGGAGGCATCTAGATGCGGGAAAATCGCGCATAGCGCCTTTGATGGCGAAGTGGGATGAAGAACGAGGGTCACCAGTCAGCGAGAAAGAAAAATGCAAGAGGTTGATTGATTTATTCCTTGTTTCTGTCCTACTGGATGCTGGGGCTGGCAACCAATGGTCATATAACGAGTCGGATGGGGAAAGCTACAGTCGTTCGGAAGGGCTAGCGGTTGCAACTGTACATATGTTCGACCAAGGTTTTTTTTCAGGATCTCCTACAGCTCAGCCTCATCGCGTCGATGGTAAGGGGGATACCCTCCGTGTCAGGTGTTCTCATCTGATTTTCTACCTAAAGCGCAGGGATTGTCTCAGATCAATGAATCAAGAATCGCCACCGCTATGCAAGTTAGCGATGCCAATCCGATGGTTGGTCTGTCTGGCCGAACCTCGCTTTTGGTCAATCTCAAGACTGCATTGGAGTCTAACCCTCGCTTTTTTGGTTCCGATGCTAGACCCGGAAATATCATTGGTATTACCCATCGTTCACTTCTTGATCAGGCGGTTTATCGCTTCTGATATTCAGACTTCCTAGAATCTGAATCGAAGCTCGATGGTTCATCCCTGCGTGTCCATGTCTCATCGCTGTGGGGAGTTTTGCTTGAGGGTTTGGCTCCGATTTGGCCTGCAAGGTATTCCATCGGTGGAGTGCAGCTTGGAGATGTGTGGCCGTGTTCTATACTCGCCACAGATGGACAAGCTGAGGGAGACGACTTCGTACCATTCCACAAACTAACGGGATGGATCACATATAGTCTGATTGAGCCCATGGAGAAGATTCTCAAGTGGAGATTTGACGGTATTGAGGACATGACTGGTCTTCCAGAGTATAGAAACGGTACATATGATATATCCCAGTGTGACGCTGCCATTGACGTTTGATCTAGGAGGTTTGTTGATTGACCTCGGCGTTCTTACCCTGAAACCCGGCCTGAAGGCGCTCGCAAACACTAGCGATGTTCCATGTCTTCCACCATCACACGGCGCTGTAGTTGAATGGCGGGCGATGACAGTGATTGAACTGTGAGTCATCAGTGGAGCCGTTCCAAAAGTCTACTGAAGTTCCTGGGCAGGGATCGCATCGCCGACGGCATCCGACGTCAAGCTGGTGTGAACTCTTGTGATCTAACCCTTGCCCAAGTATTAGAAAGCGCAACGTGGAAAGGAGGGAGAGAAATCGCCAAGCAGCTCCGGCCCTTAACCGGCGGGCCGCCCATCGAGATAGAGAGCGACGGGACTGTTTTTTGAGACTCTGGCATTCTTCCGGAAAGCATCAAAACATATATGTATAACTATAGTTCAACATTGGAAGTACCCTGGTGACCAGGAAAGCAATCAGGTTCATGTGCGTTTCAATTCCCTAGCTAGGCGCCAGCACAGGACGAAAGCTACGGCCGCGGCCACGCCTCCCAACCTGATTTAACTCTGGTCAGCCACTTCGCTACCATACAAGACAGCATTGGCACCCACCGAAAGATTATGGCGACTGAATTGGGACCTGTTTTTGCGGAGAGATCCTCGTCTGGATCTAAAATTTGTCGCATGACATCGCCTGACGTAGTGATCGTACCATCGACAGGTATAGCATTTCCCGGATGATGACCGTGTAGGACAGATTTCTGGGGATCAAATATTGCGAAGATGATCGACGACAGACCAGTGACAAGAAATTGGGGTACGACGATGAACATATTATGAATGCCCTGGTGACGTTGATTAGATCTGACAGGGACAAGAATCTGAAGCACTGACGAGAATGGCACCAGCCTGTGAGCTTAAGCCATTGAGATTCTTTTTAAGCCTATGAGGCGATGCATCTTGAGAAATTTCAGTCGACGAGACATTTATATCTATTTGGCTGACTCGTGCTTCGTGATTTATCATTATCCTAGGATAGCCGCCATCATCATGTTCCGGCGACGCAGGTCTCGAGTATGTCAGGTTTTCCAGGTCAGAATCGACGAGATGCTGAGTTTCATCGGCATCTTGCTCATCATCGTTCATCCTGGATCTTAGATTCGAGCGCGTGTCCTCGAGATATATCGAAGCCGTCTCTTCATCAGTTGCAGGATGGGACAATATTGCTTCCGCGAGCTGAGAATAGTATGGAATCAGATAATGGTAGGGCGACATTCAGGGTTTGGATGATGACGTACCAGCGCGAATGGGGCCCACTGTGCTATGGCCCAACAAAATCCGGTCACTGACATGATGAAAGTAGCACCGCCAACGCTTGATACAACGCTTGATAGGTCAAACTGTCATCAAAACCATCGTTTTCTTTGACGCGTAGAGACTCACAATGTGGCAGCCATGCAGAACGTGAATATGAAGAGAGAGAATGCCCACAGTGTAGCCAGGTGAACCTGAACACGTTCCAACCACGGCTTCTTCGGTTGAAGAGGAGTCAATGTAGCGACTTCTTTAGCACGGACGACGAAGAAAGGCATGATGATGTTTGCTGCGAGAGACACCACCGCGCTGTAGAATAGTGCACGCGCGCCAAGACGTGTAGCCTCCTCTTCTAATGTGATAGCTGAAATATCGTCTGCTGGGGGAGGGGAAACCCGTTTATGCAGTTCTCCAATATACACAGTGGTATAGAATAAAACAGGGAACCAAGCTAGCCATGCACTACTAGGGTCGTCAGAAAAATACAACATTGTTCGGCACTAACGCACAAAAATTGGATGTAACACTTTAAAATAGGTCAACAAACATGGAGGGATGAGAGTATACGCTACGTACAATCTGTCTTATTACTCGAGGTAATCTTGTTAGAGTATTCCATATATCGTATATTTCTTTCTTCAAGCCCTTGTCGCGGGAGCTATGGCCGAGTGAGACAAACACGTGGTAAACATTGAGATGACGCACTCGGTTGCAACAAGTATCCTCTCTTTGACGCAAATGGAGGACAACAAATGAGTGAATACAAGTAACAGAGCCGCAATGACTGCTAAATCTTCCAGTTGAGCACGGCCAAGGAAAGGTAGCCATCGAGGAAGATCTATTTCTCCTCTGATAAACTATGAGTGCCCAAGGCCACAAATCTACCTAATTTAAGCTTACACGAAGAATCCAAGTACACTGCCAATGGCCAGCATTCGAGCGGCCCATGCATTACCACTGGGCTGATCTGATGGGGGCAGGGTGTCAACCAAAAGAGCGCGATCCAGAGCTTGCACTGCAAATATATTTTGGTTTCATCTTGCAATATACAGCGTTTGTGAGGACAAACCTGCGTTAATGGAAAAATCTATGCAATATATCGATAGGATAGCAAGCCATACGGTAAGTGAATCATGCTAACAAATTCAGTATGGTTTGTCAGTTGTAGCGAAGAGTGCACGCACTGAGGACGATCCTGACGTTGTAAAAAAAGCAGCAAATGGACGAGTGTATCCGAAAAGAAGGGTCGCAATACAACACAATGCTGCACCAATACCGATTAAAGGTCGTCGTCTGCCAAAGCGTGACTTTGAATTATCTGCTAGCACGCCTAAAGAGACGCTGAGTGGACTGTAATATAGGAAGTGGATGAGAGGTACCTATCAAGGGCTGGACAATGAGGCCAGAGAGGGGGCCGGCAAGGAAGACCACTGCCATTAGTGGTTTTGACAGACCGAGGGACAACAAGTAGGGGGAAGCTTGTGATGTGCAGTAGCATTGAATAACCATCTAGCGAGGGGGTAGGCTAACCATTCACCATATGACATCTCAACGGACCACAAGACCTGCACTCCCAAAAGCCCAATAGTAAGAATGGGGAGACGTGTCAACGGGGGTCCCAAAATCCTAGCTCTTCCTATCCACCGGGATTCATCATCAAGGGAATCTTCAGCGAAGGTCAGAGCAGAGAAGCCGGTCATTCTTGTGCTTAGCCAGTAAGCTATTGGCAGGATGAACTTGCGAATAGTAGTAGTTGGAAGTCCAACTACGGGTTAGGTGTGACGCCACCGCTGCCAGCTAGGACCAACCCGCCGGTTTTGCCTTTTTGAGATCGAAGTTTGTTGCCATCACTAGGTCACTGGTCATCGCAGACATCGAGTTGATCTCAGGTAGTGCTGAATGCTGACCCGCACAGTCCTTCGTCCAAGGATATTTAATTTCAATCGCTTGCTCCATTCATCTTCCCGTATCAACAGGCAATTGTTTGACCCATCCACTGTTGAACGTGTCTCGGAAGATGTGGATGTTTGCATCGTCGGAGCTGGCCCTGCCGGCCTTAGCACCGCGATTCGACTAAAGCAGTTGGAACAGAAACTTGGAAAAGAATTCAGGGTTGTTGTACTGGAAAAGGGTGCTGAAGTAGGTGCGTACTCCGAGCACTGAACTTTCCCGTGTAAATGTAACTCGTTCCAGGCTCCCATATTCTCTCCGGAGCTGTTATCGAGCCTCGAGCACTCGATGAACTCTTGCCAGATTGGACCCTCCGCGATGACCACCCCCTCACGCAGTCAGCAACGTCCTCTCACATGCGGTTCCTCACAAAGTCGCTCTCGATACCTATACCCCATCCCCCTCAAATGTCAAACCAAGGCAATTACATCGTCTCGCTCTCTCGTTTCACTGCGTGGCTCGGGAACATCGCGGAGGAAATGGGTGTTGAGGTTTACCCTGGGTTCGCCGGCGCGGGCGTGGTTTACGCAGATGATGGGAGCGTTGCTGGTGTCAGGACAAATGAAGTTGGTCTGGACAGACTGGGATGCATGAAGGAGTCCTTTGAGCCCGGAATGGAATTTCGTGCCAAGGTCACCCTCATTGCGGAAGGCGCACACGGCTCTATCGCCAAGGAACTCATTCGAAAATTTGATCTTCGCCAAAATTCCGATCCACAAACATATGGCATTGGCCTCAAAGAAGTGTGGCGCGTGGATCCAACCCAATATCGACCTGGTGAAGTCGTTCATACCATGGGCTGGCCCCTTGACTTCAGGACGTACGGCGGTGGGTGGGTTTACCATATGGCTGATGGGCTCGTCAGCCTAGGCCTTGTAATCGGACTCGACTATGCCAACCCATATCTGAGTCCTTATAAAGAATTTCAGGTATGTTCTTTTTAATTGTTGTAAATGTCACTCTGATATCCCATTCAAGCGCATGAAACACCATCCATATTTCGCGCAGCTTCTGTCTGGGAACTCCACAAGGATAGCATATGGTGCACGTTCGCTCAACGAAGGCGGCCTTCAATCTGTACCTCAGCTTTATTTCCCCGGTGGTGCCCTGGTTGGTTGCTCGGCTGGTTTCGTCAATATCGCAAAAATTAAAGGCACCCATAATGCGATGAAGAGCGGTATGTTAGCTGCCGAAGCAGCAGCAGCAATTCTATCTCAGGACTCTGGCAGTGGACCTGCAGATATGTCGCAGTACGAAACTGCACTGAAGAATAGTTGGGTTTGGTCAGACCTCAACGAGGTTCGTAATCTACGTGAAAGCTTCCATACTCCCTTGGGTATTTGGGGAGGTATCATGTACTCTGGCGTCGATTCTCTCCTTCTTAAAGGACGCACTCCTTGGACTTTCCGCAATCGAGCAAGATTGAAGGATGCACAGCATACTCAGCCCGCATACCGATTCCATCCCATCAACTATCCTCCCCCGCAGCCCCCGTTGTCGACAGATTTGTTGACTTCGTTGACTTTAACCGGCACAAACCATGCAGAAGACCAGCCTGTACATCTACGTGTGCGCAAAGACGGCATTGAAGACACCGCCCTCCGAAAGTTGCACGTGCAGCGCAACATGAGCGAGTATGCTGGATTATTGCAACGGGCTTGCCCTGCTGGCGTTTACGAATATGTTGAAGACGAGACTGCAGCAGATGGGTGGAATGGACATAAACTAGTAATAAACTCTCAGGTGCATCTCATTTTCGAACCCCGTGCTATGTCTTACGTTGGTTATCGCAGAACTGTATCCACTGCAAGTTATGTGATATCAAGGTCCCCACACAGGATATTACATGGACAGTTCCTGAGGGAAGTGGAGGTCCAAAGTACAGTGAGTGTCTTTTTATTCACTATTTCTATTATGGTGGCTCATCTTACTCTCATAATTAAGCCATTACTTGAGGGTATGATGGTGCAGTGTAGCTCTACTTTGTGATAGCACCAATGTACTTACATAGTTAACCCATCTGACGAGTGCACGTGCACCGAGTCACCAGCATGTTTTTGGTAATTTCCGGTGCAAACCGTTTTGGAAAGCACGATAATCTCAGACTTATCGGCTGCACATCCTCAGCTGCATACTTAGTTGCGTTTCTCGAAAGTTTCCTTGACTGCCCACACTTGCCATGCGGTATTATGAACAGAGATATCCAGAAGTCGACGAGCTCGTCATGGTCCAAGTCCGCCAGATTGCGGAAATGGGTGCTTATGTCAAACTGGTTCGCACCATTCACCCGTACCCTATTCATTGTCATCCTGATCCATCCATGTAACATAAGCTCGAATATGACAACATCGAGGGAATGATTCTTCTTTCAGAGCTTTCCCGTAGACGCATCAGATCAATACAAAAGCTCATCCGTGTTGGCCGTAATGAAGTCGTAGTGGTACTTCGTGTGGACAGGGAAAAAGGTATGCCGATCTTTCAGCCTAGCTATCCTCAAAAAGCTTAGTATAATTCATGCACATAGGTTACATCGATCTATCAAAACGTCGTGTCTCCCCCGAGGACATCATCAAGTGTGAAGAACGGTACATGAAGTCAAAAGCTGTCGCATCGATTATGCGGCATGTTGCGTCGAAGCTGCCATCGATGGATGCAGACGCTGCTATTTCCCCCGAGGACGAAGCGGTGGAGAAAGAGACGAAAAAGTCTAGGCGTGCGGCGAAGAAGGACAATCCTGAAGAGGCTGCAGCTGCCATGGCTGCTGAAGAGGCCGCCGTGCCGCACGACGGGTCGAATGAGGAAGAAAGGTTGGAGAAATTGTACGAGCAAGTGGCATGGCCACTTGGTCATAAATATGGCCACACATATGATGCGTTTAAGCTTGCGTTGACGTGCGTCCCAGTACCCTTTTTTTACCTCCTGCGGGACTGATGAGACCAGCGAGCAAGAAACTGTATTTTCCTCCATTCCAAACCCTGTCTCATCAGCAGCCACCTCTATCCTTATGGGCACCATTGCACGGCGATTGACACCCCAGCCTATCAAGCTGCGCGCTGATATTGAGCTCACATGCTACACCCCTGCCGGCATCGACGCCATCAAAAAGGCTCTGAGGGCAGGTGAAGCACAAAGCAACGAGACGGTGCCAATCAAAGCCAAGCTTGTAGCCCCTCCGCTTTACGTTCTCAGTACAAACGCAACAGACAAGGTCTGTTTTTATCGTTCTCGATTACAAATCTGGCTGAGCGAATTTGTAGTACGCTGCTGTTGATCGTTTAGAACGTGCAATCGAATCGATTCTGGGCACGATTGAGGGTCAAGGTGGAAACTTAGTTGTAAAGATGAAGGTGCAGTGCAATTTTCTACTATACGTAATCTATATTCTGACTCCCTTGACAAATTTCCTTTCAGCCAAAAGCTGTCTCTGAGACGGAAGAGCAGGATCTCGCACAGCTCATGGCCAAAGCAGGTCAAGAGAATGCAGAAGTCTCTGGCGATGAGGATGACGAGGAGGGGGTCTAGTTCATTCTTTGTGGCCTCAGGTACATTATGGTAGTAGCATACTTCGAACCAGATGTTTTCCTGAGTGTCCGGGTGTAGACCATTAAGCTGTCTAACGGTGTCGAATTTTGCCTTGAAGTGCAGACTTGTCCCTGTCAGCACAGCCACATGAACTTATTATGTATACTAGAAGAGGGTTTTTTCACACTCGAAGTTCCAGTCAGCGCTCTCAACATAGAAACCGCGCATAGAAATCATACCGAGTCCCGACTACACAAAAAAGTTGGAAAAATACTTATATATAACTATGTATCGCATGATTGCCCAGCATGATGTTGATGTCAGGTGACTGATAATTTTCTGTAACGCGTGAAGTGATCCTGATTCGACGGTTTGCCTCATAGAGGGCTGGTCATGAGTCTACCACCAACATGACTTGCTCCGCAAGGTAATCTACATGATAATGCATGTGTATTTAAAGGTTGATAGGAAACGTTGGTTTTCAGTTATGCTTATCAATCAGCTACTTTGTGACAGCGTGCAGACGTGACCTAGTGTTGATGTAAAGCTCGACGTCGACCTATGCAAAGAAGCCTTTCATTGGCACCAAGCCAAAGAATGAGATGTCGAGACACTATCCCCCTGGTTTGTATGATCAACAATTGCTATCTCTGCTAAATTTGAATGTCTGACAAGATCCACATGCACTGGCAGGTCCACTCAGTCGTGGGAGAAGTCAACCTTGCCTCGATGTCTGCCTTATCACCATTATCGCTCAAGTGACCTCTGGGAAATGTTTCGCTGAGGGGTACTTGAACCAAGCTCATCTTGTCGCCTACTTATCGCTAGGTGTTGATCTTCCGCCTTCTGACATCCCCCTTTACACGCAAAAATGGGCGCAAAACTACTTGCCCTCTTTTGGGCATGGCTAGCGCTTAGCCAGTCCTTATACATCTCCCAAGGGGTGGTTTCTGCATCAATCACAACCCCTCTACCTGATCTCTACGAGGCATCTGTGATTGAGCTTCAAGCAGGCCTCACCTCAGGGCAATTTACGAGTGTTGACCTCATCAAGGTCTGTAAGCATGCAGTAGTCTTGCGTATCATAAATCGCCTACAGTATTACTAATGCAGTTATGGATATGGTTGTGCATCTTGATTTTACAGGCGTATTTTGCCCGCATCGAAGAAGTCAATCTGCAAGGGCCGATGCTTCGCGCTGTGATTGAAACCAATCCGTCTGCGCTGCAGGAAGCTGCGGTACTGGATTATGAGCGGCTCACTTATGGGCCACGAAGTGCGCTCCATGGGATCCCAGTGCTTGTGAAGGACAATATCGCGACTGTAGCATTTGAAGGTGTGTTTCAACGTTTTGGAGTGGAAACCCAATGGTTATGGCAACACATCAAGGAATGAACACAACTGCGGGATCATATAGCTTATTGAAGTCCGTGGTTCCGAGTGATGCAGGTGTAGTGAAGCGGTTACGCAAGGCAGGAGCCATTATTCTCGGTAACGTTTCTGAAGGCACAGTATAACATCAGACTCTAACACAGCATGCTACTGCAGGTAAGGCAAACCTGTCCGAGTGGGCGCACTTCCGTGGAAACATTGCCTCTGGATGGTCAGGACGTGGAGGACAATGCACGAATGCATATTACCCAAACGCCGACCCGTGTGGTTCGTCGGCAGGTTCTGCCGTCTCTGCCTCTATCGGCCTGGCTGCTGTTACTCTTGGGTTCGCTCCAGTTCATTTTTTTACACCTGTACTTAACTGATATGAGAGGCAGGACAGAGACAGACGGAAGTATTACATGCCCGGCAAATCAAAATAATGTGGTAGGCATCAAGCCCACTGTGGGATTAACATCCCGTGCTGGAGGTAGGTCTTGTCTCGCCTCGTCTCCTACCAGGCTCACAAACCTATTTCCAGTCATACCGATCTCCGAGCACCAAGACACAGTTGGTCCCCTCACTCGCTCTGTTACAGATGCTGCCATTGTCCTTTCCATCATCGCCGGCCCAGACTCTAACGACAACTTTACATTGGCACAGCCAACACCCGTCCCTGACTACACCATGGCACTCAGTAACACATCGCTTGTTGGCAAGCGCATTGGAGTGCCTCGTGCAGTCTTCTTGAACGACAGTATGACCGGCAATGATCCATATGTGAATGAAGTCTTCGATCAGGCGCTGGAGACGCTAAAAGTTCTGGGTGCGACAATTGTAGACCCTGCCGATTTACCTTCGGCGTATGAGATCTACGAATCTAATAATGAGACCGTTGTACTGGACGTTGATTTCAAGGTATTTGAGCACATTTAAAGCATTAATAGGGTTCGGTGCTGACACTTTGATTCGACAGGTACAACTCAATGCCTGGTTTGACAGTCTCGTCACAAACCCATCAGGGGTGGCTTCGCTTGAGGACCTAATCATGTTTGATAACAATAACCCAACGCTCGAAGAGCCTACGGGATACACGGACCAATCTATGTGAGTACGTTCGAAGAGCACCGCCATACTTACTGAAATCACGGCAGTTTGATCGAATCACAAGCGACTACTGGTTTTAACGCATCTTATTACCAATCTCTCGCGTTTGACAAGGAACTCGGTGCCACTTATGGCATCGATGCTGCCCTCAAGACATATGCTCTCGACGCTCTGGTGCTCCCTGCACCAGGTTACACGACGGTTCCTGCAGGTTCGTACTGAAAGTTTGTTATAAAAGGATTCAGATGCAATAGTCTCGCAGCCATCGCAGGATATCCAATTGTCACTGGTAAGTGATCTGTTCGATGTCTAATTACCTGATTGGTGAACGCTCCCGGCACTCAGTGCCTTTGGGTTTCTATCCAGAGAATGTTACAATTGGCAGCGCTGGGCCCGAGACTGTGTATCCGGCTCCAGGCGTCCCTATTGGACTCTCGTTCCTTGGAACGGCGTGGAGCGAGTATAGCCTTGTCAGTTTTGCATATGCCTACGAACAGAAGACGCAAACAAGGCTACAAAGGAAAGCCTACGCTGCGGCAATTCCGACAACACAGTTGGTCGATGTGATAGGGATGTAGTTGTAATAAATGTGCCCTGAGATGAGTTCACTGTTTACCAAACCTCTTCCTCAGTTATATAGACTTGGAATACAACCAACAAGCTCTTGATTTGTCATGTTCGAAGGCGGATGCCAGTCCAACAACGCCGAAGGCTCCATGTGAAAATGACAAGACGTCATACCATTCCAACAGCAGCCTTGGCGTAATGCATTCAAGTTGGATGGCATTTGTGCAAAGGGCGTTATCCACCAAGGAGATAGAAAGACATAGACGATGCAATTTGGTAGCTGAATGCCTTAGTGAAAAGGCGGACAGCGAGCGGGGATGAGTAAAGGGGGAAGTGTAATGGATCTGGAGCTTGGAGAGTGCTGGAGCTTGTGTCTCCACAGGAGAAAAAGATTTGTTAAGTCTGTTGACTACAGCGACGAACTTTGTTACGCAAGCCTGAGGGACCTGCAAGCTGTATTATAGGCGGCATGGTATCATACGTCCAACATGGACCGGGAGCGTTTCTGCTACGGAGGTGCCGCATAAAGAAGTTGGCCACAAATCTATACCTGTGAATGCTTTCGAAGTCGTTTACCAGTCCTTGTCACCATGGAGATCTTGGCCTGCTCGCTCGCCTGCCACAGCAGCCGACATGCTCGGAAAAAAAGACAGTCATTAATGATCATGCACCCTGACTCGAACATACTTAGAACTTGGAAGTGGCAGACAAGTGAGTACTCTACTTGACTCGGAGGTGGCTGTGCAATGATCTTGTACATGTCATTTATTGTCAATCCAGATTCCAGAACGTTGCCCGTTTCGATGGCATCGCCTTGCTGGCAGCTGCTGTGTTCCTGTGTACTGACTCTATCATAAAAAAATTCCGTGACTGTCTTCCTTTCCTACTTATCAGGGGGCTGGTTGCATATGCGAGCGACCTGATTCATAGGCCTCAACTATAAGTATGACTTTTGTAGAGTCCATGTTCTGTCACTTGAAAAATGCTCAACGACAAGGTCTGTCTATTTGTCTTCTGTTCTGCATCATTTTGACCCTTCAACTCGTTTATGCTGCAGCTACTTCACATCCTTCCGATGATCAGCCACCTAAGTCTAAGGTTAAGGAGGGCGGTTTCTGGAAGAAATTTGATTGGTGGTTGATGTGCGCTTTGGCCATCCCAGTGATTCTTGAAACTTTAGACTATACGGGCAAGTCGTTTTTGTTTGTTGTTCGCCTCTCGTCTCACCTTATTGGAACATCCAGTCGTCGCCACTGCGCAACCTCGAATTGCAGTAAGTGTTATGTTGCCTTCAATCTGTCGATCCTTGAAGTTATTTTCAGTCTGTATTTAACGCTTTAAACCTGCAAAGGTACTTATCCATTTTGAATCGCGATGTGGGCGTTCTACTGATTTTCCACTATTAGCTATATTGGCACGTCATACTTATTGGCATCAACAGTTTTCTTGCCCTTCTTTGCATCTATTGCCGATATCTATGGCCGCCACTTTGGACTTCAATTGTCTCTTCTATTTTTCCTTGTCGGTAGTGCCTTCAGTACGGGAGCTGTCAACATGACAATGCTTTTGGTCGGCAGAGGAATAGCCGGTATCGGAGCCGCTGGTTTGTTGACAGTATGTGTATTCTTTCTGAAGAACAGCATCAATATTCTAATCATTCATAAGATTGTGCCGACGATATTATCGGATTCATCCTCACTCGATACGAATAACATCCAGCAATTCGCCACGTTCTTCTTGTATTCTCTCGGTTTCTGTATAGGCCCCGTCATCGGTGGATTTTTAATTACGGCCAGTTTCCGCTGGGTGTTTGCAATCAAGTATGGATTTCTCAGTACACCTAGTAGACGATGTTAACGGAAATATAGTATTCCGTGTGCTGCCCTTGCTATGGTTCTATGTTTCTTTTTGCTTCGCAAACGTGTTAAAGGTTCCAAGTCATCTGAAGAACTTGGTTCCACCACATCTACGACATGGATCATTATGCTGGCCCTCGTCGACTGGATAGGAACGTTCCTCTTCGTTATAGGAGGCATCTTCATTCTACTTGCACTGAACTGGGGTCCCAATGACGACTGGAAGACTGTTCGCGTCATAGTCTGCCTGGTCATCGGTGTCATTGTCTTTGTGGCCTGCATTCTTTGGGAGGTCGTCTTGGAGTGGAAGCACCAAGCTTCTGCCGTAGCAATTTCAGCGCTTTATCATGTGCAGCCCATGCTGCCTCTCGAGCTCTTCCGGTCCTACGACATCTGTGTCTTGCAGTACGGTTGCTTCGTGTCCGGCATCGTAATGTTTGTAATGTTCTACTTCGTCGCAATATTTATGACCGTCGTTTCTGGCTTACCACCTGATCAAGCCGGTATACAACTTCTTTATTTTGCTCCTGGCCTAGTATGTTTTCCCATTGTATCGGATCACCGATATCTCACTGCTATGATAGGGAGGAGGTAGCCTGGTTTCCATTCGGTTGATCAAGCGCTTCAGGCAGGTAGATAATTGCAGTCTTCTGCTGTAAGACATACATATCTAACGATCATACCAGCCGATCTATCCAATAATTGCTGGATTGTTCGTTATGACTGTTGGTTTGGGTCTCATCCAGATGGGCATGCAGAAGAATGTCCAAGGGCTTGTTAATGGGTGCGACATTTATGTACTAGTCAGAAGCGGATTACTTACATCCAAACTTAGTTTCATGTGTATGACAGGTTTCGGGGTTGGTCTTACAGCTAGCCCTAATGTCGTTCAAGCCCGCTTCTTGATGCCAAATCATGTCGCTGCAACCAATGCCCTGTTGCTTTTCGTGAGTTGTGTCGGCATACCGTATGGTGCACATCTTCAGATGATGTCTTGTAGTTCCGCGCCCTCGGTGGAACCGTTGGTCTAGCACAGTGTTTCACTGTCATGAACGCTAAAGTCAATTCCTACATCGTAGGACAGATACGAAGCGGCACTATCTCAGGCTCTAACCTTGATGCCCTTGAAGCGCTCTACAACAGTGGTGGCCTCGACTCCATCCAGTCACTTGAAGGTCTGCCGCCTGTTGTGCAGCAGATCATCCGTGATGCTTTCAGGAACGGTGTCCGTTGGAGCTTCATCTCCCTTATTCCTTGGGCTGGTTTGGCAGTCATCCTGTCTTTGTTCCTTTCTAAAATATCTGATCCTGATGCTCAGAGGACCGATCATGACGAGGAAATGAAACTACCAGAACAGGACGAGACGCAAAAGCTTTCCGATAAGCTAGAGGGTGACGAACATGATGGCATGCCCATTCAGCAGCAGAATCGTTGAATTTTAGTTGAGGGGCCTGGTAGATGTCGTTATATTATTCCTGCAATCTCGGCTTGCACTTTCCTCCGATCATATGCCCGTCGTGCAAGTTATGATATTTGTTATGTCCACATCAGCCTCTTATCTAATCCACTTCCTGGTTGCATCCTGACGACTTTCTATGTGCTTCGTTGCTCAGTGCCTTTCTCAAGGTCAAAGACTTGGTGAATTGTAAGAATTAAAACGCTTGGTACAGTGATACTAACGACGGGAACGAAGTTGCTAGGGTGATGGTGTTGTTTGTTGTGGTACTTGGGCGAAAGCCCGCAGGGCTTTTCCGGTCCGAAACACGGGTCCATCCTATGGTGAAAAGGTGAGCTGTGAGGGCGGGTTGGGCCCGATCAGATTACCTATTTTGGGAGCGACTTTAGGAGTGAACGACGTGCGTCGGACGATGGCGACTAGGGTCGCCTTCGTTGACTGCATGTTTGATCGGGGAGTGGCGGGTGGGAGCAAAAAGACGTAGAATAAAGGCCAACGCTTAGAGGACTAAAGGTGTGCTGCGAGGTGGGCAGAAGCAAGAAGCGCTGCGCCACCTCGCTTATTCGCACGTAGACTCAAATCTCTGCTAACCTCGTGCCTCGGTTAGCTTAGATAACCATCTATGTGCTTCGTTGCTCAGTGCCTTTCTCAAGGTCAAAGACTTGGTGAATTGTAAGAATTAAAACGCTTGGTACAGTGATACTAACGACGGGAACGAAGTTGCTAGGGTGATGGTGTTGTTTGTTGTGGTACTTGGGCGAAAGCCCGCAGGGCTTTTCCGGTCCGAAACACGGGTCCATCCTATGGTGAAAAGGTGAGCTGTGTACCCAAAGATTAGGAGTTCGGCGACGCAGACAGCGAAGCTTTGTGCCCATAGTGCTAGGAGGTGGACTTACTGGCAAATTGTTAGCGGACTGGCGGCATTGTGTAGCGCGTGAATGGCTCTAGCGCTGGAGATGCTTGGATATAAGGTGCGAGTACCGTTGCGTGTTCTCGCAGATATATAGTGAACGCTTCACTAGACCACCTTCCCATCGTTTTGACTACGTCAAACGGAACTCCCCGCAAGAGATATTCTAGCGTTCCTCCTATGCGCAAACCGTGGCCCTTCAGATCTGGGAGTTTGGCTGCCGCTGTTACTGTGGCTAGTCTCTTGATGAGTTGTCTTTTGGATAGCGGTCGCATGCCTGTGGCGTGTTTCCAGGCAAACAGGTGCGCTGTTTCGCTGGCCGGGTTTACTCGAAAATGGTTATCTAACGCTGCCTTTGGGTCTGTAGGCCCTTCTTGTGCGGCCCAGTAGATTGTTTCTCCCTCGATCGGGGAGACTTTGGTGCTGGGTAGATGGAATTTTGTTACTACTAGTCCTTGGCGATCTGTGGTTATTGATAATCCATTTCTTGGTACGTGCTTTCTGGGATCATAATCTCTGATGGCTTTCACTGTTAATTCTCCCAGTCTCGCTACTGGCATAGAATGTCGTGGTTAGGCAAGCGAATATAGACCGCATCCAGCGGTGAGTTTAGGTCGAGTTGGTCCCGGATGGCAGCTAAAGAGTTCGGGGTGAAAGGTAACCGTTTTGGTTGTTTAGAACTTGCTGGAGCTGAAGCAGTTGCCCCGTCTAGTACTGCCTTTAACTCTTTGGGCGGGATCAACCACTCTCTCCCGTGCAAAAGGTGCCATGCTCTTAGTCCCGCTGCGTAGTTTGCTAATGCAGAGCCTGAATAGGATCCTGCGCAGCTGCACAGGAAGTCTAGGAGCAGATTGTGTGCGATGGGACATCGCTTGTCTTCTTCGATATCGTTCGAGTCGCAGAATACGTGAAAAACGAGCAGTCCTGCTCCGTATGTCTCTTTCGTTGTTTGTGCCCATGACGCGCCTATGACATCTAGGATGCGTTCTAATTGTGCGTCTGAGATTTCGTGATTTGGTACATTATCTGAGATATGTACTGCAGGTTGCCTAGTACTATGCCCTGCTGGTACCCATAACCTTAACCGATCTCGAGCCAGACAGTGAGGACGGAGCATTGAAGGCTTTGGCGTTAAGTTTGGCTTGTATCTCGCAGGAATCGCGGTGGATACGCTGATAGTGGCAGGCAGTGGGCCCCCGAAACGTGAGGTTCTCGCGCTGTTAGATTTCTCGGAGCTCTTTGCTAATGAAAAACTCTTCCTCGGCTCTGCTAGCTCTCGCTCTTTCTGCCGCCTGCTGTTTGACAAGCTCTCTATTGATGAGCTTTGCAGCAGGAGCGGAGTAGCTCCCGTTATGCAAGAGTCGAAGTTCTGCGGCTGATAGAGGCTTTGTGGCGTCGATGAGGAAGCCTTCGAGTTCTGAGGGAAGGCGGATTGGGGGAAGAAGAAGTTCTGTTGGGCCGTATATCCCCCTGGATGGGTCGTCTGCTGGGTTGTGGGCGCTCTCGACGTATGCGGTGGAGACATCGAAAGGGCTGGGTAAATTGTAAATGAATTCGTTGATTCTGCGAAAAACTCCGTTGACGGCCCAATTTCTGTGTCTGCGATTCCCCCATCCTTCAACGACACCTGTGTTGTCCCCGTAGACGAGGATGTGCCTACCAATGTCTGGGATGGAAGCAATTGCGTATACCAGGAGTTCGAACGCGACGGCTTCAGCCCATCCGATATCTCTCTTTCCATCTTTAGTTTTCCAACCCGGTATCAGTCTCCAGGCTCTCCAGTGTTTACCAATGACTATGCCTATGCCAATCCCTGAACTTGCGTCTGAGAAAGCTAGAGGGTTTGAGAGTTTGGTTGCTGGGTAGATAGGGCGTGTGACGCCTCCTGACTGAAGTAGTAATGACCACCAGTCTAGATCATTTGAGACGTGATCACCTGCTCGATGCGGCAGAAAGGTTTTTTCCCGCAGTACGATATCATCTCCTCGAGGCTCGTTAGGTATGCTTGGCCTCGGGGTGCAGCTGCGCATGCATGTAATAACTTGCCATAAAGTTCCTGAACATCTTGTAGTACGTGTGCGTGTCGTTTACGCCACTTATGAATTGCTACTAAATACTTGTTGACCTTTGCTGGACTCAGCGAAACTATTCTGAGCTCGATGTCCCAGATGAAACCGATGTAAAGAGTGGATGTACTGAATAATTGGTCTTTTAACCGTTCCCAGATGATTCCTAGGACTTCAGACGTGTCGTCGATGTCCTGTAAACAGAAAGTGAAAAGTTTATCGTGTTCTGATCTCGGCGTGCGCTGTGAGTGATCTTGCAAGGGTTTGGAACAATCTTCGCTTAGTTCTTCTAACTTCCCAGTATCTGGGCACACGGCGCCAAACCAAATGCGGCCGCCTGTTTGTTTCATGCCTTCATTTGCGACAGCCGGTTCCACTCCTTCCTGTAGGTGTTATATTGTTCTAGGAACTCGAGCCTGATTCTGAGAAAAATGTGGTCATCGACCCATTTTTCTAACGGCCCGAGACCTTTGTTTCGGAAGATCTCGGCTCCTCCATCTGCGACATGGCCGTAGGCACCTGCAGATGGAGCAGCTCCGAAGGCTGTGCAAGTATCTATGCAGAAAAGCGAATCCGAAATCCGTACAACACCCGCTGGCCATTGAGATGGGTGCAAAGGCACCGTTCGGTAAGCCTCTGCTATGTCTCTGGTTGCTGCTTCTGAGCCCGGTGGGAGATGCGCAATCAGCTGGTATACTACTGAGAATTTTCCCCAGGTCGTTGGGAAATTGTTCGCGTCAATGCGCGAGTTCACCGATGGGTTCGGAAAGGGAGTGTTGCTCGAGTGCGGGAAGGAGAAGTTCTGGATTAGTCTGCAATTTCCTGGCTTGCCTGGTTTGGGAATGATGGACATAGGCGAAGATTGGAAAGGACCTATTAGATGTTCTAGCGCTTCGGCTGAGAAAGGCCCAACATATCGCCCTTTGTCTAACTCTCTTTGAATGATACTTTCAAACTCGCGTGAAAATTCGGAAATCGAATCTTTATTTGGTGGAGCCTGTACATCTGAGATAGAGGGAAAATCTATTTTGAAACCTAGACGGAGACCTTCTGGGATCTTGGCAAACGTTCGAGCGCTCCTGCATTTCGCAACTCTCGTTCCCACGCATCTGCTTTATACGGGGTCAGAGGCAATAACTTTCTGCGCTCTAGGACACTTTTGGGCGCCATGTGTGGCTGCACCGCATCCCGAACAGATGTGGCGGGCATCGTGTTTGGGGGTGGTACACCCTTCATCACGTTGCCATCCTGTGCAAATCTGTTTCCCATCCTTCGTCCAGAGTCCCTTGCGGATACGCTCTGCGAAGGTTTCGAATTGTTTGTCCCACGTCTGCGCAGCTGAGCACTCGACGGTTCGGTGAGCGTGCCTTCCCAGGCATACTGCACAGCAAGGTAGCGGGCCAGTAGCACCTGGAGGACGGGAGGTTCGTACCTTCTTGTTCACTGTGTCCTCGAAGTGATTGTGTGGGCGCTTCTGCGGTAGAGCAGTTTGCTGCGCTTGCCCCGCATGCTGCGGGCGCAGCAGGTTCTGGTTAGAGGCTATGAAGGCCGCTGCTGCTTGCTGCAGCATTCGCAACCCGTTCGAGGCGATAGCGATGAGAGGGGAAGGTTAACGCCGAGAAGACGATGGTCACCCGGATGGTGTCGTGTAGGGGTAGGTGTCCCAGCGTTTTCGAGACGTGATGTTCGACGATTGGTTTGGATGCGATATCCACGTGCGATACGTTTAGTGATGCCAGTGATTGACAACATAGGTGGGTGGGTTCATCGTCGGCGCGTGATGGCCGACGGTTGAGACAACGTTTAACGAAACGAAAAGATTTTCGATATCGAATAACGTCAAGGTTAGCGAGTAAAAACGGGAAACTAGTGAGTGTAATTACAAACGATCAAGACAAAACGATGCAGACCTGAATCGCTGACGACGTTTCCTTCTCTCTCTTTTCATTAAAAAGTTCTTCTCGCGCTTCGAAAATCAGGTCCTGGTTGAGTTCTTCTAGACTCCAGCCTTGCGCTGACCCGATAGTTAGATGCCAGCGGCGACGCTGTTGCGATTGGTAGAGTAGAAGAGCTCTTTGTTTGAGAAAGTCTGGGGCGTGACGCCAGCGATGCGACTGGAGCGCATTCCAGAACTGTACATGCATCCCTACTCGGTCTTCAGGCCAGTCGTGAAGCTTCATCATCGCGAGCATGCGTGGGGCGGCTTCATTAAATTCTTCCCAAGATAAGTGTTCGTCTTTGACCACTGGCGCTGCTTTCGGGTCCTTCACAGCCGCGGCTGGGATCCACGAGTGTAGACCATCAGCCGACGGGAGCATGACTAAGGCATCCGGTTCTGCTATTAGGTTAGATACTTTCGCATCCTCTAAACCTCTATTGGTGAAATAGTGGAGTTCGCAGTAGTCGCCCACCTTCAGTTTGCACGTCGCATATTGAGCCGGAATGACGGTAGGTTCGGAAGGAACCTTTCCGCGTACAAGAGGTGCGTACTTGTTTTTATTCTTTTTCCTATCTTCTCGGCGTGCTGCTTCCTGCTCTTCTATGAGCAGTTGTTGACGCTGCTCCTCTTCGTCTTCTTCTCTTTGGCGAATGTCTCTTAGACGGCGTTGACTAAGCGCCCAACGTTCTTTGGCCGCGTTGTTGTTAAGCGTCCATAACGCCGCTAGGGAGCGGGCTGCTTGTTCCTCAGTGAGACCTTCGTCTACTAACTGCTGTCTCGCAGCTTGATGTTCTTCAGTGGTATAGTCAGGTCTTTCTGCTTCGTTGGGGTCTTCCATGAGTCTGTAGTTCGTTCCGGGAAAGCAAAAAGACGTAGAATAAAGGCCAACGCTTAGAGGACTAAAGGTGTGCTGCGAGGTGGGCAGAAGCAAGAAGCGCTGCGCCACCTCGCTTATTCGCACGTAGACTCAAATCTCTGCTAACCTCGTGCCTCGGTTAGCTTAGATAACCATCTGTCAGACTAAATATTCTAGTGAGATATCAGATTGCCGCAATTCAGGTTGCCTGCGATCTTTGCACCAAGCTCTGGAGAATGTTCACGACATCCCCAAACTGACTCTCCTCCTCAGCGCTCGCTGTGTCCTCGGAGGTCGGTGGACGCACTCCCCTTTCAGGCAGGTAGTTTGACCACACCAATTCTCCGCTGCGTAAAAAGGATATCCCATAAGATGTCTTGTAGTAGTTGAGTGGCGGAGCGCCTTGCTCTACAGCAGGATCCTGCCTGACCGGGTTCCAGATCTTCTGAAGTATGTTGAAAACCCGGTCGATCTCGGCAGCACCGTTGGAGATAATCAGGGGTGCAGCAGCAGCAGCAGATAGCAGTGGTTCATATTGTTGGCGTGTTTGAGAGGAGACAGAGAGGTTCTGTGGGTTTGACACCAATCTAGAAAAACTGTGCTCAAAACTGGCGACCTCAAGTCCAGCGAAGCCGCTGCTGATCCCTGGATACAGTCAGTACAACGTCATTCGATCTAGTACGACATGTACTCACCCTGACGGAAAATGATTCGATCTTCGGATGACATTGCGTGATACCTTGATTTCAAGTAGGAGAGGTGATGATGGTCTGGTGATAAGGCCCGCAGTTTGTCCCCATCTTGGCTACGGAACCTACGTTTGGTATCTGATAGTTGAAATCAGGGTTGCAATTAGGAATAAGGTAAGCTTGCAGGCACGTAAGCAAAAACTCCTTCCCTGACTAATAATTATGTAATAATTCCTTAACCAATTGCAACGTCAAAATACTTACCTGAAGTTAAGTATAATTAGGATTTACGACGTCATTGATTTATGGAAATAAATATCGAATAGTACTCCTTTAAATACTCTTGACCTTCACTTCACCGAAACAAATGAATTCCATCTCAAGACATCATACAGACTCCGTTATATACCCGCCCGCAGCTCATGCTGTCCCAAGAGAAATTGTCTCCTCTCAACCTTCTTCATCGGCCATGTTGTTGCATCCCTCCCCTCAGAACAAACACCCTCAGAAAGAGGAGCAAACACACTCGCCATTGCGTTTGAGAGGGGGTTGCATTCCTTGCCCCGTAAGTTATTTCAAGTTGGAATAAGGACGAGCTGAAGTTCAAGTGACAGGGGGGAATATGTTGCATCATTCCATGCCCATGTCCATGCTGTTGTTGTTGAGACTGATAATTTAATTATTTTGATGCCCATTTAAATTCGGGGAGTGTCACACTAGAGTATCGACTTTCAACGTCGGCACTAAGTAGCACATATGTATTATTTTCTTCTCCCAAGCAGCTGCACCATATACTAGTTATTGTTCTTGAGCTTGTTGTTAAAAGCTAGCATGATGTTCTATGCATATCACGCCATCAACTTTTATGATTGGCCAGTACTTGTCGTTGTACATAGGACTGCGGCAGGACCTTGAAATTTTGAAATTCAATTAGCCAAAATATTATCCCCTATCCAATGGCCACCCGACGCAGTCGACCGACGATATCTCTAAGTGGATTGGGGAGGACACGAGAGTACTCCCTTGAGTGTCTTTATTCCGTGGCTGGTCCAGCAATTTGATTGACCAAGTAGTGTCAAGCCTTTGCTACGGAGTTGTCATAGCAATCCCGTTAGCACCAAGTATGCCACTACCGTCGCACGTCTAAGACCGTTTTGGATCACATTTTTCCCGCATCATCACACGAGAACGAAATAAGCTTCAAAGGCGGGTATTCACAAATCAATGACAACATGCTCCTTCGCAGCATACTAATCAGCGGGTTTGATTGTGCTACAGAGTGCTACAGAGCGCTCCATAGCAAATTACGTTTCCCTGATGGGCCTAGGGTCACGTTCTTTTTGACTGCATCTCGGACTCGATCGAAGTGAGTACAGCTCCCTCGACGCAGTGTGTGTAAGTGTGCAACGGGGAAGTATCGAATGCGCTAGACGGTGAGAGCTGTTGACAAGCCTTGTTTTCCACGAGTCTCAGGCTGCAAGTAGAGAAAATTTTCAATACAATGGGTTCCAAAAAAATTGAAAACCACGTAATCACATAACTTTTAACAGGTTCTGACCTTGCGGAGCTGAAAATCACATGCTACTAGTTGAAGCTTAAGCTTTAAAGACTGCTGTCACATCTGCATTAATATTTATCCTGACACGATGGTCGCCAATTCTGTTGAACTTATGTGGGGTCCTGGGGTCATCGGTGAGGCCTCCGATGATCCCTTCTATTTACCTCGATTTGACTGTAGACCAAGGATTCATGATAGCTACAGCGTATGGATTTGAGATTCAGTCTCTACCCAAAGTTGACATGCAGAATTGTGAAGGTTCTATGGGATAGCTTTCGGACAGTATATCTTTTACCTCAGATCGTTCCCGCAAGATTCGAAAAGACTCAAATTATTTGTAAGTGGGACCTCTGCACAAGCATGAAAGCCTTATGACGTATTATTTGATCGCTAGATATTGATGGTCTTGTATGTGCTTCTGACGGTACTCGGGTGTACACTGATAACTGGTGTCTCGCAGTTGTCTCGGAACAATACACGAATATGCCTTGATAGGGATGTATTGGTCTATCCTTATTTCGTGCCGTCTCAGCACGTCCCTAGAGTGCATGGCTAAACTTCCGTGGTAAGGCGATAGATTTGTTATTGGATCCAAAATCAGCTCATTGAGAGGACAGGCAGATGGTGGCAAGTGCATTTACATTGATGTAATACCATCTATTGAACCAGGCTGCCGTAGCTGGGGGTATTTATGGCAGTGAGTCTTTCATCTATCACTGTTACTCATTTTCAATAACATCAATAAGTGTTGGATTGTATTCGCAGTTCAATGGTATGTATTTGCCATGCCTAATTTCCTGCAGCATGATATAAAAGTTAATTCGACTGTCGAAAGTTTTTATGCACACAGAGTGTGGATAAGTGAGTCATTCGACTTCTGCGGAACTAAGAGTTTCAACGCCTTTCTTCAGTCACGGAATACAACCGCTTAATCACAGGCATAATAGTGCGATGCATTTCCATTATTTATTTCTCAGGTTAACACCAATGATCAGTGCGCGTTCGCCCTTACAGCATTTGGTCAGTTCTTTCTATCCCAGATACTCAATGTCTTACTCATCGGCTTTGTAGTTTTTGGCACGAGTGCGTCTGTCTTTAATCCCTGGTGCCGATGTCCTGATATGCTGTCCTCGTCTCTAGTAACAGGCGGTCTGATGTAAGATCTTGTTCTTGAGTTCGTATGAATTTTCATATAATTTTCAAAGATTTTACACGAGAAACCCTGTAAATTTATTCGGCAAAAAGGTTGGCCATGAGATGGTTTTGAACAATCTTAAGGCACTCATACTTTGACTCAGTGGTGTCAGGTTTCTGCTGTCGCTGGTGCCTTGTGTGATATTCTCATTACGGGGACAGTCTGGTGGTTTTTGCGTCCTGCACGAACAGGCAATGTCCGGTACGAGTTCTTCCCTGCTCTTGTGGTCTAACTCACGCTGGATTATGTGATTGAAGGTCAAAACCGAATTATATCAATCAACTGGCACAAATTTTTGTTAACATGGGTTTATTTACTTGGTATGTGTAGTGTTACAAACGTGTCAAACACTCCTGTCATGAGGTTCTCTAGCATGGTGGCAATCGCGATGGTTGTGCTTGTAAGTCTCATCGTTCATGCAACATGCGTGAAATAACGACAAAGACTGTTTCAGTACCAGGTTCAGGATGGTGGTCTTGGCCAGTTCTATTCCGCTTTTCCTGGATCACTACTGGCAAAAAGTCAGCATATTGCATACTCGCTGTACAAACACTAAAACCAACTACTTTAGCCTATTTGAACTCGATGATGGCAGTGTAAGTGGATAAAAGACTCCTTTACACAAAGCCCACTAAACCGGTGGTTTTGTGGCTAGGCTCAATGCTAGGAAGGCAATACGCGAACGACAACAGCTTGAAGTTGGCCTCAGTCCAATGGAGCTTCCTACCATACCAACTATACGTTGATCTTTTGCTTGTGCTAGCAGAGATATATTTATTATCACTTGAGTTACTCTCAACTGCAGTCACAGGCTCGTCTACTATGAATAATCAAGTTGGAGCAAGTCTGCTTGATGACTCGGATAAGCCAATGACACCCGCGCTGGTTGGTTGTTGTTATTTACCTCCTGAAAGTTAACTTTCATTGCTCTAGTGCTCATATTCTATCTTCTTTACTGTTTCTTTTAGCTTGAGCGTTAGATGGCCATCAAGGCACCTCGCAAATTAGTACCCAAACTCGTCAGGAGATGGGAAAATATCACATTCGGGAGGTGTAAAAACGCTTTGTTTCTGGATCAGGGTTCCATGCAGATTCGTATTGCAGCTGAAGTACATGCAATTCCGCACTAGCTTTATAAACGCGATTTTCTTCACGCAAACGTTGATTCATATCAATGCGTTTAGGTGAACGTGGCACACAATTATGAAGGCCTTCAGGACTTTCCTGCAGTTTGAGAAACGTTTAAGGATTGACAAGCCTGATATGACAGCCTGGTTTATGGGCAAATGTGATAGGAGAAAAGTAAAGGAACCCGAATAGTTGTAATCGCATGCATATACATGGCGTGGCATGACATGAGCCTATGTGTAACACCTAGAATATACAAATTACCGCCCAGCGCCAGGAACGGTACGCCTCTCCCGCCGAGGACGCTCTGGTTGCTGAATAACAGTCTGTACGATGGTCACAGGGATGGAGTCGAAGTTGAGTGCCTTGAGAAGTTCCTAAGCAAAATTCAGATATCAGCATGAAATTCATCCCAGAAAAAAAGAATACGGAGATAGCTTGAGGAAAAATTGAGATAGGACGTACAGACGTGTCCTTGTCAATCTCCAAGCCTGTTGCGCTCGTGTCAAGAGCAGATACCTCAGGCACGTAGTTATCCTTTCGCTCACGCTCCTCCTCCTGGAGCTTGAACGAAATACCACGAACGGGCCCGCGCTGGATACGCTTCATCAAGTGGGTAGTGAAGCCAGAAACCTTGTTCCGGAGGCGCTTGGAGGGGACCACAGCCTGTGGAAGGGGGATGAGATAGCACAAGTGGGCTGGGCAGAAAAACACTGACAACTTCATCGATGATGCGCTTGTTGGTGTGGAAATCGAGGGTGAGGCGGGGGTAGCTGTGTTTCATATGTCAGAATCGGTCACTGCTCCAGTCCAATCATTTATCGTCTGTCTTTCCAGACTTCTGGTCCTCTATCCCCGAAACCTGGTCAACCGTTGGATTAGACTTACTATTTTTCGATGAGCACACGGGCGGCCCTCTTGGTTGTTTTGGTACGAACACGACCCTATTCACGGCCTCAGAAATTATGGCATATGTCTGATACAAATACGCACCATTCTGTTGAATTTTTAGTGTCGAGGACGTTGACGATGTCGATGCCTTTAGGCTAGGATCACGCAGGCGAAGCTCTCGGTAACTTCCGCAGTGGCTGAAGAGTACTATACAGTCATACACAGCCACATGTTCAGTCTTGCAATACAATTTAATCGAGTCCATAAGCCAAGTCATTCAGCAACGTCCTCAAGGCCAGCAAGGTGAGCCTATACTTATGTCCACGTGCGATATGGTTGTGCTGTATTCTTGGCTTGACCGGCTCCATGCCATGCTTCTTGCAGCTCGTCTTGACTCGCGCTTTCCGTAGCACGACACTCAGACGAGCATAGGTACTCACATCGCATTCAATAGTATTACCCTTATCCTGCTTCGACCCTCGACAATTCAAAATGGTTCGCGTCTCTGTTCTTGTAAGTGTTCTATTTGTCTTGGTATGGTGAGCCTGATCGTATTTTTATGCTAGAACGACTGCCTTGTAAGTCAGTCGCATCTATGAGCGGGGCTGTGTTGATTTGTTGAACTATTAGAACAACATTGTCAATGCTGAGCGCCGGGAAAGCGCCAGGTCCTTATCAGACCTTCCTCAAAGGTCATTGTGAAGTTCCTCTCTGTCATGCAGCGCCATGGTGGGTCTGCGTTTCCTTCTCATTTATTACTTTGAGCGATTCTCGGAGTTATAACTACGATTGACGAGGCTTGACTTTCTACCCGGCCTTCGTTTAATTCTCCGAAAGATTGACTTGTCTCTCAAAACCAAACAACGCTGATCTTCTCTGTCACGGATCGGGGTTCACTGTAGAGTCTACATCATTTTTCAACTTTACTCGTTCTTGGTCACATGGGCGTGAGCACTGACTTTAATACCTTGTAGGCTATATTGGTGAATTCGAGATCATCGATGACCACCGCTCTGGCAAAATTGTGATCCAGCTCAACGGCCGGCTTAACAAGACGGGTGTCATTTCACCACGTTTCAATGTCCAAGTGAACCAGATCGAGTCCTGGGTTAACTTACTTCTCCCTGCCCGTGGTTTCGGGAAAATTATCTTGGTGGGTTGTTCCGAATCTAAGATTGGAGCGCAGGCTGATTTCCATGGTGATTACAGACGACCTCATCGGGAATTCTTGATCACGAGGAAGCTCGTCGCAAGAACGTTGGTGGGAAGCTTCTGGGATATGTTTACTAGTAGAGTTGTATGTTATGTCGCCCTAAAAACCATGCCATGCATGCTATGCATGTTTCCTGAGCCCAGATGACTCCTTTTGTGTGATTCACTGTATTGAGTGAGCCAAGCTGGAAGCACAACGTAGCCAAACAGAGCGGCATGTCGGTTGTGGGCGGTTTCCGGTATACTCGTACCATAACGCTCACGCGCCTTCGTCCTCATCAACGGCATGACGCTTCCTGCGAACGACCGCCTTCTCTTTAGGCCTTGCGCACAACCAGCCTCGTCGCTCGAGCTCGCGCGCCCGCACTCCGTCACTCCCACGTCGTTCCTCTTCCCCCAAAATATCTTTTTCTCCACCCTCCACGTCAAGCAGCCTCGTCTTCTCGCCACAGCCAGCAAATGGAATGCCTGCGAAGAGAGGACACAAGCGCAAGGCATCTGCAAGAAACGGATCCCAACAGCTGAAACAGAATGGAGAAGCGACGATAGAGGAACTCATAGAGGAGGTTGACGCGCGGATAGCACGCGAGCGCAAGCTGTCTCCCGGTAGCTCACCTGATAAGCGCAACACTGTGAAAAAACAGATTGATTGGGAGATTCCTCGCAAGGTGTTGCATTCATCCATTGGTATGTAAATCCTTGACTCCCCTAAAGGTTATTGGTCTGACGAGTGGTTTTTGGCAGGTTTCTTTACGATTTACCTATACACCTCCAAAGGCAACCCACAGACGGTTGTTATTGCCTTGAGCTCTGCCCTTGCTGTTCTTGTTCCAATAGATATTCTCCGCCTAAAGTACCCCCTCTTCGAACGTGCCTTTGAGAAATGTGTTGGCATCTTTATGCGCGATAGTGAAAAGGCAAGCGTGACCAACGCTAAGCATGCATTCTGACCTCACGCATCCTTAGAAATCATCCAATGGTGTTATATGGTATATTCTCGGTACCAACACTGCGCTAATTGCATTGCCCCTCGACATCGCAGTCGTCTCCATTCTTATGTTTGTCTTTCCTCTGTTTCACCATTCCCTGTTCATCTTACTTCAACAGCCTTTCTTGGGCTGATACAGCCGCATCCACTTTCGGTCGGCTCTGGGGCCCACTCACGCCCCCGCTCCCTGCACGACTCTTTGGTCTCCCTCTTGCCCCTCGTAAAAGTTTGGCGGGTTTCATTGCAGCTTCACTCACAGGCGCTGCTGTCGCTGCCGGATTTTGGACATACCTTGGCCCGATGAGAGATAACTTGACGTGGTCCTGGGACGCTGGTATATCGAATACGTTTAGCGGTGGGAGCGCGGAAGGTGGGAAAGTCTTCAGTGGGTGGGTGGGTTTTGCTATTGTGACTATATGCGCGGGTCTATTTTCGGGCGTTGCTGAAGCACTCGGTGGGTATGTTTTATTTGATGCTTTGCTTTGCTTGCTCACCCTGGAATGCAGATTTGGGTTCCGTGGACGATAACCTCAGTCTACCAATTATCGCTGGTGGATGCCTGTGGGGACTCTTCAAAGCCCTTGGTTGGTTAGGCGACATATTCTTATGATTCCTCTTTTCAACTCCGCCGCTATGATCTTCGCCTTCAGCTTCAATCATTGGATACTTGCAATTCCAGTGCTGCATACGTTCAATCTTTCAGTAGTGGATATTTTACCTGGCACACGTCGCTAGTGATGACGAGAGTGAAACGAGACGATATGATGGATAATATATTAACCGATTTCATGTGGTTGTCTGTTGCTTTTAATGTGGCTAGTTAGTAGAAGTAGAGTACTATAGTCATTCATCCGTATACCAAATTCAAGCCATTTTGTTGTCCCTGTCAGCGATTTTATGCCAGAACAGCCCAGAGCTCCGCAGTAATATCAGCCAGCAGCATGCAAAATGTCATTAGGAGCAAAATGAAGAGGAAGAGGTAAGTATGAATGTATCGTAACATCATGAAGCAATGCAGAGTGGTTCTCATAAACGTGCCTAACCCAGCAACGCCAAAAAAATAAGCAACATAGCAAAGTCGAGTCCGAAGTATTGTGATCTCTACCCGCTGACGCGTCCGTATACCCCGCAGTACCGACATACACCCCTCAGCTGTCATTACGGCCGCATGCCCGCCAGGGGTGATCATCGCGACGTGACCAGTTGGCGTGGCGCTCGCTGTAAAAACCTCCGTGGGTGCGGTACAGTGATCCTGCGCTGGCATGTGTAGACCAGAAACTGTCATATGTCAGCGGCCGCTCCCATTTCCAAACGGAGATTGTGAGTTAACACTGGGTTGCGAATGACATATTTGTGAGTTGGACTGATTTTGGAGCGAGGTCGCGTGGTAGGATTGAGTGAATGAATACTGAGGGAGGGGCTGGGGCATGAAGGGGTTGGTTGGGGTTGGGAGGACTGTCGATTGAGGGGCATGTAGGGGCTGTATGACTGGGATTGTGTATGCGTTTGAATCTGTGTTGGTGTTTGGCTGTGCGACGGAGCCTGGAATTCAAGTTGAGGTTGGGACTGTATGTACATCTGCGAGAACCTTACCATAGCTACTGGGTCGCTAAAATCGAGGGAGCTATATGGAGGGGCTGCCGTCTCTGAGTTTGGTGGTTCTTGGAGGATAGTAGCCAAATGTGTACTGAGGTGAACAGGGGTGGGAGTAGGTTGAGACGAATCCTGAGAGGGCGCCTTTTCGGGGAGGGTCTGTAGTGTTTGTGATGCAGATTTTGAGGTGGTGTCGGTGAGCGAGTTATGCACGGGAGTCGATGTTAATTTAACAGGGGAATTATGCGGAGACGTGTGTCCTCGGGAAGTATCTATGGGAGGTGCTTGACTATTGATAACATGCTGTGATACCTCATCGACCATCACGGGTTCGGGAGGTTCTGGGACAGGTGGTGTGGAAGCGAGTGAATTCGTAGACAGTGGAGGGACAGTTTTTGCAGGTACGACAGGACGTAGCCCGCGTACCTGCGAATGATGGAAATACAGGTTCTCAACCTCGTTCAAGTTTTGTCGTTGCTAATTCATCAACAGTCGAGCCATCAATCACCACACCAGCTGGCAGAAAATAGTAAGAGAGCGTACCCATCCGTGCTCAACCTTGAGCTTTGCGTACTGCAGGCGCATCTGTAACTGTTTCGAGAGCTGGTATTATCGTATGTAAGATGTGATATACATGTCAACTGCATCTGAGGGCATGGAAAACGTACGTGATTTGCTTTTGCGCGCTCTAAAGTTTGCTTTCGTTTCTTTTGCTCTGCTTCGTTCGACTGGGTAGATGCTATAGTCACCATGGTAAGGGCTTGCTAGTAAGTAAGTTGTAGAGTCGGACAAAGTGAACTAAACCACAAAGATCCCTTCTTAATAGTAAAGTTTCCTCATTTGGATTGCCGCCGGGATATCCTTTCCTAGTTCATCCAAGACCACTGCGGAAGACGATGAGCAGGCTTTGATGGACAAGTTCACTGCACTCGAACCGACGCGGCTTTATTTATCATCAGCGTCGGCGACAGATAAGAGGGCAAGCAGAACGCAACCTATTTCTCGATGGATTGGAAAATTACCTGCTGATATTCACTTGCTTGTTCTTAACCACCTCCCTATTCCTGACATCCCTGCATATGCTCGAGCATCAAGGGCAACCGCTGGTCTATCTCGCGACGAGAAGCTATGGGAGCGAAGATGGAATGATCTAGCCATCACTCGGCACGCCCTGGATGACACGCTAGACGACATTGAATCCAAGCAAAAGCCAAAGACTGGCACATATTCGCCTCCTACGATACCTGTAGATGACGATTTCGGGGATTTCACGTCTGCACCGCGCACGCCATCTGTTCCATCTCTCTCTGCTGCATTTACATCATTCACGTTCACAGACGCATTTCCAGGAAAGCAGACTTTCCGTACCCGGTATACACGCGCTCATTCAATTCTAAACAAATGCCTGGCTCCTCTGCAGCAACCACCCCATGCAGTCCTTTCCGCGCTCACGCCTCTCATAGGCACATCCCTGTTGTCTCAGGCTCGATCTCTCCGCTTACTCAGCTTCTTTCTCTCCCCCCGTGTCCAACCTGTAAGGGATTGGGACATTCTTCTCGCCGCTCTGAAGGCTGCTATAGATCGCTTTGATGTATCACTTTTGACTGCCTTTGATACTGCCGATTCTCGTGGAGACGAAGTGATGATGAGACAGGCTGCTCATGCCAGCTGGGAGGTGTGGCCTGGGTTTGGGGACTGGGAAATGGGCAAGGTATGGGCTGAGAAGCGAGAGATATTGTATGAGCAGGGTCGCTGGAATCCGCTAGCTAATTTCACGTGAGTGACCTACATGATCTGTATCTTTCGAGTATTCAAATGAGGCGCGCAGAGAGGAAAACACCCTTGACTTTACACCTATGGATGACTTTATGGCTAGCGTCATACGTGCGCTGGAGGAACATGGAAAGAGGGCTGTGTTTGTGTTTCCGCCAGCTGCCGGGGTCCTCATTGGGTTCGCAGAGCGTATTGCCAACGAAGTTGTGAGTTCACGTCATGTTTATTTCTCCCCTATCTCATCACTGTGGGTGCGTGCAGGTTGGTGAATACATAGCTCCGCTGCTGACACGTGCCAGAGAGATATCGAATGTTCTCTATCTCACAGCAGTGGCTGCCAGTTTCAGGGAATCATGGAGGATTGTGGACGTTCTCACTACTCTGTCTAGTAATTTCAGCGACAAAGGTAAAGACAAGGCGGAAGATGTCATGTACGTGATAAAATTCCTGGTACACTCGCTCTTCCATATTCCTCATCATCGCTGCATTCTCTCGAAGTACCGTTAGAAATATTGCTAACCGTGTGAATCCGTAGATTCATGATGTTTGAGCCAAACATGGACGAATACCTTGACGAGGAAATAGAATCATTAAAACAGGCATTTGAGGTAATATGCAAAGCATGGGCTCGGTCGGTACGTGCATCCCTTCCTACTAACGGACTTTGTTAAATGCCTCACTTCCGACTTGCAGACATTAGCGCTTGCGTCACATGGTTCGCCCACGCAAGCACAACAGACCCGCTTCCTTACTGCGCAGAATCCGGCTCTCATGAAGCGTACCGTTCTAGCGTCATTCACTGACGTGCTCCTATTGCCCGTGACTATAGTCCCACGCACAGTTGGTGCCGGAGTGGTAGCTGTAGGGGGAGCTGTTGGCGCCGTTGGCACAGGAATGGTTCAAGGCATTGCGATGCTCAATCCACAGCGGTGGGTCGGTGGGTCGGGATCGGTGAACAACGCAAAAGAATATACCAGCTTCGGCCTCGGGGGCACCGAAGGAGAGGCTGCTATCTTTGAGATTGGTGGTGATGAAGAGGGAGGTGATGATGGTGTCGACGAAAGTTCGATGACGCCATGTAAGTATTGATTGTGATGTGGAGTGGGAGACTCATCAACTACAGCATCCATTCGAGATACTGCTTCGATTGTAAGCACAAACACAGCTGCAACCTCCTTTGCGCCATCTACATTTAGCACCTCTCAAACAAACGTGGCTTCCTCTGCATCTGCGGTAAAAAGCGACCCTGGCGCCAACAGGAAATCTTGATCTCCTGTTATCCCTCGATGTTGCTCTCCAGTTGATTCACGTTGACCGTGATGCACTCAAACGCCTGGAGACCTTTTCGTCGTACCCCGGCCATTATGGAATGAGGGTGAGAGAAACGATCGAAGAAGCATTCTGCGAGATGCTGGGGGTATTGGGTAACAGGCATCTAGAGAAAGGTTTCGGGATGTAAGTGATCCATTTTGCGAGTCCGTCACTCGCTTGTGTGTCTATCATAAGGTAACCTTTCGCATTGGCAGAGCAACAGAACGGATGAATTCATATAAACCAGCAGAACACGAAGAAACTGCCAGTGTGGCGCCGCTGCTGCAGTTCTTCGAGCTCGTCCACATAGGGGATACGATCCAAAGCATGGTACAAGTATTCTTTGACAAGGAACTGGTATGTACATTTTGAAATCACGGATGTTTTTCCAGACTCTGCTTCCTGTGTCAGGCGCCATACATCGACAAAACGGACTTCTTGAATGTAGTCGTGAGAGAGAAGAAGCGCTTTGAAAATACGCTCGACGACTGTGTTGCTGCAGGGCTTAATGCTGGAACACAGGTGCTGATGAATCAGGTATGTAGTCGTGCTCTCCCAATCTTTCTTGGTAAATTCATTGGTGCGTTAGGTTGAGCACATCATCCTGACATTGACAAAACCACGGGAATATTATCCCCCGGAAGATGCTCCACTAGAATTGGGTCCTACACAGGGCTGTTCAGAAGCTATCCGATGCTTGGATACGCATTGTAAGCTTCTTAAGGGCAGTACGAGCAAGGAGGGTACTTGAGGTGTTCTACCAAGAGGTCGGAATCCGGTTATTGGCGTCAGTGTGCAGATGTTGAGATACCTTATATGGGAGGCTGATATAGTGGTATAGTATACTGCAGAAGCATATCAAGCGCCAGATAATCTCTCTGAATGGCGGTTTCCAAGTCATTGCAGACCTCAATGCATATTACTCCTTTATAGCCTCTCTCAAGGCTAGTCCATCTCCGCTGGTTTCAATTGCATGGTGTCTGATGGCTTATAAATAGGTACCTAATATTACTGCGGATTTCTCGCATCTGAAGATGTTGGGACATGTCTTTGTCGTGGAAGACGCAAAGGATCTGGCACAGATCGTGAGAGATGTGACAAGATATGGTGGGGCATATCGACCCGAGGTATGCGGTTTTCTAGCGCTATCGCGTAACAATTCCAAATAACGATGTTTTCGCTAGGATATTTATGAATTTATTCAACGACGCGCTGATTGGAAAAAAATTGAGAAGACGGTAGACAAGACGATGTATAATTTGAGCTTCAAGGAAGATTGTGTTGTTTGTTGAGCTCAAGGGCCGAAGCGTATCATGCATGACGCTACGTGACGCTACGGCTAAGATGCAAAAAGTTCATAATAATCCAATGTTGTGCTCGACTGTATTGAAAAAATTCAAGTATATGCAGAGTACCCAGAAATGATGTTACAAGTTGCGAGAGATGAAACAGGGGTAATTTGCAACCTTTGCCCAACACAAGTCACCATCCTAAAGACCCTCCAGATGTACACATGAAAATTTACTTGGAGCATAAAGAAAACCTCCTAGGGATGTCAAAATGTTGGAGCTGGAGAACAATGCTATATTGTGTATCTATGATATGGAATGTAATGGGCCCAGTCATTCGAAACTCTGGATGTTCATGCACATGAATTACAAGTACGTTTTAACATTTGTTCATGTTTCAGATTCAAACATGGAGTTCAAGTCAAGTTACACCCAAATTTAGAAGACATAGCAAGCGACTAAGGGCGACGATCAGATGCAAGTATGGGGGATACACATCGACGGTTTACTGCCACTAGCTTAAGTGACGGCACGGTGCATCAAAAAACCGTTACAACTTTCACCCACCTCTTTTTGTTTTCGATAAATCCGAGAAATCCGAATGTTAAGTTATCAAATCCAAACTCCAGAATCTACGAGAGACAACCCGACACAGCACTGCGGGAATCTCCAGAGCGCACACACGATCAATCAGCGCAACGCTTCGATATCAATATCGAACGGCTTCGTGTGTACCGTTTTACCGAGTTACGAAAATTTTGGTGAGGCAAGGTACAAGATGGTGAGGTCCAATGTTGCAAGGCCCAAGGCCCCAAGGCGTGAATCGAGCGCCGATCGGTAATAAGTTATGTATCAAGAGCGCCGAGGTCAAGATCGCGCTGGCTCCGCCGCCTCGAATTCGCTTGCTAAGTGCATATTGTTCAACGTTCAACCGAGCATGCTGTAGTATTGAAGCCTGTACTCTCGTGATCACTTGATCAGGCGAGCACGAAAGACAGTAGGTTGCTGAGGGCAACCTGAGCTATTACGCATCAATTTTCCTCCCGGTCAATGAGACCGTGCACGCGCCCAGAAGTAGTCATGTGCACAAGAAAGAAGGGAAGAGGGTTCCTTTGACAATAGATTATTACTTGATGCAGCGAAGAAGTAATTGGGTATATCTGATGCGCTAGTAGGAGAACCATTTCATTTCTGCGGAAATGAAAACGTCTATCGCCTCGAAGTATCTGATAATGAAAAAGCCCAGAACATGATGGTCGAAGAGCGACTCTCGGACTACGGAAATGGCGGAAGATTATTGTACTTTTGTGAGATAAGGGATGGTGGACCTATAATTTCGGGGAAGGTTTTGCCGCGTCCGGTTACTTTGTGAGAATTGCCAAGGATTTGCATGATGTCATTTTATTAGTCAGAAAACATAACGTTCCTACCTCGTCACGATTGTGGCTCATAGTTAACAAGGTGTTGACGTGAGAAACTAACATTTGTTGGCAAGAGGGGGGACGATGAACTTTAATGTGGACCTGGAAGCTTATTGGTTGTGGTGGAACGTGATCCGATAAGCATGGTTGTTGTGCGGAAATTTGAAAGGTTCCGCGGAAAGAAAAAGGAGTTGGATGAAAGACAAGGAAGGGGAGGGAAGAGTCTAAGAATGATAAACTGGAATGTAGTGAATCGTGAACACCATATGCATTGCATTGCATTGTGATCAGAGAGGGAATGAATGAGTTGATTCAATGAGCGCGGTTGATATAAACTAATCTAAATTTGTATCGTGGGAAAGTAGTTGTGAAATTGGTTTGGAGTGAGCAGGAGTCGCTTAAGCTTTCAGCTAAATTGAAGACTACTATGACCAGGACGACGGTTACAGCGACGACGACGGTAATGGCCACGACAACTGAGCATCGTATGATAAGTAAACATACTCCAGTTCCATTCCTACTCGAAGCTTTTCCTATACCTCCATCACATATTCCAGTCTCTCCAGTCTCTCCAGTCTCTAATCCACCACCATCACTACCACCAACTACACCACTACCACCACTACCACCAGGCTCACCTCCCGATACAATCCTTTTCGTTCACAGAAACTCTTCTTTACGCTCTCTATCCTCTTCTAGTTCAGATCCTATAAGAACTAGAACTAGAAATGGAAGCCTCTCAAGTTTACGATCATTCCATAGCGCAACAAGAAAACCTTCCTATGATCTAACACATACTATATCAGAAGAAGGCCCTTATAACATTCCAGATGCACTCAAACCTGCTTTCACCATCCCCGAGCCACCCGACAGACCTCGTTCAACAAGCCCAGACGTTTCAGCTATCATACAAGCAACTCCACGTCCACGCTCACGCCCTCGTTCGCGTCCTAAAAAGTCACGTTCAAGGGCAAACAGTCTTAATGGATATAGATCTTCAGGGTCATCAAAACACTTGCCCAATCCTCACGAGTTCGAAGTTGAAGTAGAAGACCAAGATGCCCCCGACTCCGATTCGAGCATCGATCTCCACACCCCTTTACCGTGAGTTTCTGTTCCATTTTTCCATTCTTCGCTTCCGTCCCATCCGGAGCTCATCTCGTAATTTCTTTTCAGCCATCTCATGCTTCGACACGGTCTCCTCTCTCCCCACTCAAAACTCCTCCCATCATCACCTCCAGCCCCAAATCGTCTCTCCATTGCCTCAAATTTATCACAAGCGTCCCTCCAGTCCAACCATTCAGATGCCTCACTACTCACAAATAGTTCCACTGGAAGTAGGCATCCAAAGGATTCGAGAGATACCCCTAGTAGACGCGTGAGGCATCGTGATGGAAGGTTGTTGAGAGGAGGCATTGGCCTCACAACTGGTTTGGGATGGAGTGATAGGTGAGCCTTCCTGTCGTTTTAGACTGGTGGTCTCGGATTCAGGGCATGACCCTCGCGCTTTTATCCCCTCGCATGTTCGCTTCTCTGTCTTATTGTCGGTTCCCTTGTGCCAAGAATGGCGGTTTTCACGGAGACACTGCCCCGTCGAAGATTAACACATCTTTGCATCACCGATAGGCCACTCGCCGAGTTCTTGTTCTTCTCTCCTTCTCTTCACGTCCGAATTCAAATACTAACATTCCAAACAGCGAAGACGAAGACGCCCCCTCCCCACTCACACGCCGTCTCTCAGCGCTCAACCTCTCTCGACGCTCATCCGCCACCTCCATATCCACGTCCCAATCCTACTCCTCCCTCCGCTCGCCACACCCCCTCTCACGTAGCATCTCTCATTCTATCCTTCGCGAAGAAGAGAACGAAGAAGAAATGGATGAATTCGGCCGTGTCACCCGAGCAGGCGGCTCCGCACACACAGATGACGGGCGCGTCATCCCCGACGGACCATTGTCCAAAAGCCTTCCACTCAGAACAAAGCCTCTCACCTCCCGCCCCAAACCCCGCCCTCACAAACCCAAAGAAACCCGAGTCCCAGTCCCAATCCCACTTGAAGACGAGATGGACGGCATAACCCCCACCCGTGCAGACTTCCGCAATAGCGCAGGGTCGAGTTCCAGTGGACTCGGGACGGGGGCGGGTGGTGGGAACGGTAATGGCTCGAGTACCGCTTCTACTTCCTCGTTGTCCCTTCCCTTCCCTGCGACGCCCCAGAGCCCCGTGGCGTTCTCGGAGACGAATCCCAACCCCTCGTCGGGCATGACGCATACGCACATGCACACGCTATCTCAGTCATCATGCAACATCGATAAATCGCTCCCTCCACTCCCTTTGACACCGAAGAAATACCCGCCTTCGCTTTCGAGGTTGAGGACGTATTCGAGTGTGTCGAGTATTGGGTCTGTGGAGTTAGGCGGTGGAGGAATTAAGGTTGATGGTGGTAGTGATGCTGGGACGGGGACGCCACGCCCTTCGTTAGGTGGTGTACCGAGATCTTCGTTGGGTGGTGTCCCGAGGCCTTCGTTGGGTGGCGTTCCGAGACCTTCGTTGGGCAGTGTTCCGAGACCTTCTTTGGGTGGTGTTCCGAGACCTTCGTTGGGAGGCGTCCCACGACCGTCCTTGGGCGGTGTACCCCGACTGTCGCTGAACTCGCCCCGGCCCTCAATGAGCCCTCACCCATCCGCATCTAACACCTCGTTATCGACGCCTAATCCGTCCTTGTCCAGTCTCGCAGGGCAACACGGCCACAATGGGGGTGTATCCTCTGTGTCATTCATGAGCGCAAGCGCGCGAGATAGCGGCTTTTCGAACCCAAGAGACAGCGCCTTCACAAACCCCAGAGATATCAGCAGCATCACTATCCCAAGCACCTCAAACCCCCGAGAAAGCGCCTCGAGCCCTCGAGAACGCGGCACCGAAAGTCCCCTCCCGCGCCCCCTCAGACTCCTCCAGCCAGGCGAACAACCCCTACGGCCAGGGGCAGTACTGACATATAATCGGAATATACATGATCAGCTTAAGCGCGCACACTCGCAGCCACAACCACAGTCTCCCTTGACGCAATCGCACACACCAATTCTGCCTTTGTCGCCTGTGATGCGGACGCTTGTGAAGCCTAGTTCTCCGGGGTGTGTTGGGAGTATAGGGAGTATAAGTATGAGTATAGGGATAGATAGGCCAAAGTCACGGACAGGAACGGGGATGGTCTATCGCTCATCCTCGGGTCCTGCGGGGAGCAGGATGAGGGTGCCGAGTACTGTTAGGCCTAGTGGGATTGGTGTTGCGTTGTGAGTGGTGAGTGGTGAGTGGTGAGTGCGGTTGTTCCTTTTTCCTTTTGTGAGTCGGAGTGTTAACCTAGTGTCAGGTGGGTGCGGTGGTGATTGAAGGCGATGTGCTGTGAGGTGAGGTGATGGGCAACCATCAGCATTAGGATTGGTTTTGGTGGTGGACACTGGAGGCCGTGCGCATTTGATTGTGATTTAGGAAGGTGGTCGGACGGTTCTGGTGCCTGAGGCTCTGGGGAATATTTTCTACCCCGCGGGCATAACGACTTTCAACGCAAGGACAACCTCTTCCACGAATCGACTACACCACCGTACTGCACATCCTCCTTGACGATCTTCCTACACATGGAGCATCAACAACATCAACGTACGCATTTCTATTACTGCAGATTCATATTTCGGACGGTTACTTGTCAAAGGACCCCAGACCTTTCAAATATTTCCTTTTTTTGGGCCTGGCGCTATATCTCTACTCTAATATCTTCCTCTTCTTATCATGGTGCCATGGACGTGGACACTCTTCATCATGGACAGGCTTGGACTTATCATGGCCTACCAGGAACGCATTTTAGATTTAGCGCGCTTTTGTCTTATTCTGCTACGGGACCGTGCCTTTTTCCATCTTATCTGCATGCCCGTGCCCGAGCCCACACACTTTTACCTGGGCATTTCTCATCCCACGAGTGTTTCATCTGTCTTGGCAGTCCATATCTCGTATTGCTGCCGCCACCATCACGCGTTCCCCCTCTTCCTACGTTCCTTCATCTTCCAATTGCAAAGCAGTGCCAAAAGATAGATAGCTCTGTCACATATCTTAATCATTCTCATTCTTGTTCTCTTGTTTTATATTTAGGAAGGACGGAAAGGTTGCATATAATGTATGTGTATATATGTGGATTTTTTTTTCGTTGTGTATACTTTGCCAAGAAAGAATGGATACGTGGAATTTGAATCGCAATTACACTTTGGAATTAATTTAAGTTCGTCATCATAACCTCTCGAATGCATCAGCAGATACAACTGGAAGGCGTGCCTATTTGTTCCCCGTTCAGAGACCTTTTGCTGTTGAGGAAAACTACGTAGCGGTCTCTTCGGAAGTATCCCTCTAAATAGTGTGTTGCCACGATCTTTAAGACAAATCTCAATGCAACTGTTGTTAGATTATCGATTCACTCTGAAACGAAGCCTGTCAGTGGACCGCCTACACCCCTATCACCTCGTTCTTGTTGGTTGCCGCCCTACCTTCAAAGAAGAGACAAAGGTACTATAGAATGACTACCGCTGTCACCCACCCCTATCCCAGCCTCGTTCTCGTTCGTCCGTTTCTTTTTTTATCCTTGGAAGGTTGGATGGTTACCACCATGGTCTTTAAACAAGAGACGAATCTCAGTGCGACTGTCGCTGGATCGTCGATTCACTCTGAGACCGCTTGGTACCACTATCACCCACCCCTATACCAACGTCATTCTCATTTCATTCACTTTTTCATCCTTGAAAAGTTGGATAATTACGTGCGTTTTGAGCATGTTGAATACTATGCACATACTGGATATTTTACTCATTGCAATAGATAATCGAGTTTTGACTTTGGGATCGAGCCGAGGTGTATGTACAAACCCATCGTAACCTTGCGACCAACCAGCAGGGAACGACTTGAAGTGTGCCCTGGTACTCCCGTTCCCTAAGATCATCCGGTCAGAAGACCACGATCTGTAACTGTGAAAGTCGAAGAACCTCCCTTTGATGGCTCTGAAAAGGCCAGTGCGACTGTCGTCAATCGTTGATTCACTCTGGGACGAAGTACTGTAGACCACCTACTACCCCTAGTTCAATTTATTTTTATACTGATGGTTGCGTGGGGTTGAAACATGTTGCATGCTACACACACATGCATATACTGGATGTTTTTCTCGTTGCAATAGGCTGGGTAGTACATATTGGATTTAGGTCCATCAACTAAGTTAGGGGGTCCGACTCAATGGCTTAATTGACGGCGAGTGTGGTGGAGGTAATAACCCCTACGGTCTCTCGAGTTTCCAGCAGATGCAAAGACGCGCCTAGAGACTCGCCTGATGTTTAGGGGAAGATGGAGGTGATGCACGTTCTCTTACCTAACTGTGACAGGTATCGAAATGCCCCCAAAAAACCTCCCAGTGAATAGCCCGTGCTGCATCTTCAAACAGGACAGGGACAGGGATGAATCTCACTGGGACTATTGCTGAATCATTGTCGGTGTATGCTGACACGAAGTAAACGGCCCGGATCGGTGTCGTGTTCGCTAATAGCAGCGACCTCGCTAAATGAAAGGGGTTGTATGGACGTACAAGTTGTCTGGTCATTGGTAGGATCGCCTTATATATAATTCATGTGGTGGATGCATCGATGAGGATGGATTCAAGTGAGGAAATCTGTGAGAGACGCTGTGATGAAAAGAACAGACCGAATGTTCCTGGAACTAGCGGACTCTCAACTCGAGTTATCTTGCGTTTGTCAACAGTTATGTTTCCTGTTTTCGACCTTGTTTATTCTACCATCGCAGTCTTGCAACTAGCAATCTATCTTATCCCTTTCTAAGGATGACATCAGAGCTATAACAACAGACTTAGAGGGTGTTGCTGACAGACGCAGGCTTACTAAGCAACTAGCGCTAGCATTGCTTCCTTGCTTACGCCCCAGTCTTAGTCGTCGGAATATCATTCCGACCCTTCCTAGCTGACGTACTCGATCCCGGGCCCCGGCAGTAGCAGTCATACCAAAAACATTCATATTATAATTCATCTCTTCCAGAAAAAAATCAGAACGTGTTGTCCGACACTATTGTTGATGTTCTCCGGAAACAAGGGTAACCATGGGAGACGATTTGGTCAGCAAGCAGGCCGAAGACACCACCGACAGTATGATACGGAGGAGGGTGTATTGATAGATTTGTCACTGGACTCTCACTCTTGCATCTCGATAAGAGGCCGGATGCGGTCTGAAGGTCAGATTGCCCTAATGCTTTGGACATTGAATGTTGGCTTCTTGGGATACCTAATACGACATATCGAGAGTCATGACTGTTAGGACAGGAGAACGAGGCCTGCATAAACATGGGAACCAATCGGTAATACATTGGCACGTGGCAGTCACTGTGACGTCGTGAGGTATGACTTCAGACAAGGTTATTGGAGGTGAGCGGGAAACATGGATCGTACAGTGAATTATGGTCAGTTCGTTGTATATTCAAGATAGTGACTGACAAATTGCGGCTCAGAGAACAGGAATGTGCTCCAGTTGCTCAGCTTATGCTGTATGTAAGCTCTGGCATGAAGCGCATGCAAAAGAACATTCAGACCTGAATTGACTGCAAAGTCTATTGCATCCTGGTAGATGCACATCGGGTCTTGCTGAGAAACATCGAATCGTAAGTGACTTCAGACTGCCATGGATGAAAAGCCTTGTTGGCGCTGGGCCTGGTATTTCAAAATGTTGAGTATGTCCCCGTTCATCGCTCCATCACGCTATGACTGATTATTCTAAACCGATATGATACAGTATGACGCTTATTCATTCATTCATACTTACCACTCCACAGGCAGAGGGCCACTTCATCCAAAAATCAATCTTGGAAAAGATCGCACTGAGTCACTCGCGAGGTTACCATGCTGGCGTAGGTATATGTATACCCTGTGTATCATGCCCGAAGCTACTTCAAATCCAAAGGTATGTCAAATGCCACGTAACAGATGCCGCGCCGCGACAGCGTTAGCCCAAACCACAGACCACGAATATACCAAAAAGGAACTTGTCTTCTTTCGTCTGCCTACTAGTAAGGGAGACTAGTAGACTAGTGGGGCAGACGTGAAATTTTCGTTTGCGGATATGTGCATCGTTGGCGGTTTCACAGTTGTTGGCCCTGGTCATCGAAATTAGAACTTGATTGAACGGTACTCCGAGCCATATATTGGCGACAATGGTCGCAATCAGGTGAATTTAAATGTTCGGACCATCAACTGCATAGGCACCAAGTGCCGCCCGCAAGTCATCATGTGGTCTTCCATTTGCGAACGATATATATCTATGGCTAGTGTCTTTCCCAACGTGCCTCGGCTTATTTGCTGTGCTGTTCTTTGTAAGTATATCTTCCTATCTTCCTCAGACTATAGTCGTGTCTCACGGCTCAGCTATTCTTCAGGCCTCAGATCTCCTCGAACTGCCGCATCCAATGCAGTCCGTTCTTCTGGCGTTCAATCACGCCTCGTCGCCAGAAAACTGTATTTGTGATCCTTTATAGACTGTAGCGCATCCTGTTATGGATATTCAAACCCGATTGTTCGATTTGGAATTCGTTTTCTTGGCTCATTGATCAGCTTGCCTTGACTTTTGTGAGTCCTGCTCACCTTAAGAGCGATTGCCGCAATGTTTAACCTCGTCCTAGCGCCACTGTCATCCTCATTCTCCTGATCACTCTAAAGCACTATGAGCTCACTTTTCCGCGGTTCCGAAGAATTTACGAGATTGAAGGTGCAGCATCATTGGCACGTCCCTTGTAAGGTACTACAGCTTACTCCCATGCCTACTACAAAGGCTAAGGCGGCCATATGGAGTGTCAATATCGCTGCGTTAGCTATTGTAGTGGGTATTCTATGCGCTTGTTGTCAACGAGTTCCCTGCTTGATAGTGAGTTTACTCCACTTTTATTGCCCAGGGTCAGTCTTGGTTGCGAATGGTTCCGCGTGAAAATCAGGTTTGTATTATCGGATAACTTCGGTGACATTGATATTGACGTTCGGCATTTGGTACCATCATATTTGCAATAGATGATAGGTGGCAATCATCCTGTGGCTCTGTGATCTATGAACTGATGACGCCCACCCTCAAAACTTCGGTGTCACTTGCGTCCCGCATGGGTTCCTGGCAGTGCTCTTATTTGTATTTGACTTCAATAGTTCGTTTGCGCTGACATCCTATTAAGACTCTTGTACCGCCGCTCTGAAGCAGCTGCATGCTCGGCTTTTGATGGTTTGAACTTTGTATACTTTCAGACTTTATTATGCGGCGGTACTCGCAGTGTGAAATGTCTAATCAAGCGATGTGTGTCATAGCCTGGGAAGTTCACTTGACATTTGTTGGTCGCCGATGCCGTTCACTCTTTCTCATCTTCAGCAGACCTGAGCTGGTGTTGATGTGGTAACTGGAACAGTTTCTCACCTTCCCGAGGCGACTGGCCGTGAAGGCTCCTTTCACTAAAAAAGAATCATAGTGCGCACAATCGATCTCCACCCACCCGTCCGTCTTCAAAGGTGTAGGCGGGGCCTCTCCGAGCAAACACATCGCCAGCTTACGGTCAGATTCAAGTCCCTGAAGTTAAAGTCTGTAAACCGCCTATGTAGCTACCCTTCTTGAGTGAGCCCACTTGTAATCTTAGCTCGTGAGTGTTCTGACTATAATAAGGCTATTTTCCCCATGCCACCGCTCTTTCTCCGCTGCTGATACGCCGTGCTACAATCCGATATCAATCTTTAGCAAAGTTATTCTAGGTCTTTGACATTGACGAGAACTTCCAAAGGAGTGACATTAAGTAGAGAAGCAACATGGGGGGGGGAACAACTGGCACGTCATACTATTCTCGATGGGAATGATATTGTATCGGAGGGTTGGCCACTGTAAGTAAAACCAATGTGCTAGATATTCGCACCGTAAACGCAATAGAATTGTCGGATGTACGAAGACTGAATCTCTAGGCGGAGATCGACCACCGCAATCCTACACAGTCTGACACATCCTGCGACAATGACGGTTAGCGACGGCTACAGCTTCATCGCAGCTGAATCATACGTTTCACGGCCAGGCACGATGGCTTCAACAATCCCACATGCTCTATTGCAGATATTATGATCTACATGAGAACACTTTGAGATGGCGCTCAGTGCCTTTCCGAGATGAATCGAAAACGAACTCAGCAACCACTCTTGTAGTGGTTTCACGTTTTGTGCTAGTGTGAACCGGAGCATCGATGCTTTACAGATCGGGTTTGGGAAAGGGTATACGTCGCCATTTCCGCGTTTGCGGCATCTCATGCGGTAGCATCGGAGAAATCGAGGACTGACGAAGGACGCCACTTGCTTGAAGCCTTATGGGCACTGTCATCAAGATTACGTGTGCATGTGAAATCAAATATGGCTATCAGGTGGTGGTGGCAGTGCAGGTTAACGTTTTCGAATCCCGGCATTCGGGATATTAGACACAGGAGAGGAACGGTGCCCTAGGAGTGCTTGTCAGTAATAGTACTAACGTTGCGTCCGTTCGGCTTGATGCGTTATGGTTCACCATATATAAAATCTATCCTTTTCTTCCTGTATACTAGTCACTCCCACCCCTTCGCTTAAAATGTCTACTCTTGGCCTGCGCGATGACTCCGATGACCCCTCTCCCACCTTACAGCCTAATTCCAATGTTACAAGTGCATCATCGCATGATAATCTCCACCATACCAGCAATCATCATGCTCTGGACGTTGAGAACACCCTTGAGATACCTCCTAATTATCCCGAGTATCGCAATTCTGTCTTGACCATGGTCGGGGATGAAGATTTTAACTTCGAGAAACACCTCAAGGACATTATCAAGCGGTGAGTTCAGAACCATTTCATGAACGCCTGGTTATGAACGACAATTAATTGTAGACGTGATGAGGAAGAAATAAAATGGCGTGAGCTCGGTGTCGTGTTCAATGACCTCCGTGTGGTAGGCATTGGTGCGAGATCATCATTACAACCGACCATGGGGTCCTTGTTTAGCCCTTCCTCTCTCTTGCGCGCGATTAGTGAAGCTCGTCATCCACATGTGCGGGATATATTGTCGGGCTTTGAAGGTGTCGTTGCACCTGGTGAAATGCTACGTGAGCATTTCTGAGTCTTACCCCATGTACTCCATGAAAACTTTGTTTTTTAAGTCGTTCTTGGCAAACCTGGGTCTGGATGTAGCACATTCCTCAAAACCCTCGCCAACCAGCGTGGGGAGTACCATGCTGTCGAAGGAGAGGTTGAGTATGATTCATTCACCCCTCAAGATATCAATAATCATTACCGTGGAGATGTCACTTATTGCCCAGAGGACGACATTCACTTCCCTACCTTGACGGTCGAGGAGACATTATCTTTTGCCATCAAAACTCGCACGCCTCAAACCCGCTTCGCCAATCAGTCGAGGAAGCAATTTAATGCCGAATTTTTAGACGTTCTCCTCAGAATTTTTGGCCTTCGACACGCTCGGAAAACCGTGGTCGGTAATGCTGCGGTTCGCGGTGTTTCGGGTGGAGAAAAGAAGCGTGTTTCCATTGCAGAGGCACTGTCTTGCAGAAGTATGATCGGCGCATGGGACAAGTACGCTTCTTGTATGATAAGCTATTCTGGGTGTTAATTCGGCACTTTTAGTTCTACTCGCGGTTTAGATGCATCTACTGCGCTTGAGTTCGTTCAAGCTTTGCGTCTAGGTACTGATATTGCACGTCTGACGACTATCGTGTCCATCTACCAAGCCGGGGAGCAGTTGTATCAGCTCTTCGACAAGGTATGTGTCATCGCTGAAGGTCGAATGGCCTATTTTGGGCCAGCCAGAGCCGCTCGTCAATATTTCATCGATATGGGCTACGAGCCCCATAATAGACAGACTACGGCAGATTTCCTTGTCAGTGGTGCGTTCCATTGCCTATTTCATCTCTCGCATCTTTGATCATCGATCTCCAGTCACCGACCCAATTGGCCGGAAGATTAGGTCAGGGTTCAAAGGCACTGTGCCCAGAACGGCAGAGGAGATGGCCACCCATTTCCGGTCGTCTCACCTTGGACATCTTAATCGTCAGGCGATTGACGAGTATCGGGCACTTCATGTTGGTAAACCTGACCGCAAAGCTGCATATCGGCTGAGTGCAGTTATGGAGCATTCTCATCATGCACCTAAGAACAACTCGTATACGATATCTATTCCTATGCAAGTTAGGGCTGTGATTGTTCGCCGTATGCAAATTATTAAGGGCGACTTGTCTGCGCAGGTGATACAGCTATGGTGCGTTCTGATACGATATTCATTATACAACGCTCTGACTCCCCTTTATCAACCAGTGCCCAGATCTTCCAAGCCATCATCATGGGCGCAGTCTTTTTGCAATTGCCTGATGAAACCTCGGGCTTTTTCTCTCGGGGAGGTGTTTTATTCTTGTGAGTGTCTTGTTCAGCCATGCAAAGGAACGAACGATCTGACACCATGTAGCGCTCTCTTCTTTGGTGCAATATCTGCGATGGCAGAAATTCCCGCTCTGTTCGCTCAACGGCCTATCATACTGCGCCACCATAAAGCAGCGATGTACTACCCCTTCATAGAGGCTTTTGCTCATACAGTGGTAGACATCCCTATCACGTTCATAATTCAAGCTGTTTTCTGCGTCATTCTTTACTTCATGGTCGGCCTTCAAAGATCAGCATCCCAGTTCTTGTGAGTGCACGTCGCGTATCTGAAACGGTATCGACTGATATCTGTTTACAGTATATTTTTCTTGGTAGTCTTCACCATGACTATCACGATGAAAGCGTTCTTCAGGATGCTCGCAGCCAGTTTCAAGGAGCAGTCTGGTGCAACGTCCATTGCTGGCATTTCCGTATTACTTGTTTCCCTTTACACTGGTTATACCATTCCTCGTTTGAGTATACCAGGCGCCCTCAGATGGATAACATACCTTAACGTGAGCATGTGTTTGTCTGTTCATGATCTGAGCTAAACCGCTGGATGAAGCCTCTTCGTTACGGCTTCGAGGCCATCCTGACAAATGAGTTCCACACACTGAACGCTACTTGCACCACGCTTATCCCCCAAGGTCCAGGATACGAGAATATTTCTTTGGCGAACCAGGTTTGCACGACTGTCGGATCACTACCTGGCATGATCACCGTAGACGGCAATAGGTTCGTTAACATGTCATACGGCTACTCATATAGTAATCTCTGGAAAGTAAGTTGATCATCTATTCACAATCGTCCTCGCTCAGACCCCCTCTGCAGAATTATGGCATCATCATTACCTTTGGGGTTGGCTTTTTCGCGCTCTTGCTCATCGCTGCGGAGTACAACACGAACTCCGCGTTTGATACCGCGGTGACTCTCTTCAAGCAAGGAACGCGTGCAATAGAAGCTATTGCCACCGTGGAAGATGAAGAAAAATCCAGCAAGCTATCCGCCCAGCCACCATCTTTGAACGGTGACGCACCTGCAAAACATACTCCACTCGAAAAGCCAGCAATCAGTGATGTATTTACCTGGCAGCACATCCAATACGTTGTATCGGTATCTGGCGGAGAACGGCGCTTGCTCGACGATGTTTCTGGGTACGTTGCACCTGGAAAATTAACAGCCCTCATGGGTGAATCCGGCGCTGGAAAGGTTCGTCACATATCTATCTTCAGGACTCTCCGTTCAACATTTTATCACAGACGACGTTGCTCAATGTTTTGGCTCAACGGGTCGATGTCGGAGTCGTCACAGGAGATCGGTTCGTCAATGGGCAGTCCGTGCCCGCAGATTTCCAGGCTCAGACGTGAGTGAACTTGGTAGTAGTCAAGATCTTTTGTTGATACTCCTTGCAGTGGCTATTGCCAACAAATGGACACTCACTTGCCGCAAACGACTGTTCGTGAGGCTCTTCTGTTCTCCGCTCGACTACGACAACCCGAGTCTGTCCCATCTGCGGAACTTGAATCATAGTATGTTCACATCTATTCACCGTACGCGTACGACTGAGTGTAGTTAATAGCGTGGACAAGTGCCTTGTCATGTGCGGCCTCGAAAATTATGCTGATGCTATCGTTGGATCCCTGGGTGTCGAGCACCGTAAGCGTACTACCATCGGGGTTGAGCTCGCAGCAAAGGTGCATCCTTTGAACCCACATTTTTGATGCCGTACTGACAGTCTTAAAGCCGAAGTTGCTTTTATTCCTTGACGAGCCAACGTCCGGCCTTGATTCTCAATCCGCCTGGGCAATCATGGCGTTCCTTCGTGGACTGGCAAACAACGGACAGGCCATTCTTTGCACGTGAGTATGCTAGATTTGAGATTTTAATGCAACGCTTAATTTTTGTAACCAGAATTCACCAACCGTCTGCCGAGCTCTTCCAGGTGTTTGACAGGTTACTTCTTCTGCGCAAAGGTGGTCAGACCGTCTACTTTGGTGATATCGGCGATAAATCTTCGATTATGCTGGATTACTTCGAGCGCAACGGAGCCGCTCACTGTGACGCCAATGCTAATCCGTATGTCGCTCCGAGTACATTTCTGAAGTGTCTCTGATGTCGTTATTCAAGTGCTGAGTACATGCTGGATACCATTGGTGCCGGGGCAACCGCGACTGCCTCTGTTGACTGGCATGACATTTGGAAGCGATCTCCGGAAGCTGTTGAACTTCAAACCCAGATCGAACGGATACACGCCGAAGGTCGTGCACGGCCATTGACTGAGACGGAACGTCACTCTGAATTTGCCACCTCATGGATTCACCAAGCTGTTATCCTTACGAAGCGCAACTTCCTTGCCTACTGGCGTAACCCGACATACCTCATGGCGAAGATCATTCTCAATGTTGCGGGTGGTTTGCTTATTGGTTTTACTTTCTTCAACTCCAAGGATACTTTGCAAGGGACGCAGAACAAGCTTTTTGTGCGTTCCTTTCATGCTCGCTCCTAAATCATGGGCTGATTTCAATGCAGTCAATTTTTCTAGCAACTGTTCTCGCTGTCCCCATAACTCAGCAACTCCAATCTGTCTACATCGACATTCGCTCTATCTATGAGATCCGCGAGCGACCAAGTAGAATGTACAGTTGGACCGCACTTGCTACGTCGCAGATTTTGGTCGAGATTCCCTGGAATATTCTTTGCTCGTCGCTGTTCTTCGTCTGTTGGTATTGGACGGTCGGTTTCGCCACCGATCGAGCAGGCTACACGTACTTGATGTATGGAATCGTGTTCCCCCTCTATTACACTACCGTCGCAGAGGCGGTCGGAGCCATGGCACCTAACGCAGTGATCGCATCGCTATTGTTTAGCACAGTATTTTCATTCGTTGTCATCTTGTGTGTTCAATTGGTTCTTTTTACCAGTCCAATCGCTAACGCCCCTGAAGTAACGGTGTTTTGCAGCCCTTCCATGCGTTGGGCTGGTGGAAATGGATGTACAGGGTATCCCCATTCACGTACCTTGTCGAAGGTCTCTTGGGTCAAGGTTAGTGCACGCTCTCTTCCGTTTGACCTTTACTGAGACCTCCCTTAGCTATTGGTGGACAGCTGATCAATTGCGCGTCTGACGAATTAGTACCAATTAATCCTCCTAGCGGACTCAGTTGCGCGGCATATATGGATCCCTTCATATCTTTTGCCGGAGGCTATCTCACAAACCCCGATGCGACGAGTCAATGCCTATATTGTCCTTACCGCACCACCGATCAGTTCATGTTCAGCAGTTTTAACATATTGTATTCTCATCACTGGCGAAACACGGGCATTGTACTGGGCATCGTCGTGTTCAATGTGCGTTCCTTGTATTTGACTACCCTACTGGCGCGCTCACCGGTTTTAACTTTTCAGATATTTGCCATATTCGCGTTCACATATTTATTCCGCATTCGGAAGGGCAGCATACTCAACCTTTTCAATAGACGAAGATAGAAGTATATACCGTTGCTTCTACGAGACTGTGCATTTAGAATCTATCTACGAGCGTTTGTAATGTATTAGAAGTCATTGCTATTTCAGCTAACCCATTAATTTGAATGAGCAGTTTTAGATATTCATGCGTTCGTAACTCGTTCATGTGAGCAATGTAACAGGTTGGGTATATGGGTAATCTTCCATAAGAGAATGCACAGCAAAACTTGGGGATCACCGTATCGACAAAATCCCCGACCTTGTCGTCGAACTCGACCTCTCTTTCCCCTCTTTCTTTTTTTTTGCGCCCACTCCCTCCCATATCCTCCAAAACTTCAGATTCTCATCCCCGGCACCCGTGCACACGACATCGCCCGCAGGCCCCACCGCTGTATACAACACCCGCGAGTCATGAGCGTCCCGTATCTCCGCGATACGCTCGAGCGACGGGTACGCGTGCACCATAATGGCGTTTGTAGGGTAACCATGCGTCGTAAGGATTTCTTTTTTATGCGGTGACCAGATGATGGAAGTAACTTGGGACGGTGTTTTGAGAGAGTGCAGGCGGGCGCCGGTGCCACTGTTCCAGACGTGAACAGTTGCATCGTTCGTGCCCCCGCCGCTGGCCAAGAGGGAAGATTGCCAAGGGCACCAAGCGATCGCCTACATGATGTATCAGATATGTTAGATATAATCGAGAGACTACAGCCTACCTTCACAGCTGCAGTATGGTTCCGCTTCGTCCACTTGGCCTGCCCGCGCGCACCCTCCGTAACATCGCCTACGCGCCCATCCCAAATGTTGACGACATTGTCATTACCTCCGCTCGCTAGAAGTTCGCCGTCTGCTCTCCACTTCAGTCCGCAGACTTCTCCTGTGTGTCCAAGCAGCTCCATGACCTTGTGCCGAGGGACACGAACGTCATGGTGCCATATACTTCCGTCGCCACATCCAGAGCTAAGTATGTGGGCGTTCCAAGACAGCACGGCAATTTGACCTTGGTGTCCACCCATCGTCCGGAGCTTCTGTCCGGCTTCTACATCCCACAACTCGACCTCGCCAGTGCCGAGACCAATACCAAGGTAAGCACCATCATTCGAAAAATCAACCGAGGAGACATATGTGCCCTCAGGCGCTTCACCAAGGTGAGAGACAATCCCTGTATCGGCTCGCCAGACGTACGTGCTCTCAGCAAGGGCAACAGCAACAACATTCTGGATAGACCATGACACTAGGTTGAGGTAGAAGTCATCAACCATGCCTGGAGCATCGAGGACACGCTCGGGCTGAGTGGGAATGCGGCGGGACTTGTTGGTTATAGAACTAGTTGACGAAGGGAGTTCACCTGGGCGTCCGTAGAGCGGACGAGCTAGTTCACGCTGCTGGGAAAGCGTAGAGTCTGAAGAGGAAGTCGGGGGTGCCTCGTGGTAAGCCAGCACGCGGCGATTGTGAGGGACACCTGTAGCAGCGGCAAGACGAGCTGTATGTCCTGGTGATACGGTCTTTGGGTTGAGACTCATGAGTTCCAACGTGGCAGCAACATCATCGGCATCGCGAGTAGTAATAAAACGATCACGGTTGTCACCAGTTGATTGTGTGCGCTCCCGAGTAGCAGGGGTTGATCTCGAGCGCTTGAGCTCTGGTCTAGGCTGCGATGTAGGGGGCAAGTAGTCGCGTGAAACGACGTCCAAACGGGTCTCGATGCCGCCTTTTCTTATGACTCCTCCACCTGCTTGGCGCTGAAATGAGTCTGAGACGGCAATGCCACCTCCAGTTGCGCGTTTTACGGGAGATGCTTGTTGCGATTTGGTAATGAATGGATTTGAGAGGTCAGCAGGATGAGATCGCTTTTGCGGGGAGATGGAAATACTATTGAAGGCAGAGATGATAGATGGAGTGAGCGGCGTCTTTGCATCTGAACGTGATCTATAACGAGATGGTGTCTTAGGCATTGAGGTCATTTTAACACACAGCGAGCACCACAATCAGAACGACAGAGCAAATGAAAGGCGCAATCAAAAGAAAACAACGACTTGCTTGTGTGATTGGGTATGGTTTGTATTTCGAACGTGTAGGCACGTGTATGTCACGTGCTTTGTTTTTCGGCTTGATGTGCACAGTGGCAGTTCGAGTGTCAGCCGCTTGGGTCCTTGGGAAGTCCTCGAAGTTGGTGTCAGCCAGCTTTCACTGGACAATATGAAAACAATTCATATACAAAGAAGACGACTCCCTTTTTTCTCGCGACTACGATCGTTTTTATCTCCGTCGTTTTCACGACGATACCACGTTCATTACCTTCAAGCGCCCGAATGATGTCTGTCAGATTCACCATTATATCTTTTCTTTTCCTTATCAGCATAGCCCATGGCAGTCCTATCGAATCACTCAGAGATGACGCCCAGCAGGTGGAGACCGTCCCATTCACAGGGGTTAATCCCACAGATCCACATCTGGCGCATGGCCCTGATGGCCTCCGCCCCGCCTCAGCTGCAATGGCGATGATCATCGGCGCTGTCCAGTCCAAAGGGAATGATGCTCCCGGCACCATTCTCTCACCCTACGAACAGCCTCACACCACTCATGTCGCTCCAACCGCTTTGTTCATTTCCCACGCGACCCATGCGACAGCCTCACCCACCCCCAGCTTCCGCGCTTCCGGAGGCACACCTGGGATCACCCCCGCGCCACAGTCAAATCCCTCTCAGCGCAACGTTCTCGTCCTCGCCATCGTCGTCAGCGCTGTCCTCGGCCTCCTGGTTTGCATCACCGTCGGCAAGTATACTCTCGAGTACCTCCAGAAGGCGAAACGCAAGTTACGACTGTCACAGGAGTCTTGGGGACACAGGGAGAGGCCGTTTCTCCCTGAAGTGCCCGTGCCAGACACAGAAGCAGAGCGCCAGAGCTTGAAGACATTCTCATTTCCAGGCCAGCCGGCCCGCAAGGATGTGCATCTGTATGACCCCGATGAAGCATCATCCAAGCCCACCATGCGCACCCGGTTCAGCAACCTAATAGCATACACTACGTTCAGACACCGTGATCACGATAGTGTCACCACTCAAGACACTGCTTCCTCCACGCCGTACTTCTCAATGTTCCGGGCCATTCAGATCATTCTCGCACCAGGAGCGCACCCATCATGGCTCACGATGACTCCATGGCTGCTGTAAGACCTGCCAGGTCCACAGAATCGGATTGGGATATCGCGAGGTCATCCTATCGCGTATCACAAGCGAGTGTCAACATCCCGAGCTCCTTAGTTCCTTCTAGAGGCAGTAGGTTGTCCAGACTCGATTCGACGTGGTAGTTCTGTCAATCCATTGTATATCAGAAGTTACTTCTATTATGGTCAGAGACACAGAAACGATAGCACGGCACGGGAGTGCGGCAGACGTGGTATCTAATTACACAAATTATCGGATATATTGAATGAGGAATGAACGAACGAAATAGGTATGTATGCAAGTGAGGGTGTATGAAATCATTAGTTTCAGATCAGCATGATGAATTACTTCCGGAGACTAGCAAGTTTCTGCTGCAGACCAGCTAGGAGGCTGCCCTTGCGGATGCGGCAGATGTACGTGAGCGTGAAAATCGCAAAAACCTGCAACAGCAGGTGATAAGCTCTACGGAAGCAGTCCACAACGACCAGAACTTACGTTGAAAGCAGTAATACCGAGCATGATGCCCAAGTCGCGCCAGTGGTGAGAAGCCTCGATGTTGAACGCGGCAAACATATACTCGTCGGTCGTACGGTAAGGGCAGAACAAACACGTGGACGTGGCATTGGGATCGGCGAGGTAACCGCCAGCATATGACATGAATGGATCCAAGTATTCTGCACAAGTGGTTCCGCTGGGAGGGATAACGGGGACGAACTCTTGCTGAGCACAGTTAATGGCAGTGCCACCAATTGCTAAAGGAAATATTATTAATTATGTACAACCTTCGTTCAAGAGACGCACCTTGACCAAGCAGACCCTCGATAAAGTAGGTGAACGGGGAGACACGGTACATCCACCGCCACCAACCGAGAGCACGGAATGGTTGTAAGACACCGTTGCTACAAAATAGTAAGCGATGATCATATCACGCGCATCTGCATTACTCACAAGATGACAACAAACGAAAACAATGCACTGAAGAGGAGCGACGCGATCACAGCACTTGGAGCCATGGAAGCGACTGCCTGTGCGATAGTTGTATAGTACATGGGGAACACGACGCCGTACATGAGGTAAGTGTATCCCGCGCGGTCGTTGGGGAACCCGACAGTCCAGTACCAGCAGAAAAAGAAGAACGAAGAACACATTATGTTCCATGGGAGCTCAACCAGAATCTGGCTGACGAGGAGTGCAGTCCAATTGTACATTCTGCTTGGACGCTCTCTGATTTCATAGATAGACCTAATATCGATGAACATCGTCTGAAGCTGCTGCGACAGGGGGACACAAAGCACTGAAGCTAAAAAGATCGCCTATCAAACAGGTTAAAACATCACTCATGTAATACAAAACACCACATACGAAAAGCTTGTTCTGGGTTCCTTGGAGCGAATCACTGGTCTTGTAGAACGTGAAGCCGATAAGCAAACCACCGGCAATGCAAAGCGCGAACTTGGCCATGAGGTAGGTTGGATTCCGCCAATATGCCTGGAAATTACGCTGTGTGAGGGCCATGAGCTGGTGATACCACGATGTCGCAAACTCGGTGGGCTTTGCCGTTTGAACGATGGGGCGAGCGCGGCCTTCATTGTGAATGTTCTCGATCTCCTCTTGGAGTGTAGAGGCCTCAGATGAATTCTTCCAGATAGAGTGCCAGTCAACTGAGGTCGACGCTGTTGCACCTGCGCCAATGACATCAAGCATGTACTCAGCCCTGGAACAAGTTGTCAACTCGAGAAAGGGAAAAAACCCAACTAGGAAGCACGTACGGGTTGGCATCAGGGTGGCATCGAGGGGCACCGTTGCGCTCGAAGTAATCAAGCATGGTAGAAGACCCTTCACCGATGTCGCCGAAGTACACAGTCTGACCTCCCTTCTTCAGGAGTAAGAGACGATCAAACACTTGGAACAACTCTCCAGAGGGTTGATGGATGCTAGGCCAAGATTGAGCAAATATGCTATAATACTTGTTACGCCAGACTTACGTGCAGAGAATTGCCTGACCGTTGTTGGCAAGCTCGCGAAGGAACTTCATGATGGCCCAAGCAGACTGAGAATCAAGACCAGAAGTAGGTTCGTCCAAGAACAAGAGAAGCTTGGGCTATATCATCACACCATCAGCACATCGTTCAACGACGACACATAAAGACAAGGACGAACCTTGGCAGCGAGCTCGACGCCAATAGTCGTACGTTTGCGGTGCTCGACTCCCAAAGACCCAACAACTGCATCGGCATAATCCTCGAGGCCGCACATGACCAGACACTTGTCGACGCTGATATTATATTATGAGCTGGTGCCAAAGTAGGCGATGACAACTCACTAGTCTGCCAACTCAACCATAGAAACAGTCTCGGGCTGGCGAAGGTGGGCAGAAAACAGTAGAGCCTCTCGAACGGTAGCCTGAGGAAGATGGGTATCCATTTGCTGACAGTATCCACTAGTAGATGTGCCTTAGTACTTCAAATCACCCGGATTCTCAAATGGTACACATACGTTTGCGCCTGGAAGTCCGCAGGGAGGGGTTGACCACTGACAAAACGATCACCAGTCACGACACCGACATCAACACGCTGTGCTAAAACATTAAGGAGCGTAGTCTATAAATATGTTAAACGGTGGTGACACCAGGACATTGAAATGCCTCACCTTTCCGGCGCCCGATTCACCCATAAGGGCTGTCAATTTTCCAGGAACGACAAAACCAGAAACATCGTCCAAGAGTCTACGTTCTGTTCCTCCAGAGATGGGAACTGTGTACTGCAAATGCCTCCAAGTAAAGATGTCCGTTGCCGAGGGCCTATCCAGTTCTGCAGGGCTAGCACCCGTACTCGAAGGTCCAGCAGGTTCAGGATGAGCACTCTTCTCCTCGTCTTTAGACTCATCAACAGCCTCAGCGGCGCGCGTACCCTGCTTGAAAAGCGTGACAGCGGTGTCAAATGCAGAAGCGGTGTTGAATTCAGTCGCAGTGAATAGAATGACAAGGAAGCCAACAAAGAAGACACAGACGATACCAAAATCCTTGAAGAGCACATATTAGCGAATCTCTATGGCGGAGAATCATACATGGACTTACCCTCCAAAGGTTGCTGTAATAGTAGTCATAGGACAATTCCGCGAAGAGATTGCCAGAAACATAATCCTGACCAGGCTGAGCACCGACCGTAGAGCATACCTGGTTTGCCAACGAAATATTTGGATACGCAGGACCCGACGGGATTAGCATCGAGCAAGTGCCGTTCAGAGTGTGGAACTCATTCATCAGCAGAGCCTCGAAACCATAGCGCACAGGCTGCACACTAGCTGAGCACGCAAGCCTGTAATCAAAATCCAAAAACGCACGTTGATATACATGATCCAGCGAAGAGCACCAGGAATGTTAGGCTTTGGAATGGTATACCCAGTGAAAAGTGCCACCACCACCACCACGACACCGGCAAGAGACGTAGCCGCAGATTCAGTTTTAAAGCACGCGGCAACCATTCTAAAGAATGCCTTCATAGTTGTAGTCATAGCAAAAACGAACAGGAAGAAGATGCTGCATTTGCATTCAGCGAGGCTTGACAGTTGTATCAAATGCAAGACTTACAAGAATTGAGATACCGTTCTCTGAAGGTCGACCAGGAGATATAGAATAACCGCGAACACAGCTTGAATAATGAACGTGAAGGGGATATCAACCATTGTATGTGCGAAACTTTCGATGAACGGGTAGTACATCGCTGCCTTGTGGTGCCGGAGTACAATTGGACGCTGAGCGAAGAGAGCGGGAATTTCTGCCATGGACGATAAAGCACCGAAAAAGAGAGCACTGTGGAACCAAGTTAAATATATGCGTATTGGCAACTTGTGAAGCAAAATACACACAAGAAGAGGACACCACCACGAGAGAAGAAACCAGAGGTTGCGTCAGGTAACTTCAAGAACACGGTACCCATGATGATGGACTGGAAGATTTGAACACTGCAGTAAATCTGACGGTCAGGTGATTGATGGACTAAAGTTGGCGGCACACGTACGCAAGGTTGACGGCTACAGTGCCCCAGTCTCCCTTAATGATCTGCACGCGGCGCACCATAACGGCTCTAATCTGCATAGGAATAGAGATTGTATACGAGTGGCTCTTTGGAGCTGTGTCGGCGTGCTCCATTACGGCACTCTGCCTGTATGCATCCATGCGCTCGGGCTTCCCGACATTGTGGAAGCGATAATTCTCAACGGAGTCGCGGTTCAGCTGACCAAGAGAAGAAGCGAGGAATGCAGCAGCCATCTCCTCCGACGTTCCGGGAACTTTGCCCTCAAAACCGTCACGAATCTTACGCCCGCTAGGGTTGGTCACTGGAAATCACTGCATAATCAGATAAGTCCCTTCTAATCCAACATGGAACGTACCAGACACGAGGAAATCAGCAGTGGTCTGCCTATCTTGCGGTTCGTAGCCCATATCGATGAAATACTGACGCGCTTCCTTAGCCGGGCCAAAGTACGCCATCCTGCCCTCTGCAATGACGCATACTTTGTCGAAGAGGTCGTAAAGTTGCTCCCCTGCTTGGTAAATAGACACAATGGTGGTAAGACGAGCTATATCCGTGCCGATACGTAGAGCTTGAACAAACTCAAGTGCAGTGGAGGCGTCGAGACCACGAGTGGAGCTATAATAACATTGTTATTAGGACTGTTGCCAATGGAGAACAAACACAAGAACTCACTTATCCCAAGCGCCAATGAGGGCACGACAAGACAGTGCTTCTGCGATCGAGACACGTTTCTTTTCGCCTCCTGAAACACCTCGAATGGCAGCATCACCGACTACAGTGTTTCGTGCATGACGAAGACCGAAGATGCGCATGAGGATGTCAACTACATCACGATTATACTGTTCACGGGATTGGTTTGTGAACCGAACATGTGGAGTACGCGTTTTGATGGCAAAAGACAAGGTTTGCTCGACAGTCAGGGTCGGGAAGTGAACATCATCCTCAGGACAGTAGATCACATCTCCACGATACTGCCTTGCAATATCTTCGGGGGTGAAGGAGTCGTAGCAAACTTCGCCCTGCACAGCATGGTATTCACCGCGCTGATTTGCAATAGTCTTGAGGAACGTGCTACAACCGGAACCAGGTCGCCCGAGAACCACTGTCAAAACACGTGATTAGCCCAAAAATGTAACTTTATGTTAGTTTATTAAAGCGACTAACGGAGCATTTCACCAGGTTCAACGACACCCTCGAATCCTGAGAGAATATCCCTGACAGGCGGGTTACGCATCGCAGAAATGTTTCTCAAGATGGCAGTAGGATTAAACATAGAACCAATGGTAGGTTGCAAAGAGGCGCGTGCGCCGACACCGACAACACGAAGATCCTTGAACATAACGCCAAGTTCACGCCCCTTAATAGACTCCTCGCCACGACTAGTAATACATGTCAACAAAGTAATAGATTTTTGTTATGAAACTCACCGTCTGATGAGGTCTTTAAGTGTGAGTTCAAAATCGAAAGCATCATCACCGGGCACAGAGGTTACAGAGGATGAGCTTGGGGTGTCAACCTCCATAGGTGGAGGAGACATGGGAGGCTTGGATGTACTTCCCCGACGACAGCTTTCCCGACGATTAATTTGAGAACGAGTGGAACGCGTTGACATTGTGCGTTTGAGTTCGCTAACACCAACTGGATCAAAAAAGTTGACTGGAACGCGTGATGGAGATGAGGGTACGGCTTCGTGAACCTCATCTTGGTTTGGCTCATCCTGAGGAACATTAGTTTCCAGCTGGAGGCCTGGAAGACTCATAATGAGGAACGTAAATGAAGGGAAGGGGGAAAGTTGGTGATAAGCTAAAGACAACAAGGGCGAACTGGGAGACTAAATAGTCTGCCGGCAAAAGCATCATTTCGGTCAGGGTGATCAAAACGGTGCGCATCCGACCGAAAATACGAAACCTTCCACGGAAATCACAATGCTTTACCTCATGAAACCGAAAAACATCATACCATCGCGGACTTTTAATATCGAACGGTCAATACCGACAAGCACTGCAGAGCACTGCACTATATCCATGCCCGACATCATGCCCGAGCCTTGCATTCGACCACCGTGGGCACCCCGAGCCATCCCCGAAGACTGCGCTGACGAACGTACTCGGCGTGGGGAGCGACTTGAACCGTGGACCTAACGAGCGCGGCGGGCGCAACTCAAATCTTCCATAATGTCGGTATAGATGCCTTCTCAGACTCCGACTCTTCGATTGGGAAGCGATAACTCAAACGAACCCAAGCTTCATGCTAATCACTGTTCAACGATAACACTTTGATAAGTAGCCATGTCGTCTGTAACTGATTCTGTTATCTTTAGAAACATATTCTCTACTCCAGCCATATCCTCCATCTGGTCAGACACACAACGCACTTCCTATTATCTCCTCTTCGAAGCATCCTTGGCATCTGTCCAGGCAGATATTGGAATTATTCCTCGCCAGGCTGCCGATGCCATCCTCGCCTTTTGCCATGTCACTAACATAGACTTCGATGAATTAAGAATACAAACGGAAAAAATAGGTTATCCCGTCCTTGGGGTAGTCAAACAAATAGTCCAGAACGTAAACAATCTCCAGCCTGGTCTAGGCGAATGGGCCCACTGGGGTGCTACTACCCAGGTACATTATATGAGCTCTTGTCATACTGGGTTTCAATTTTTTTTTTTTGTCTCAGGATGTCACCGACACCGCAACAATCTTGCAACTTCGTGATACTCTCAATCTTATCTCAGAGGCGCTGGACGCTATTAACTCGGACCTCCGCCGTCTCTGTCAAACTCACAAAGAAACCATCATGGTGGCTCGCAGCAACCTTCAGCAAGCCGTACCCATGACCTTTGGCTTCAAAATGGCCCGTCTCCTCGCCACTTTCGAACGGCACAAACAACGCCTTGCTGAAATAAAATCCCGTCTGCTCGTGCTCGAATTTGGTGGCGCTGCCGGGACACTCGCCTCTATAAAAGATGGTCGGGGTCTCGAATGCCAAGCAGCCCTCGCCCAGAAACTGGGCCTATCAGTCCCAGAGATTGCATGGCACACAGAACGTGATCGTATCGCCGAGGTTGGCGGCTTTTTCGCCCTTCTCACCGGGACGTGTTCTAAATTCGCCACGGATGTCAAGCTCATGATGCAAACGGAAGTCGGAGAGGTCTCAGAGCCATTCTATCCACACCGCGGTTCCTCCTCGACGATGCCACAGAAGCGCAATCCCATCTCCAGCGTGTATATCACTGCCATGGGCGCGACTGTCCGTCAGCTCTCTGCAGCGCTGTATGAGGCTATGGTCGAGGATCATGAACGCGCAACAGGGCCTTGGGAGATTGAGTGGATCGTGCTCCCGCAGATTTGCACTCTCACCCACGCTGCATTATTGAAAACGTCCGAACTTATAACAGGGCTGGAAGTGCATTCAGACGCTATGAAGAGAAATCTGGAAATAACAAGAGGCGGCGTGGTAAGTGAGGCTGTCATGATGGGCCTCGCTCCAAAGTTAGGACGACAATTTGCACATGATTTGGTCTACGAATTGTGTAGGCGGAGCGTCCAGGAGGATCTCCCTCTGTTGACACTGCTCTGTGCGGATGATAAAGTCCAGGAGAATGGGCTATCGAAAGAGGAGCTTGAGGGGCTCTGCGATCCAGCTAATTACACGGGGCTGTCCGTAGAAATGGTTGATCGTGTTTTGGCAAGTACCCACCCCTATCGGTAAATAGGACTTTGTCCGCTATGAGTTGATTTCTGTTAGGACCGCAACGAATCTCATTAACTATCATTCATCATTTTCCACGTTCACCAATCATCACATTAGGTTGTACATGTACTAGTATTACATCAAAGTTCTATGATGTCCTTAGTACATGCCTGGACTGACGCCAGTCTCGGCAACGGTCAGTGCCTGGCACCAGACGCACAGCAACAGAGCCGCATGTTCTGGGTCACCATCAGGCTATGCGCATTAAACCTTTCTGACTACATCTGCCGCACTGGCCCCAGATCTGCTTGAACCTACCAAGGTCTGATGAGATTGTCTGACGTTTGACACATACTCCGGATTAAATAGCCGATAACATCACATGTTGGTGCAACTTTGGTTGTGGCTTCGAAGCACTGCCAATGATGAATCAGAAGATGATGATCGACTTCATGATACGCCTGATTATTAGGAAATGAGTGAGCATTAGTTACGGCGCTCATTGACATTCTTGATAACAGCACTCCATGCATCATAAGTCATTCACAGCTTCTTCGTCTGATGTCAGGCAACCACCCCTCGTCAAAGCATCTGATCGAGGCATGTCACATGCCAAGACGCAGTTGAGCAATCCAAGAAAAAAATCATCTCGCGTGGGATGGATATTGACCAATTACCACAGTTAGAAGCATGGCCTTTGCTGCTGGAAGTGAGGTGGTGTCAATGAGCTCATCAGTGAACTGCCGGAGACCTGATAAGGGCATATATTGTATCATAGTGGATAATTACCAGCATCTGCATAATTCTGCTATGGGTTATCACATTGTCATACTTAGCTTTATAGCGGAAAGATACGTTTCTAATCAACATGCAGAGTTTTTCAAATTGCCAAACAGTTATAGACTAGTTTCAATCCAAATCATATCGTACATGCAGCAAAAGCTTATGGTCTGCCTCAACGATTCGCAGCCCCCACATTGGGATCAACATCTACTATTTGTACAGTAAGACCAGAAGTCAGTATCTTGCAGTCACCGATACTCTGTGTGCCGATCACACAGGAACTGAGTTATATGCTCCTTTGTGTTTTTCGACTGTTCGTTTTACATGGGTCTTGATTGACCTTAGCACCTTGCTTGCTGTTTGATTCACGTCTTATCCACTGTGTGATCACCAGTAGAATTGTTGGTCTGTGCACCCTGCTTAAGTAATTGTTTATTTGGGTATTTGACAGCCTTGGTTATTCCATTGGTCAATGGAACAAATATCCCATCGCTGTGCAATCCTAGACGTTCATGCCAACCTTCCAATAAGTAAGGAATTGATTTGGGAGTCTGCAGACGAAAGATCATATCCCGACTACCCCATGTGTCACGAATATGGCTGTGACTTCAGTATGTTAGATTCTTATCTATAGATAGGAATGGTGTGTTGAGAATTTCATCACTGCGCTAATAAATATTTCCTGCCTGCAAGCTGAATGAATGCTGGGGAGTACATGCATCCCATTATCGCACTGCTTTTTGCATCATCGCACATCGACAATTCTCGTCTATGGGTGGGAAAGGTGTGTCGAGAATTTCGTCACCGCATCAATATACATTTTCTGCCTGCAAGCCTAATGAACACTGGGGAGTACATGCATCCCATTATCGCCCTGCTTTTTGTGTAATCACCCATCAACAATTCTTGTCTATGGATAGGAATGGTGTGTCGAGAATTTCATCGCTGCGTCAATATATATCTCCTGCCTGTGAGCCGAATGAACACTGGGGAGTACATGCATCCCATTGTCACAAACGCCTCCCCAAACCCCTAAATCTCCCTTTACAATTCCTTTAGCGCCTACTACACGCATTACTCCTATGATAGAAGATGAAGAAGTGTTCTATGATTGTCTTTAGATAAGATAAGATTAGATAAGATAACATCACGTGACATGTTCCAGAATGTTCTATGACATCATTACTATTATTAGTCTCAGATACATCATACGACTCTCATTCTATTTAATGATTGGCTAGTAGTTAGAACTCAGTTTCAGTCTCAGTTTCAATTAGTGTATATAGTTAGTCGATTGTAGTCAGTAGTTCTTCAGTTCAAACCTCTTGTGTATTCATTATTGAATCGACTCAAGGCATACTTGCTCTTTCTTCTGTGATATCTTTGTGTTTAAGTCCTAGTCTCTGCTCATCGCATTTCTTTGCTTATTGAGTTGTGACACCCATTATTGTGCTGCATTTTACATCATCACATATCAACAATTTTTGCTTGTAGATAGGAATAGTGGGTCGGAAATTTTGTCACTGCGTCAATATATATTTCCTGCCTGTGAGCTGAATGAACACTGGGGAGTATGTGCATCCTGTTATCATGCTGCATTTTACATCATCACATATCAACAATTTTTGCTTGTAGATAAGAATAGTGGGTCGGAAATTTTGTCAATGCACTAACATCTATTCCTTCCATGTAAGTGGAATGAAATTTGGGAATAACACATATCACTGTTCTCGTACTGCTTTCCCCCCATCACATCTCTATACTTCCCACCTGTAGATAGGGATGACGAGCAGGATGCTATCACCTCGGATGTATACAGTATTTTCTCTTTGATAGGAATAAATTTCATGACATACATGTATCACCACAGTCTTGCTGCTTTCTGTGATGTGCATGGTGAATAGCGAATGCAGATATCACCACTTTCGTGCTGTATATCCGCAATTCAGATCTTCAAACTATATGCACAAAGGTCGGACATCTGTCGCCTCAGTTACACAATTCATAATATGTCCCTCAATCCATAAGGCTGTAAGTATGTATGGCTCTCGCCTATAGCGCAAGGGCAAACAGTATATTACTGAACTGGCGATCCGAGACCTGAGAACAGTATGTCGCATCTCTGACACATTACACAGCCTTGCTGCCAGAGCTTCACACTAAAAAAGCATTTTGAAAACCACCATATTAAAATGGCAAGCTGCGGTACTACAGTAATTAAGTATTTTTAAGTGTTTAGATATCTAAGTTGAGGTGGGATGTCAAAAATATCAGGGTAATAGATGCCACAAAGTGACTGGCACAAGAAAAGAATTAGTCTGAATCAAAGGCGGCATCATCTAGTTGTGCTCTTTGCCTGGCTAGCACATTTACTGACATCTGAGCCTTCACCCCATCACTGAGGTCCACACGACAACTGATTCCAAAGACTTTCCTGAGAAATGGAAATCAGCCAAGGACTATTGAGTATGTGGACAATGCACCTTGTCCACCATGCCAGGAGTTGCTCAACTTTTCGCTGTGCTGTGTGACCAGAGGGCCATTTGAAGAAATCTACGATGCTCTGCCAAAACGGGATGTAGTTGAAGTCATTGTCAATAGAGTGCCACGAGGTTAAAGAAGAAAGGGCGAATCACAACTTGTTACCCACTATTAGTGCTTGGCAAGGAGTTAGAAAAACTAGCACTTACTTGACATGATACATAGGCAATCGAATGGGGAGTGACTTTATTCATCTTGATTATTTGCGCTACATGCGTCTTGACTTTCTTGCCAGAATACAAATCCTTCTTGGCGTGTCGGTTGTTGGTGATAATATCGGCCCCATCACCTTCATTGGCAACCTCCTTGGCAGAGGAGGGGGATGTAAATATAGCTTTGTAGGCCTGCTAAATGTTAGATTTTTGATGAGCTCTAAGTCGGATATGACAAACCTGAACTAAGAGACTGCTCTTAAAGAGGCCCTCCTCTAGATTGTCCGGATCGGCTGTGTACTTTTTGTACAGGAATGCTGGCCAGGACATTTCTGTCATGACATAGCCATCTGCATGATCCCTGATCCCTGCTCTAACGCTGACAGATGGTCAGTGTTATTTAAAATGTTGAATAAGATAGTTACATTGAGTTGTTCCAGTCCAGTTTGGTTGGGCAAAGTAGTCTACCACATGCGTCATTGATGAATCCATGACAGTTTTTGTCATCGGGGTCAATGGGGGGATTGGGTTTCAATTCATGATTAACCCAATCAGTGACGAGGCTCTTGAGCTTTGAGGTGTCATCTCCCCAAGAGCTATCAGCCCCCTGCCTAAGCTACATAACGACTTAGCAGATGGTAAATTACATTGGAAAAGCACACCTTTTTTAACATTTCCACATATTTGTTGTACTGGAGCTCTGAAGTCCTTTGGTGAAACCATGGGAGGGCGTTGTTAAGGGCGATGTATGCATATTGCAAATGCTCCTGACTGTGAAGATGGACTGGTGACGAGCAAACACAAAGCAGAGGTGAAAGACTTGCTTGACAGTCACATCTTCGTCTGACTTGTGGTCATTGCATCTCCTATCGTTCTTGGCTATGAGATCTTCAACAGCATCATATAATGTAACTATGCATCTGATGGCCCTTCCCTTCGACACATAGTAGTTTGTCTCCCTGAGTCACAGCCATAGTGAGTGAACTGAGCTAGATATATTAGTGTGATGCTCATACCTTTGCTTGGCTGCCTGCCCTGACTCCAGCACCTGTAGTTTTTCTTCTAACTCAGTGATTTTCTGCCTCTGACGACCACACTCAGATGTCGCCACTGCTATTGACTGTGACGATCCTTGGGGCTGGGGGACGTCATCCAACGTGCCTGACTGGGACATGGACTTCCAGAGTGATCAGAAGGGGACAAAAGATCAATCAAGCTTACTGGAGATTGTATGAGATGAGAGGTGTGGACAGGCAAGTCGATCCAGCTCTCAACACGGCTTTATATGTAGCTGTCTGGTGTTGACAGATAAACATATGTCTGAAAGAAAAGGTTGGATCATGGGACAAGCTGGTAATGTTGGCGCCTAACTTGAGTCATTCTGGGATGTCAACACAAAAATGGCAATTGCCTGTATATGGTGCTGCCAATTCCCCAAGCTCGATATGTTAAAATGAAAATGCTTACTCTGAGTGTCTTGAGTTTGGTTTAGGTAAGGAACATGCAGATTTGGTGTTACCCAATCCTCGCTTCCAAGTTCATAACTCCATGCGTTCATGGCCTAACCTTCAAGTGGAAGTGGGAGTGACAACTCGAAGGACCATTTTGGCAGGCAACTATATGGCTGGATGATACCACTGACTCAGACTTGGGTGAACAAACTTGAACTTGAAGGTCAGTGAACATGGTGGATGATCACGGTTGATGAGCCTCAGGTCAAGCTGGCCCACTGGAAGGAGAATAAATTGTTGGGGTTGACAGATGGACTCGAATCAGCTTATGATATATAAAGTTAGTTTTGAGAACCTTTCCAATGATACTAAGCTGTTTTAGACAGACAGACTAGGGCATCAGCAAAAGACTCACAATTTTCGCTTGTTAAAAAGAAGTTTGGTGGGCTTATGGCGCCCAATGGAGCAAAGCGATTGGTAGAAACAACATTTACGAACACATGCACTGAGCTATACCAAATGCGAGTTGTTCAGAACAACTTTTTGAACTGATTGACTCTTTTAGATGTAGGCTATGTTAGCTCACCAAGTGGTGTCTGACAATTGCTATTCCCTGCATGATGGTGATGATACATACCAAATGCAGCAAACACACCAATTTAATATTTCTATTGAATATGACATACACCAGTCTACTATATCACTAGGCTCATGACGATAAGAGTGAGGGGCTTACAATGTTCCACTTGTACTATCACCTTGCTACTGAACATGTGTCACAACACACATTCTCCGAGTTGTGCACCATCTTGGGTCAATGACATGATGGCCCATGTTGAACCCGGTGAAGGGTGAGGCTCGACTACAGGGATGAAAAGGCGGTTAGCGATAATGGGGAAACTCTGCAGTAAGACCTGGGCGCGAGGTATACACTCGACCTGTAGGACAGCTACTGAGAGGGAGAACCTCGGAATATGGGCAAGGGACTCTCTTGCAACGAGGGAGGGTGCTCTAAGGCACGGTGCGCGTTATGGTCTATACGCGCGAGTCGTCGTGAGCGCAGATACGCGATAATCCAATCGTATATTGGGTACTTTTAGAATCTAACTATGGCTAAGGAGTGGGAAGTGCGTGAAGTGTGCGAACTAAAAGTCCAGTAAGGTCTCTATATACTGTATCTATAAGCGCGAAGGCGCGCGGTACCGAGCCGAATAGTGCGCGGTCCCGAGTAATTAGTATGTATGTAACTATATGTAAGGCGCGCGCTCGGTTCCGAAGTGGACGCTTTCGTAGCAATTGAAATAACTTACCAGTAAATCAGCAAGGACAAGGGGCGGGCGGGTGTGTGGAGATAGGCGCGAGGCGCGCGAGTGTGCACTGGACGCGGTGATTTGAGCCTGTAGGACCTCAATATCAATAGGTAGACGCGATGTTCCTTACACCGGTCGAGTTTCAGAATTCTCTACATCTGGGACTGGGGATGATATCTCTGTATTCTGGGAACCTCACCCAGACTCGTCATACACAGACTTGTTTGTCCTCCCTGCACTGTCATCTCAGCCCCTGTCTGGACAGAACTTGAGAATTCAAATATGTGCATCTGAATCACAACTTCTATCGCATGAGTCGAGTGCGAGATACGGAGGCGCCGCACTTGAACACCTTGTGAGAGTCATAGCTGCTATGCAGAATGATGAAAAGAAGGACAGTGAAAGGAAGGTGAGAGTTTTCAGTCTCTGTATTACTTTGCAGCACTTATGAGATGCTATTAGGGTGGTGAGGTTATACGAACACAAGTTACCTGCAACACTCGCAAGTGCAAGCTTCACGATGGCAATACCAACTCTGACAACAGCTGTAACAAGGAGAATATCTCTCTATATCATGTACCCAGGCTTTCTCTGCCTGGTGTTCCAAGTACTAAGTGTATCTGTCGCAAGAAAACAGGCACAGAATGGCAAACAATTCTTGATGTTATCACATATGGCAAGGAGGTACTACAAAGCAAGTTGAGTATGCGTGGTTGACTATTTATTTCAAATACTTATGTTACATATAGTAATTACAACTGACCACATGACCAATCACAAACACAACAAAGTTTTTTCAATTGCGCTGCATTGCTCTTACAATCTTTGATGTCTCATGTCCGTGACCATTATTTTCTCCTCCGTGTCGCTCAGGTGGGATTGAGGCCTGGTGACTCATTCTTTTGGAGCTTCTGCTCCCACCACCTGGGCCTACCGTGACTGTGTGGACCTTTTGGCACTGAGGCAGACCTTCTGCTCCATCCATTTGGAGATTCCTACTGTAACAACCTTCTGGCCTGAGGTCATGACACTGTATGCCCACTAGTACTTGTCGTTTACTTATTACTCTGTGACCTGACAGCTCATTTTCACTGCAGGTTTTCTATGGTTTCACACTTTGGTCTAAAATATATAACTTCAACTGTTCACCTTTTTCGGACAACTACCTCAATATAAGCATAACAGTGATATATATATGCTGACTTCTTACTATATATGCAAGTCCTGGCTGAACTGGATACTCATAAGCATTTCAAACCTTTCAAACTCAGCTGCCTGATTTTTGCTCAACCTACACACTACCATGCACACCCGTCCTACTTCTCCAATCTCTGTCGAAAGGGCTAGTCCTGTTCGTGAGAGGGATGTCAGTGCTAGTTGCGGTCGCATGGGCCTTGTTGCAAAGCAACTCCAACAGGACTTGCATATAGATCCCTCAATTATCCGCAGTGCTTGGATTCTTGAGAAAACCTCAAAAACCAAACATCGAAGGCCACCATCATCTGATGCCACCCACAACACATCAAATAAAGATTTCAATGCATCTCCATCCATTCCTCCCATAATTCACCATCTGTCTCTTTATGTGAACCACTCAAAAGCAAGGTTCAAGCCCTACAAGAGGAATGGTCCATCTTTGTGGGCTCTCTGCTTTGCAGAAAGCTCTCTTACCCCAACTGAATCCGACCTAAGCCTAGTGGATGTTCAGAATGTATGTTAATAAATAGTACATTTTCATGCATCACCTGTTGACAGGTGTGATATTAGGGTGAACATCAACTGCAGTGTGGCTTGAGTGACTTATCCAGTGAAGCCATCACTCAAGCCGTCCTCATGAAGGAGGCTGATGTGGAATCCAGGCGTCTGAGTGCCATGGCAATGGCTTGGCAAATTGAGGCAACTGAGTGACACACAAAGTTCCTCCATATGCTTCTTAAGCGGGCTGCTGACAAGTATGTCAGTGCATCTTCAGAAGATCTCAAGACCTTGTTTCCAGCACTTGCTTCCTCCAGGGAGGAGGAACTTCAAGATTGCACTGACTTCAGTGTTGCCGCATATAGCCATGATGCGATATCATTCGGTGCTGTGGATGAACAGCTCAATCAGTTGGAGAGGCTTACTCATAATCACTATGGTTCCAGGAGCCATGTTGTCACTGGGGATTGCAAGCAAAAGCTTCCCGCAGAGTCACATGCTAGTGCCACAAGTTTGGATGAGGGATCATGCTGACTTTGCACATGAAACCTCACAATATTGCTTTACATCTCGTAGCTACGGTAATTATCATGTCAATCTTCTATCAAGCTCGTACTGATCTTGTGTAACAGATGGTATCTGGATCATCAACTCTAAGGGGGCTGTACTTTATGTTCAAGAAACTTGTTTGTTATGTGACGCTTTCCATGTAGAATGTAATCCTGCTTGCCGCATTCCCAATTCTCCTTTTGTAAACCAGCCACAGTACTATCTTAGTAGTTATCTCCCTATGGAATGGGTTTTCTGTAGGCATTGCCCCAATTGAGACAGTTCTTAATGAGTCACTTATCCATTTGGATGGACACAGAACTTAACTTGTAATGAGTCTGTAATTTTTTGCACAAGAACTAGTTACCATGGTCAGTGATTGGATGTGATTATATCGTAATTGATCAAAATATGGTTTAATTCAGGCTGTAGCACATGCAGTGAAGCTTTGAAGTCTCTGTGCTTGGCCTGTTTCCACTGGTGGATTAGAAGGGGTTCAACTTCAGGAACTGACACTTGATAAATGGAGATATGTCCCATTTATGTGAACACTTGCCTATGAAAGACAGGACAAAGTCTTCGAGATCAGATCGGGACTTTCCACATTCAGTTGTTCATCTTGGTTGATCATCTACTCAATATTGAAAGTCTTTAATTATATTATGTGCTGTTCTTCACAAGCATCAGACCTCATTTAGAAGTTCTAACATCCCTGGCTTGTACAGATGGATAAGAGGTGCTGGTTTCTCCAGACCACTGACTTCTGAGACATTCAGGAAGTTGAAAAGTCGGATGAGACCATGGGATGATATGATATGATAATGGTCATTTGTCAAAATAATGAGGTGCATGGAGTTCTGTACCCAGTAACTGCCTGATATGAGCCGTGTCACGCTGGAGACGCAGCTGTCCTGTCTTCCATACTTGCCTTCAACCGCATTGAGACGAGTGATCCAATTTGTACTCAATAAGATGGAATAGCTCCTTTCAAACTCAATGGCTCTTGACTCGGAGGAAGGTAAACTCAAGTTACAATGTAAACCTTGAACTCGTGCTAATCACTCTGACTAAATGTTGTAGTAAACCGTCCTGGATAGGATGTATTCATTCGGCAACCAATAATCATTAAGTGAGTCCCCAATGCCTTACATTTTTTCTCACAATCCCCATTCAACATTGACTTCAAAATAATGGCTCATGTGCATTACGACTGGTCTGCTCCTCCCCTCATTCAGTCCTCCTCTGAGGGTCATACTTACTACAATGACTTCCATCAGAGTGTACCCAGGCCACTCACAGATTCTTCCACTTCAACTGCAGGGGCATCAAGTGCACACAACGTTCAGGAACAGCCGCAATCCCACACGGCTTTATTGCTTTATCCTTGATAATGCACCTTTGAGCCAGTCAAGCTTGTGGATGTTAGACTCGGACGCTCAAGCTTTTAATGATGCACTTCAGCAGCAGAACCTGGTGGTGGAGATGAATGGGGGTTTCAGGAGTGCCAGCCCTATGTATAACCTGAATGCACTAGACCAGCAGTCTGACCAGACTGAGTTTCCTATCATACCACCATTCAACCAGACTGAGTTTCCTATCATACCACCATTCAACCAGACTGAGTTTCCTATCATGCCACCATTCAAACCAATCACCAAGATCTTTCTATTGATGGATGTAATAGAGGAGGCAAAAGATGATGCATATGAATGGATGGTTCGGTCGATCTTCAATACTTCTTTTCTCCCTGTTGAAGAAACAGCCACGGTCATGGCAATGGCTGAGAGCACCCTTAATGATGCAATCTCCCAATACTCTAATGGTATTTCCTTTGTATATCTTCATTCCTTAGCTGATAGATTTCAAAATAGCAGAGCTCTTTAAATGGAAGACCCTGACGGAGGGTCAAGAAGAAATCAAATGGCTAAGCAGGGTCTTGAATGACATCCAGGATGAATTCAAGGACCAATCTCTCAACTCCATCCTGTCAGCTTATTTCCTTGACCTTCCAATCCAATTCTGGGGTCGAGAACTCATAGAGCCCCAGATCACGATGGTGAAAAACCTCCTCAATAGTGGTTTATTCATACATGGAGAGATGGAAGTAAGTTCCCCAATTGCATTCAAGCTCTGACATTAAATGTTTAATTTCAGCTGATTGGGCCGAATGGGCTCCATAGCAGTCACTATGTCCCATTTTTGCACAGAGCGATCAAGGAACTGCTTGAAATTATGCTCTCACAGAGAGGCTTCAAACATTTTATTTGTTACGATGGGACTGACAAGTGGAAGTTTTGCATGAAGAGCATCCTCTCCTTTCTCAGTACAACATGGATGTGGGCATTGTCCCAGTATTCAACTGGAAAATTGGTGCCTGCCAAGTTTGTGACGACATCAAACATTGACTTCTATAACAACACATTAATTTATATGTCACAGCTGGACAGTACTGGACTGGCACATCTTGATGCGCTATTGACAGACCTGCGCGATGTCTATGTACTTGCTAGTGACTTTGACTCGGACAACACCTACTACTAGTAGTAGCTGAGCATTTTGTTTCATACCATAGATCATAGTGACTCATTCTATGTAAAAACGCAACACTTAGTAACTCTTCGGAACTGTCTCCCCTAGTGCAATGCTGGAATTGCATGCAGCACAACTGTTGGACCATCTGTCCCATTCAACCCCTAGACTCGTTACTTGGCTGTCTATTCCAATGGGAAAAAGGCCATGTCTCCTGTCGATGATTGACCCTTGGGCTTGGACAAAGGGCAGATCTGCACCGTTATTGCTAAGGTTATCTTTACTGGCCATCCAAAGTATGGGCAGGCATATGTGCACAATCAGAAGAAATTCCACAATGCAGTCTCCAATCACATCACAAAGTAAGTTTTCATTTCTTATTTGTACATATTGTAAGGATAGTATGTTCTCTGCATGCTGACAAAGCTCACATTTTCCTTTTCCTTTATGCTTAACTTGTCACATTCCCCTTTGTTGTTTCACCTCCCATTTATGCAAAAACCTTACCTTTGAGCCACTCCCTAGACTACAAAAGAACGTCCTGTATACTGCATTAACGTCATCTAACTTAGATTCTCTCAGTCAGAATGTCCCAAAAGTCAGAAACGCCTGAGTCTGCAAAAGCCCAGTATCACTTATTCCTAAATGCAATCCCTGTCAGTTCCTCTTCGAACTCAAGTAGCCGCCTTACATATTGGAGCCTACCGCAAGGGGAATCTATTGACACCTTACGCATTCCTCAATTTTCTAGGTCTCTGATCTACTGACCCCTGCAATCTATAGGTCTTCTTTCTCTTTGAAAACCTTCCCTTTTCCCGATTCCCAAAAATTTCAAAATACTCCCATCCCAACATTCAACTTGCTTGCAAAAATGCTGCCAGTGTATCTAACCTGGCACCCAAGCCTAAATGTTCTCACACCCAAGCCCCTCATAAAGATTACACTACACGAGCTGCAACCAAGGCTTCTGCTTCAAACTCAAATGAAACTTCTGACAAAACAGTACCCTCACCAATTCGTCGTCGCCTGAATGACAAACAAAGATTGCTCCACCTCACTTCCCCGCTCTCAGCCATCTCAGAGCACCTTGCACCTCCAAGCTCTGCATTAGCCAGACCATTCCCCCTTGAAACCCTCCCTTCACTTCCTGTACAAATGCCACCTTCGTCAAGTAACTCTCTTTCCATGTTGAGCACCAACAAGGGCATTGGCGCTATGCCCAGTCCCAGCTCCAGTAGAGCCCCTTCCTTCAATGGCGAAACTGCCAATCTTCTAGAGTTCCTCAAACTATTCGATGATTTAGCCACATTGTGTGCATTGACCGATGCAGATAAGTGTAAAATGGTAGTATGCTATGTAGACCAAGACACTAAATGCTTCTGGGTGAATCTTGGAGGATATGTGACCAAAGACTACCCCGCCCTCAAAACCAACATTCCAGCCCAATACTGAGGCGTGTCAATGGGAGTATGGTACATGATCCATGACTTAGAACACATTGTCCTGAACACAGCCGACTCTGATATATCTACAGAAACTGAACTCCTATAGTATTATCAACAGTTCCACCCTGTAGCAGTCTGGCTGGAAGCTAACTCGAAGATTTCAGCCCAAGAACATGATAGATACTTTTGGCAGGGGCTTCCTCAAACTGTGCTGTAGGTATCACAACCTGGCTAGGCACTAGCTATAATAATGCTAAACCAGTATAAGTGAGTCTCAGCTCTACCTAGCTGCTATACTCGCAGAAGCAAGAGCATTTGACCCTAAAGGGGACGCAAGGAAAGTGAAGATCCACAAGTGAATGCTGATCAACCCTGATCAGATGTGATGAAACGTGAAGTAAACATGATGTAATGCGAAGAAATGTGGTGAAATGCGATGAAACATGAAACATACTGAAGGCCCGTGCAGGAAAGTGAAACACAATGGTCGCGTGAAGCGTGGGAAAGTAGCGCGCGAAGTGTGCAAGTGTAGAGAAGACATATAAATGATGCTGGGGTCTGAACTGAGGCAAAGAGGACAGATGCTGGATGGATAATAGATGGATGCTAGGGACTACAATGATGGATACATGCACTGCATGGAACTAACTGGTGATAGATGGTGACTGCCAGAAGCTAAGTTGTAAAAACAAACATGGCAACTCTAAGTTGCACATAAGTGCCTTCCCAGGGCTCGGAAGCGAATCAGGAGTGCTCTAAGTATGTAAGTGAGGTAAAGTAAGGGTCCATAACGAAATAATAATTGTATGATGCCAAGCATAGTCAGATATGGTAATAATTGGAATGCGACTCACCAAGGAACTGGCTGGACAATGGATGGATGCTCCTGTGATGATGCGCGCTAAGTTGCAATGAAACGCGAAGATGCATGATAAAACATGAAGATGTGCAAGAACGCATGCTAAGCATGAGCATGGGAATGCATCACATGAATGTGGGAAAGTGTCGTGAGTCTGGTGCATTATTGCAGGGAAGCTGTGCATGATATGTGGAATCGTTCTACACATGACAGTGATGTTGTGCTGTTAAGCCCAGTGGTCATGAGCTGTAAAATAGCCCAATATCAGCCTGTAGAGAATTGAGTCTCTACAGCGCGACACACTATCAACCAATGTTTGGAGTTGAAGGAAGCTAACTATACAAGAAATGAGGCAACCAACTCTGAGAAGGTCCTGGAAGCAGGACACTTTGTTTTCTCAGATGACACGTTTGACGCTGACTTAAATGAACCTATTGCCAGTTGCCTTAAGTCTATGCAAGACACATGTGGAACAAGGATGAAATCGACACACTGGGACTCTGAAGATGAAGATGAACGAAAGGATGCACCATGGGAGGTGCATACAAAACAAGTTGCTGTGACAAACACATTAGCGCTGGGCGGATATAAGTGCTTACGGCCACCTTCCCCTTGATATTCACAATGGAGCTAACAGATTGAATAAATTCCCATGACTGCCATCGCTTGTCATGCGCTTACACAGAATTCAGTCCGATGTCGGTATTGCGCTCCCCCATGTCCTGTCTATGCCCGCTTACCTCCACTGGTGCGTCAATTCCCATTGATTATTGTCGCTAAAGGCTATTGGCGCAGGTCTTATTACATGTATCCTCGTGTTGCACAGCGCCAGTCCTCCGTTTTACCTACAGATACGACGTGCTGCGCTTACATCGCTACAAGTTTTACCTATGCATTCCATATATCCGCGCACTACAATATAAGGACCAGCAGTAGATAGTTCTTACTTACTTCCCCTTCCCGCGGGCAACTGTTGTATAGCGGAGTCACCTAGTAGTTTTCATAGTTTGCGCAATCATCAAAATCCCTTCTTCTTTCTGTGTCCGCGTGCGCTATTGAGTTCCCGCAGTCACGCACTACTACTCAGGCCCTCACTCTCGCAAGGTTGCGCTTATAACCCGATAAGTCGCGCACCTCATTGCATCCTGGGCCAGCGCATTACTTGGCAATACCCACTCCCTTCTATTGTCGCCTCTTGCGCTAGCCCATTGCTTGCCAATACCCACTATAGTCACATCTTGCACCAGTGCATTGCTTGCCAATACCTGCTCCTCTCTATAGTCGCATCTTGTGCCAGCACATTGCTTGCCAATACCCGCTCCTCCCTATAGTTGTATCTTGCGCCAGCGCATTGCTTGCCAATACCCGCTGAAGGGTCAACAATTCTGCTGGAATGCAGAACAATGTTGGGTGAATGCTGCCTAGCTGCTATTCAACCCAAGGGCTTCTGGACTAAGCTCAGGGCTCAAGAGAGAGAGAGAGAGAGAGAGAGAGAGAGAGAGAGGGAGAATAAGAAAGTATCACTCCAGACAATGAGGATAAGACTGTGTATCAGGAGCTGTATAGTGAGCTATTGAGCTACTACTAAAACTAATGAGCTGCAAATCTGGGGAAGCTACTGAATCCTAGAAGGAGAGCTACCAGAAATATAACTGAAAGTCTATCTAATGAGTGGAAGTATAGGGCGAAGATTTGGTGATTATGTAAGCAGTCAAAATGCGGACATAAGCAAGGAAAAGTAAGGTAAGAAAGCTAAGTAAAAACTGTTAATACCAGCCTAGAGGGAAACTAATCCCTACACCACTCCACTCAATTGCCACACCTTGTGCCAGCGGGTTGCCTGCCATATCCTTGCCCACTGCAGTTCTCAAGTCACCCACCAGCATGCTACTTAACTACAGGTTGCACCCCGTCATGCTCCTTCGCACTCTTAGTTAGCATAGCGCCTTACCAGTCTCAGTCTTACTCAGTGCGCTATCGCTGTCAGGTTGACATAAGGTCACTATAGATCGTTAAGTCCTTGAGTTTCAGCTTCCCTTGCATATAAGGATAAGTGGAACTAGTCTATACAGCCTAGCTAAATTTCTCTTTCACATTGCCTTCACACCTCCTCCACCCCCTCCTGCTAAGGCAGCAATGGACAAAGTTGAAGACTTAGCCAGGAAGATGCACGGATTAGATATAGGTGACATCACTTATTCAGGGTGCTACACACGCTTAGTCTGTCTGGCTCCAACTGCTGCTCAGGCCTGGGTGCCTCCAAAGACAAAACAACTCACCAACCCATCTCCATCTCAAACAACGCTACCATATCTACCCCTACCCCCTTGCCCTTCTATGAACCCTCAAGGCAATGGCAGCTGCTTCTTCTGTGGAGGCTCGCATGTCATGCACAATTGTGCAATGGTAGGAGAGTATCTGCATGCTGGATGCATCATTCGTGAAGGCCAATACTTCGTTTTTCCTGACTGATCACATATTCATCGGTCAGGTAATGAAACTATCAAAGAGTCAGTCAATGCCAGATATGCTAGTGCAGCAGCCTCAACACCAGCTATGGGTTCTAATTCAATCCCTATCAATTCACCATGGCAGACTCCATCCAACACCGCTACGTCCGCTTTCATATCTGAATCCCACTTTCTTCAATGTGTCCCAGTTGTGGAAAATCATGCTGTAGTAGTAACCATCGAGGAAGAAGAAGACAAGGAGGGTGTGATCTTAGCTATTACTCAGTTGAAGGCTAAAATGGCACAAACCCCAGAGGAAGCCCCTTCCCAGACAAAAACAAACCCTCCTACTCCACCTCCTCCCACCAACACTATCCAACTTGACATCCCAGACTCCAAGAGGACCCCCACATTCCATTATGAATCAAAAGCTGTAACACCTGATGCAGCAAAATGCATCTATGAGGTCATACTCAACATGCCCATCTCCCATCTAATGATATCCAACCTCCTATCCATTAGTCCAGATCTGCATAAGGAGGCTATTGAACATTCTCGCACTCACAAAGTACCTGCACTCTCCACGACCCTATCAGCACCGGCCTTAGTGGAGGATCATTCCAGCTCCCCTCCTGTCCAGATCGAGCATGCAATGCCTCTCCAAGAGCTGCACGTGACACTTAATGGTGTCCATTCTGAGTTAGGCCTGCTTGATGAAGGTTCAGAGATTGTAGTAATCCGGGAGGATATCTGGAAGAAAACTCAAGCCCCCATTAATACAGGCATGTGTATGAGAATGCAAACTGCTAACAGAGGGTCCCAAGATATGGCAAGATGTTCAGAGATGCTGGAAATTGATGTTGAAGGAATCAAAACTTGGGCCCATGCCTATGTAGTGCCTGACACACCCTACTGACTCTTGTTAGGGCGACCCTGGCAGAAGCTCATTCACCTTTTGAAATCTGAAGACACGGACAATGTTTACATCACTGTTCAAGACCCCATCAATAGCTCTAATGTACACACTATAGCGACCTCTCCTTGACCTTGGCTGCATCACAGGACTTTCACCTTAACCACCGCACTCATCTCTGACCCTTCCCTACATGACACTTCAAGCGTACCCCCCAAATCCTCTCTCACATCCTCAAGCTTTGTCAACCAGCTTCTCCAGGAGACCTTTGATTTCAACCCCCTTTGCTGAGCCTTTGCTTACAAGAAAGTCATGAATAAGGTAAAGCTGGTTGCCACCACAATGCCAGCACATGCATGAATTGTTAGAATATTTCCAGAAGACCCTTTCCTGACCCTTCCCCCTCTATTATCAACTCCTCCAGAATTCGTACCTGGTAAACAGCTCACTCAGCAATGCATGGATGAACTTGGGATTTTTCAGAATGAATTCCTATTGCTTGAGGAACAGAAGCTCGCTGCACAGGTTTTGAAGAACCACAAGCTAGCCTTGGCATGGGATGAATCTGAGAAGGGTTGCTTTCATGATGATTATTTCCCTCCTATCATAATCCCTACCATAGAACATATTCCATGGACTCACCATCAACCACCCATTCCCCCTGGGATCAAGGATGAGGTCATCAAGTTGATCAAGTCTAAGATTGCGTCAGGAGTATATGAAGCATCCAATGGTTCATATCAATCGTGATGGTTCTGTGTCACAAAGAAAAATGGTTCTGTGTGTATCATCCATGACCTTCAGCAGCTGAACTCAGTGACTGTTAAAGATGCGGCTACCATGCCCTATGTCAAGCATTCCATGGAGCAATGTGCAGGTGTCATATCCCATACATTCGCGCTTCTCATCCGAAATTCCGGATGTCAGATCCGATCAGATCCAATCCACAGATCCGTACCGGATCCGTCACGATAAGCTTCTTCATTCATATCCTGTTCATATAACGTTAAACACTGCTTATTTCCTCCATTTAGTATATCCTCCTTTCCGGTTTATTGGTTATGCTTTCTTCCGGCTATGTTCTACTGATCCGTTTCACTTGTGATTAATTTCCGGCTATGTTTACTGATCCGCTTCACTTGTGATTACCTTCCGGCTTATGATTGACTTCTAATAAGCGTTGCTTATACTTTGCGATACTTTGTGCATAGCCTCTCGCGTAGTTCTATCATATATAAACTCTTGTATATGTTCTTAGCACCCCAGTTCGAATATCATCTTAGATTGTCCTCATTCCGTTATCCAGACTCGAGTCTTAACAACTCTTGTCACCCTCTGAGACTTAAGGATTGTATCCGATAGTCTATACGCATCCGCCTCTATCTACGGATAGTCTATACTCTGCTAGTTTCTAGTCCTAGACTTGTCTAGACTAGTCCTTATACTTCCGTCCGATATCCGGACGCCCTCCGGATAAGTATACAATACTATTCCTTATCTTCGGATAGGAATACGATACTAATCCTTACCTTTGGATAAGTATACGATACTATTCCTTGTCTACGGATAGGAATACGTTACTTGTCTCTATACCCAGATATCATACGATAGTCGTCCGGACCTTCGGATACGCTACATTAGCCATCCGGATCTTCGGGTACGATACGTATAGCATTCTGAAATACGGGGCTATACTCGGGAAAGGGGCACAGCGTACGAGCTGAGGCCGAAGCCCTTCGGATCCGTTACCCTTGAGTACGACCTTAACAGCAGGACGCACTATATACACCATGATGGATCTTTTCATTGGCTTCAACCATCATGCCTTAGCAGAAGAATCACACAATATCACTACTTTCCAGACTCCCCTTGGGACTTTTCATCTCACAGTTTTGCCTCAAGGCTGGACAGATTCTCTGGTCATATTTCAGAATGATGTTGCATTCATCTTGCAGGCAGAAAACAGAAATTGCCCCAAACTTCTAGGATGATGTGAACATCTTGGGACCTCACACTAGGTATGAATTAGCGGACGGCACCTATGAAACCCTTCCTGACAATGAAGGCATTCAATGGTTTGTCTGGGAACATTGTCAAGATGTCAATTGTGTACTTCATTGTCTCAAACATGCTGGGGCCACTGTATTCATCAAGAAACTCTACCTTTGCATGCCAGAAGTAATAGTAGTAGGGCAGCACTGCACATATGAAGGATGCATTCTGGATGAATTGAAAATCACCAAAATCAGAAACTGGCTAGCATGTGCCTCCCACACCAAAGTACGCATGTTTATAGGAACTGCGGGAACCATGCAGAACTGGATTAAAGATTACGCTCGCATCGTGCATCCTCTCACTGATCTTACTCGGGCTAACACTCCTTTTCTCTGGGACTCAGTCATGCAGGAAGCTATGGATGCTCTCAAGCATGCTATCATCATGTCACCCGCTGAAGGGTGAGGCTCGACTACAGGGATGGAAAAGCGGTTTGAGTGAATGGGGAAACTCTGCAGTAAGACCCGGGCGCGAGGTATATACTCGACCCGTAGGACAGCTACTGAGAGGGAGAACCTCGGAATATAGGCAAGGGACTCTCTTGCAACGAGGGAGGGTGCTCTAAGGCGCGGGGAACGCGAAAGGCGCGGTGCGTGTTATGGTCTATACGCGCGGGTCGTCGTGAGCGCGGATACGCAATAAATCCAACCATATATTGGATACTTTTAGAATCTAACTATGGCTAAGGAGTGGGGAGTGCGCGAAGTGTGCGAACTCAAAGTCCAGTAAGGTCTCTATATACTGTATCTATAAGCGCAAAGGCGCGCGGTACCGAGCCGAATAGCGCGCGGTCCCGAGTAATTAGTATGTATGTAACTATATGTAAGGCGTGCGCTCGGGTCCGAAGTGGACGCTTTCGTAGCAATTGAGATAACTTACCAGTAAATCAGCAAGGACAAGGGGCAGGCGGGTGTGTGGAGATAGGCGCGAGGCGCGCGCGCGCTGGACATGGTGATTTGCGCCTGTAGGACCTCAATATCAATAGGTAGACGCGATGTTCCTTACACCGCCATTTGTCCCATCAACTATTCATCTAAAGACAAAGTTATATTGGCAGTTGAGTCATCCTATATTGTGTGCGGATGGATCTTACTACAAGTGACTGATGGTAAATGATACCTGTCACACTTCAGGTCTATTACCTGGAACAAACAAGAAGCCCGCTACTCCCAAGCCAAGATCAAGCTTTATGGTCTCTTCCATGCCCTACGAGCCACTGAAGTCTGGCTCATTGGGCTTTCCACCTTCATGGTCAAAGTCGATGCCAAATACATCAAGGGTATGTTGAGCAACCCTGATGCACAGCCAAATGCTGCCATGAATTGATGGCTGGTGGGTATCGCCCTCTTCAACTTCAAACTCAAACACGTTCTGGGTGCTAAGCACTCAGGGCCCAACGGTCTTTCCAGATGACCATCAGCACCAGAAGATGTAGAGGAATGGGTTGACAAGATATTGAGATGTAGTCTATGGGTGGCAAAGGAACTGGACAATGAGTGGACGAAGAATGGTGCTCTAACCCTCACCATGGCTGCAACAATGGAGACTACCATTCCAAAACTTCCATTGAAGTGACCCAATTCCTCAACATCCACGACCTTGGAGGATCTGCGCCTGAAGAAATATAGTTATACTTTACTTCACTTAAGAACAAAGTTCACTACCTGTTGGCAGATCAACCAAGGATGGTTGACATTCAAAGTGGGGAGGTGGTGTAAGGATAGTATGTTCTCTGCACACTGACAAAGCTCACATTTTCCTTTTCCTTTATGCTTAACTCGTCGCATTCCCCTTTGTTGTTTCACCTCCCCTTTATGCAAAAACCTTACCTTTGAACCACTCCCTAGACTACAAAAGAACGTCCTGTATACTGCATTAATGTCATCTAACTTAGATTCTCTCAGTCAGAATGTCCCAAAAGTCAGAAACACCCGAGTCTGCGAAAGCCCGGTATCACTTATTCCTAAATGCAATCCCTGTCAGTTCCTCTTCGAACTCAAGTAGCCACCTTACAATATGCTGATCAAATCCCTCAAGTCTCAGATTAAGATACAAAAGGCTTAAGACCCAATTCAGCAATACAGGCACTGGTGTAACACCGCTTGATGGGATGGCTAAAAATTATTTGCTAGGTGAGTCTTTTGTCCTATTGACTTATTTCAGTTGGCTTATTGACCTGCTAGATGCTGTTCTTGTTGAGCTCCCATGGTACACGGAGCTCAACGCAATATGGCACTCCAATCTGTCTATGGTGGCAAAAACCTGTCCATCTAAGCCTGGTATTGACCATGCTGGTGCCTTTTACTTGCTTATCCAACCACATGGGGCTGGTCCCTCTGCTGGTGCTCACAACATGCCTCCTCCCACCACACAACCACCTGGAGTCCCTTCAGCTGTACATCCATATGGCAATCCCCCAATCGATCCACAACTGCATGCTCCTGCTCCCCCCTCCCCCCCTTGGTAAAAATCTGCCTCCAACACACCTTCGTGGCTTGCATAATTCCCCTGATGTCAAAATTGAGGATGATTTTACACCTCCAAATGATGATGCAAGTGGCCCTTTGACTGCTCCCCTTGGAGACACTTTAGACCACCTCAATAATGACAATGACAATGACATCATGTATGATGGTACTGGTACTCTCAACAACCCTCCCTGAGTTGCAAGGAAGAAACAGCAGTTTTCTGCATCACCCTCTCCTCCCCCTGATGTCCCCCAGCCATTTGAAATGCCTGTCAAGACCCCAACATCATTTTATGACAGCTGCTCAGCATTTGGCACCAAAAGGCCATTGAGCTGGGGGGGGGGAACACAAGCTACCATTGGGCATGACACATAGCATGTCAACACCTTCATCAACATCATGCAATATGACACCATCACCGGACTACCATGTGTCTCCAACTCCACAGACCTCATTGCTGCCGAACAGTGCAGCTGGCTCGAAGAAAAAGGCCAAGTCTGATATCTCACAGCAGGTAGACCTGGTGTAGAAACAACTACACAGTGAGGCACAAACAAAGCTCCTGACTGTATCTATAATCATTGTAAGGTCGTGTATTGCCTAGTCTGCTATACTTGAGATGACAAGTGCATTCGACCCTAAAGGGGAAGTGAGTGCAGCAAGGATCTAGTCATATATGCTGAAGGCGCTACTGGTCAGCCAATGCAAGGCGCGAGAAAGCGCAGGTGCATGCAAGGCATGAAGGTGCAGGAATGTGCACATGTGCTGCACAAGGTGTGGGAAATTGCGCGCATGTATGCACAAATGAGAGAGTGTAAACCAATGGATTTCTACTATGTTCTGCTAGGTAAATAGTGGGTGGAAAGTTAAGTCAACCGAAAAGTAATCCAATAGTAAGTACTGCTGGCACTTATATATGGTGCCTAAGCACTGTCATGTGGAGCTGAAGCACTACCAAGTAAGGTATGTAAAAGTAAGGGCTCATGATAAAAATAAAGGTGGAACGATATGCAAATACGGGAAATATATGCACTAGAGAGCTTGGTGGACAGTGGATGGATGCTTCTGGATGGCTGGTGCTATAGGGCGCTCAAGCGCGGGAAAGCGCGCACATCATGAAGCGCGGGAAGTGTGCGCACATGGCACACATTGCGCAGGAAAGCTGCACCTCATATAGGAATAGCTGCAGATAGCACCCAGAGTGATGCTACAAGTTCATGCCATGTACTCCCTAGTGAAAAGTGCCATATCACACAATGAGAGGCATGATTCTCTACACTGGTCTGGGATGAGATCGAGAGCTTGCAATCCAGCAACATGTCACTCCATGAGAACAAGCATCAACACTTCCTTGCAAAGCTTGAAGTAAAGAGTGAGCACCAATGTGACATGAAGAAATATGACTGGCTTTGTGCCACCCATGAGCACAAGTCCAATCAAGCCATTCTCAGCCATAAGCGCCAACAGGAGGACAGAAATTCTGCGATTTGCCTTCATGAGGTAGATATACAGGTGCATGAAACACACTCCCTTTTGCTTGACAAGGAGGCTGAGACTCTCTGGCTTAAAATTCAATTCCAACAGATGATGCAGGGTAACAAGGACTTAGCATTGGATTTGTGAGCTCATTCATCATCGTCATCATGTTTTTTTTGTCACCATCAGATCTTCTTTGTCATCATTGCATCTCATTTGTTGTTGTCATTGTTGTTGTGTTTCATTCATCGTCATTATGCTTGGTTTGTCATCATTGTCATGTTTCTTTCATATGTCACATAGCTACATACATACACTCATGTATATAGCATGCTTTGAATGTCCGACTGTGTGCCAAAGTTTGCCAAGCATGATTCAAGTGTTGTTGAGCAAGTTCTATCAAACCCTAGCCAGGAGATTGAAGCATTTAGCTGACATCTAAGCAAGTTTCCAAAATGTTTTGAAAGTTGTTTTGAGTACCACTAGTATCAATGTCAACATCAATGAGCATAGTCTCAACAGCTGCACAATCTTCAAAAACAGCTAACATACCTTATATGCATCTTTGCCGCTTCACATTCACATGCTCCTGTCATTGGGTTTGTTGCCCCACCCTAAGTACATCAACCATTTGAATACAGTGTTGAAAGCTGTGTTTCATGGTGGCTTTCAACAGCCCCATAATCCTCTTCATTGAGGGTCATGACATAAGGATGCTGATAGGAGTGGGTGGTGGACAGTATGCTTGGGAAAGTGTGCGCAGTTGCTGATAGAAGGTGTGGGTGGTGGACAGTGTGCTTTGGGAATAGGAAAGTGTGCACAGATGCTGAGAGAAGGAGTGGGTGGTAGACAGGTGTTGAGAGACAAGAGTGGTGTCCAGAACTGTTGTAGAGCCATTATTCTTGGTCCAGTTGATGGACCCATATAAGATAGTGGTGAACGATGCTGTAAGGGGTGCAGGATGCCTGTGTTGATGGCTAGAATGGGTGGTGGACGATGTTGGTGGTAGTGAAGAAGAGCAAGAAGCATGAGAATACAGCCTCACCTAGTTTGGGAGCTTAGGTGCGTTGGCAGGGCACGTCAGGATGATGCATTAGGGTAATACAGGTGGCAGACAGTGCCAAACTTACCTAGATGGTGTACACTGAAGGTCCTACATTATTTGGGACAGCATTTAATGCTGGTGTTGAGCATTACTGCAAACAAGCCTGATAATAGTGAACACAACATGTAACAAACAACTATAATAAGGTTGACTTATTGGGAAACCCAGGTGGTGTAACCATTACACACTCACAGGTGACACAAACACCTCCCCTAATGAAGATGACAGGCCAACATTGCTGCTGCTTCTTGTGATGAGGCGAGCTAGACGTGACAGGCCGACATCGCTGCCGCTCTCACACTCCGAGAATGAGAAATACGTACGTGCCGAGTTTGGGCATCATAATGAAATGCGCTTGGTGCTAGTATTTCGTATGCTCACACACTCCAAAGGTGACTTTTTGTTACAGCAGATCAGCTTCGATAACTTACCTCATCGGTGTTAACCACCACAGTTTATAGTTCAAGAAATCTGATTGCGTCGTGGAATAAACCGTAAGCGCAGGAGGCAACATAACTATCTCCATATTTGACAACTACTACTTCATTTCCGAGGTAGTACGCTCAGCAGCTCGGAAGTATCCCAAACATCGCCTTATGGCAGCTATGTTCTCCAGCCATTTTTCAATGATGAATTTGAAAGTTGGACGAAAGCACACATTCGAAATAAGGAAAATAGTATCCTAAACTATAATAGCTAGGTGTTCAGGGACGTTATCTGTACGGCGTGTTCTTCTTTCGACGAACTCAGTGCAGAACAAAGATGGCGTCCAAACACTGTATATACATGGAGAAATATTGTTGTATCCGACTCAGTATATCTTTATCAGCTACACTCGAGTTTGACGTAGTCCGTGGAACGCAGAAGCCAGCAGGCGCGAGTGGGCATAATATCTAGAGCGGATAAGCGTGCCTAGAAATATATGCATATCCTGTAAAACACTTGCCGGATGTGCAATGCAGTGAAGGAACAATCAGAGAGGTGGATCATTCTAGGCATGAGAAGCCGCGCCCTATTAAATTCAGGGCAAGGGAAGCTCTTCCAAAGACCAAAATAATAATACAAACGGTCCTAGCGCCCTCAACAGAATTGCGTTTCAGATGCTCGGACGTCCCTTACGCGTTGTTCTACGTCATTCCAACGCACAAGGGCTATGATACGGAAATGTTTCACCGCAAGCACCATCACTTGTCCACTTCAATGCACCTGGTACCCGTGCCAAGCCCTTTCATCAAAACTGTCTGAATCTTAACATGACCCTCCGCATCAGAAGCTGTATTCCACCGGTAGAGTTGCACCACATGACAAGGCCTTGGTGCCAACTGGCATCATCATGCAGGAACCAGGGGGGATATGACCATGCATGCCGAATGTAAGTCTGGCAGTGATCAGTCAAACGCCACATATCACCCATTCCCTTAAAGATACGAGAGTTCATAATCGAATCCAATGTGGGTAAATGGGATGTCCTGTTGAGAGGTCATGAACCTACTGACCTGCATTTGCGGGAGACACTACGAAATCGTAGCGCAAGCGTTTAGGATCAGCTCCCTATGACGGTGAAGGGAGAGTGTTTTTCGATGGCGCGTAGCCAAGCATCCGCACGAGGATTGATATTGGAGATGAGTTGGAGCTATGAGTGGATATCCATGACTGGTAGTGAAGCGAGTAAGTCAGTACTACGCCTGTTGGAGACTGATCTCCTCGGATTAAACTTCGCGAGGGTTGTACCGTGACTGAAAATCGCGATTGACCGAGCAAGGTAGACGGGGTAAGTAGAATTATGAAACAATTAATATTAAATTTAAACTAAATGAGGTGTACTGATTTTGGCGGAGGTCGGAATACGCCTTCCATGTAATTTAGCTTCTCTAGTCGTTCATGTCGTTCGTCGAAGCACTCCGTAGACCACGGCATGTATATCCATCCCAATCGATCCTCAACTTATCTTTTATGTCCCCTTCATCCTTCCCTTCACGCTCCTTACATTCCCCACCATGAACGATACTCTCTCCGTCTTAGCTTCACATTTCATTGGTTAGTATCATATTCTACCCCTTCATGACATCCTACTGACCGCTATCAGGAGTCATCATCTCTAGCATGTGAGCTTATTACATTCCATCCTGCATCGTTTATCATTTTATTTTTACTAGGTTCTATGGCTTTACTCTCGCCCAGACCTGGCGGTATTTCCGAACTTATCCAAAAGACAGATGGTCTATGAAGGCCTTGGTAAGCACCGCGCATCATGCATTCCATCCCAAATTCCAATTCTCAAGCCTCTTTTACAGGTAGCCTTTCTGTGGTCAGTCACCTGAAACTCGTTCTTTTTGCACTGTAATTCATGTTCCCCAGGGCGTTAGACACAGCACAGCTCGCCCTTGTCGCCGCATCAATATATCACTATACCATAGTTTGGCAAGGTGACATCACAATGTCATCCCATGTATCAAAGTATGTCATTTCGCACTTCTCGTTCTACTCATATTCACTTTTGATTAGAACATTCGAGGTGAGCTTCTCTCGTTTCATCATATCATAGTGTCGTAATTACTCATTACAGGCATCAATGGGAATTACTGTAGGTCGTTTAACGTTCCTTTCGGTCAGAAGCATCCTCACCCTATCATAGTCAATAATGGCTTTTCTGGTGCAATTGTACGTCTGTTATTGTTCTTCGTGGCGCTAAGGACTTATTCCGTTTTTTAGGACATATGCTCACCGTATATGGCGACGTGAGGTCTAAGCTAACAATCTCAAGAATCTACACTTATAATTCTTTAGTTAGCTTTGGAAACATTCTAGTCACATTTTTCATAGTAAGTCTGCGAAGTCTGCATTTGTGTCCCCGTTTACTCATAGTACCGGCGCCGCAGGTCCTTTTGGCATTGGCTGCGCTAGGTAAAGATAATCTGCTGTGAGCGTGATATGGTTGATCTATAACTTACAAACAGGATCCGGTGGAGGTAAGCCCAAATTTTACTTCAAGTCATCTCTTGCTCAACTCGGTCGCAGCAATGGTTGTCGAAACGTGTGTTTACTTGGTCCAACACTGGACTAATTGATACTCACATTTCTCCCAGTGTCCGTGATCCCTTGTGGGACAGCACTCACGTCAGCAACGTAAGCTAACCTTCACATCTCTCAGCCAACTTCCATACCTTATGCGACCCTCAGCTGCCTGCTTCTAGTTTTTACTTATCTTCGATGGCATGTGACTTTCTCATTGCCGCTACGCAAGTGTACCTGTTTCACAAGTCCCGGACCGGGATAGGAAGGTTCGTCCCGTCCATCGGTTTTCAGTCTTATGGGCTCATTTTTGTCAAGACTCGGTTCTCTTATCACCAGATTGACCGTGCTTGTCGTCAATGTGGGCTTGATAACTGCGTAATCGTGTCCCCCGTACAGCGCTGTTCCACGACTGACTCGTCATTTTAGCATAGATGTCACACTATTTCTCATACTGGTACGCATCTCTTTGGGAGAAGCGATCCCACTCACGATCTCTCCCCTTCAGTTTCTCGTCTGCCCTCGCAATGGCGCCTTTCTTGTACCATATATTCTCATGAGCCACTGTGCGTCTTCCGCTTTATCTTTCATCATAAACTTATCCACCCGCATTGCAGGTTATCTAAATAGTTTCCTCAGTGTGTAAGTTCATTCTCCCGCCTGAAGAACCAAAGCCTTAACCCCACAAGTCTTAACTCTCGTCTTGAGCTACGGGAACTGGTCGATAACGACGACGTATGCTATCCTGTTTTTCTCTGGTGTTGACCGTACCTGACGCGACGCCGTTGCAGTACGCTTGTCCCAGCATCTATACCATTGCTTCAGAATTGGCATGATGTAAACTTCAGGTCCCTCTAGCATGCTTCCCACACCGCGTTGTGCGATGCCCACTGAGGCATGCTTTGAAGCTAGCTGTGAGTGGCGATACCGCCGTACATACAATCCCAAGTCGAACCCTCTTGTAGGACATTAACACTGCACTGTACATTATTGCACGATCATTTCACCGCAAGTTGAACTACCAGTGAAATCAAATACGTATTTCATGTTGGCTGGCATATGGAGATCATGTTGAGCTCAAACAAGTACATATGTATACTATATAGTATTATACAGCAACTCGGAAGGTCGCTCCGTTTCATTGCGGAAAAATCTGTCGTAGAAATCATCAAAAATAAGCGCGGACGACTGAGTGCGAGTTGCCGCCATCAGAGGTTCCAGAACACGATCATTGAGATCATGCTAGTATGCGCTGACCCAGTTGGCTACTGTCTCCTGGACATAAGCTTCAGCGAGATTGTATATCATCACCGCTCGCTGGTAATCGATGTAAAGACGAGGGCGACTGCATATATGGATGCACTTTCACTGTCAGTAATTTGTGAGTTTGGGTCGAAATAAGGAATCCAGCATGCAGTTGAGTTGTCCAGGGATGTTAAAAGTTATCATCTGATATGCCGCATACTCTGCACACGCCAAGCTCGACGCGAGCCATGTAAATGATGTAGTCATGTGTGATTCGAGAGCTCTATCACTTAAGTTCAATGGCCAATAAGAAAGCCTGACGTGTAGTCAGCAATAAGGACTGGCAAGTTTGAAATTTGAAGCCTCACCTAAGATCTGGAAAAGCATCGAATGAGCATGTAGAGCATCGTTAGCTACATTATATTGATGTACCACCATGCAGTCACCGTATATAGGATGAATGTCCTGTTACACGAGAAAGCACTGGAGTTGGCAGCGATGAAGTGGTCGGTGATTTCGTCATGACGCGTGTCATCTAAGGTACAGTTGATCCCAAGCTGAACACGCTCTATGATAACATGCCTGACGTACGAAGTTGTAAATATCAGCGCCGATGAGTAAGCCGCATAATCTGCACTTCCAAGACACGACACGCGAAGATATCATGGTTAGGACAAGTTGAAGACAACTTTTCGGCGAATAACATCTTCATTCTGATCTGCAAATATTGTAGAGGGTGATGACCTGATATATGGAATGAAGCAAAAAGTATGTGAGAAAAACTGAATATACCTTAATGAAGAGAAGAGAATGGACGGTTTCTACATCTTTATCCACAGTGAGCGTGAATGCAACGTCAAATACTGTGGACACCTTACGTCCACGAAATGCTCTCGGATATATGGTCTGTCAAGGAGGGCTGAATGCTAACGCGTTAATGGGCTGTATCATGATGAAACCCAGCCTTTCGTACTAATTATAAGGAACTCATGACTCAGAATTGGCATCAGCATTTCATACCTCAATTGAATCCTGAAGAGCATCAGCCCAGTCGTGCCCCTGCCAGCACACCTTACAAGTGAGCAATTAGCATAGGATTCATAGTCGCTGGTATCGGTGTGGATATCCTGTGTGAGTAGGTCTTCAAGCTTCAGCGTCCTCATGGCATGTCATGTTGATAGCAAGAAGCATGCTCGAACTGAGTTTATAACTGCCAGGGATGGAAATATGCCTTTAATTTTACGTCCATGGGTCTTGCCAACTCTGAAGTCTTATTATCACAACCTCCACCGAGGATGTGCTTGTCATTCATGATGAAAGTGATGCATTGCAGTGGGTGTGAATGCTGAAATGACTAGATTATATGAAAGAGAAACATAATATATTTGAGAGCTCAAGCCAACATCAAAGCATTGCCTGCCCTTGTCCATCTCAGCTTGTGCTCATACCCTTCACTACTCTCTGTTCCTATCTCAGATCTCTCGGAGTCCAACAAAAGGTAGCCTCAGTTTGCAGTTGTTGCAAATTTTGATACTTAGTACTCAGGCTCGATTGATTGTCTAGACCAGGCAAGGTTTGCATGATCAAGTGCATGGGGCAAGATAGCAGAGCACTTACCCATAATAAGTAACTTCTCTCATGACTGAGAGCAATGATGCAATATTGTCCATTTAGGCTATTAGTTGTAGCTCCAAGTTGCATACAAACATATGTGGCTTAATAGTACCGGCTTACTTGCTCCCATGTTTTCATGCACGACTCGTCCTCGAGGAGCCGAGGCAGGCTCGCTCTATTCGAATGTTCCTGTCTTGTCTTACCCGAGTCATTGCCCGGGCCTGGTAATACTTGGTACGCAATCGCCTTCGAATATTTGCAATGTCATGTTGTTTTAACAGGCATGAAATTTATTTCGGCTCTTTCAACTTGTTTCAAGCTGTCAGGCGTATGCAGCACGTATGTTTCACATACACCTAGTATGGTTGGACCACCCGGCATGATCGCCTATGAGTCGGCGGTTCCAACGTTGCAACCAATAGGTAGCCTGCGCGGTAATCACATAGGTGCAACGGTGAATCGTAATCGGTGGTAGTCACGTCAATGTGCATGCAGAGTAGCGCGGTACGTCATAATCGGAGCGGTAATGCAACAGATTCAAAGAATGGACGTGTCATGCGCATACTTACTTGCCTTTTGATTTCAACTTCTACGCATCAGCACTAGTCTGAGCACAAGTCAAATCGATATCATATTGGCTAGTTACATTACACACGCACATCCGCCGGCACAAGTACAGTACTTGTCGTCCACCCTGTCATACAAATGATATCCTACTTTCGGCTTCCGGCTATGTAATCTACTGAATCGCATACCCAGACGCCACAAGCGCCTGTACAAACGGTTGCACTACCTTTGGATCACCTGCAGCTAGCAGTCCTTTCACGCGTGGATCCGCCTTCACCAGCGCCTGCCCCAAAAAACCTTGCAGATCGGGCACATACGCCACAGGGTCCACAGGCGCGCCATCCGCCGCTGCGAGTCGGGAATATGCAGCCTGATACCCCGCGGTCTGCTCCTCGAAGTCAATCTCCGTTATGCCAGTGCTCTGTTCTTCGTCCTTGGACTTGGCGAGATACTGTGGCTCGCTGAAGAGCTTGATGACAGAGACAAATGCTGGGGGCCTGCGAAAGGGACGTGAGTTAGTGGCAAGAAGGGGAAGGGGTACGCTTCACCAGCTCTGCGCGCTCGGAGGCGTAAGCATGATTGTGCTCTGCGTGAGCATGCGGATAAGGCCGACAGCTGCAACTTTCCTATCTTTGTGTGGCATCTTTGGCACTTGCGGGACGATGAAGTTGACAAGGATCTGCGACCAAAGCCTGCAAAATAAGACATGTGAGCAATGTGACAGATCTGGAGAGCAAGATGCGCCTTACTGTGGCTGAATCTCCTCGATAGCAGATATGACATAGTCTGGCCCGAGCCCGTCAACATTGACAGCCATGGTGAAGAGAAGGAAGTGTGAAAAGAGGTATACATATTTATCCGTTTTACTTGTCTGCATCCTTGTGAGCAACGTCATGACGAGTGCCTTAAAGTACTGTTTTAGCTGCGCCCTAACCAGCCAATGCTGTCAATTTCCGTTTCACCATAGCAAGAACACAAAAAGCTCACGGAGGTACATGCTGTACAACACCCTGCAGAAGTTCAAAGCCCCAGCCATCGTTGATTTTGGAGGGTATCAGGCGCTGCTGGATGACAGCCAGTACGGCTGCGATCTGCCCCGTCTTGACCATCTCAGCACCGTCGCGGGCGAGGAATGCTTTGAGGAGCTTCACGAGACCAGGGATGCTACCCTTTTGTTGCCAGCATGTGGGCGTCAGGAGGAAGGGGAGGAGGGAGCGATATTCGGATGGCACACCAGTGTTGTGAGCCTCTAGCATCTGTGCCAGAATTTGGAAGACGTAAGGGATATACTCTAGGAGATAACGTTAGAGGTGAGGGGATGGATGGGATTTTGGCTTCTTACGGTCTATGTCCTGTTGTAGAATAAACGTGAAAGGGCCAAAGAGCGCCTGTTCGAATGTAGGTAGAGTAGAAGGTGTACCGCTCACAACAAACCTACCAGGAGTGTTGGCTGAGATTCCTAGTATGCAACGAAGACGTACCTCAACAGCGCTGATATACTTTCAAAGATGTACTGGTCGAAATTTGGATTGCTCGGGTTCTTTGCAATAACGCCGAGGATATTGACCAGTCGTTGGAGGACTTGTTGATAGACAGGGGTGAGGGTTTGACGTGCGGTGACGATTATGCGCATCGCGCCTGCACACGGGAGTCAGCACCCGCCAGCACGGTATGCGATTGACTTACATTTCATCAGGTGGTCATTTTCGGCAACCTTTTCAGGAGGGCCAGCAGCTTCTATCTTGTTCAGGAGTGCATTGAGTAAGTCAGCAGCAAGATCGTGAATATCGGCTTGAGAGAATCTGGTCAGACCGTGAGCACAAGAATTTTGTTACACAAATCCGAACTTACAACAATTGTGTCCCCTTTTTGATGAACAGTATGCGATCAATCGTGATGGCAGCATATGTATACGTAACATAGTGGTCCGCATTCAAGTGCCGCACCAACAGAGGGAGCACCGACAGAAGTTGATCTCTCGTCAGCTGGTAAAAGTGTGAGCAGCGCTGAGGCGTTAGCTCATATCAAAATGCAAATACCTGGTTCCTGAAAGTCAAAAGGAATCGAATTGCATCGACATAGAGGATTTCGTGAATACTGCCAGCTGATGCTCGGAGATCCTGGTACACATGCTCGGAAAAGAACTTCACGACATCCACCAATGCATTCGTCGACGTGACACCATGCTTTTGTTGCCGTCAGATCGTAGCGCTCATCGACAAAAACTGATGCTCGCTCACCTGCGTTGTCGACGCCTCGGTTGCCACGGCAGTGAGCAAGTATATGGCACTGTCCTTCGCCTTCCAGTTCTGCGCGGGGTTTGAATTGTACTGCTGCAATCCTGAGGTGATCCACGACCCCACAATTTCCGTGGCCTCAGTTTGGTAACCCGAGCTCACTAACGCTTGCAGCACGTCTGCGGCTGCCTGACGTCGAGTTGCCACTTCTGATGCACTACCTCCGAAGGCCAAGTCAAGCCGAATGAACTCAAGTGGCTCATCTTCGAATTGCTCCATCTCATGGTCGCGTAGTCCAATATTAGGGATGATGACACCTTGTACGAGAGAGGCAATAGTATCACGCGAAGAGAAGAGCGATTTATAGTAACCCGACCGAATTGCGGTGGATATAAAACGCAAAGATTGAGAGACGAGCTGACAAGCCGATGCTAATGAGGTCGCTAAAAAACAAAACAAAACACTTGAAAACGTACAGCGTCATCCGCAACACCAGGAAGCTTGTTCGACCCGATGAGCTCCCATACGCTCTGTACAAATCCCTCGACAGCAGGTGAACGTGATAGTTGGTCTGGGAAAAGTTTGATGTAAAGCTGTTACGTATGTGAGCATTTCTTCGTTCATTCCAATATATTGCAAACCTCGCCAATCTCGAAAATTTTAGTCTTCAACTGCGCAGGCAGTGATGGCTGTGTTTCATCAGGCTAAATGACAGGTCAGTAACTGGCAATGGACGGCAAAGACGTTGCTCACATCAGATCGAAGCTCTGCCGGGTCCCATGACATGAAACGCTGAAATATCCCAGTTTGTGGAGCAAAAAAGGAGTCGTGAGCATCTTCGATACCCGGGGGTAGATCTTGACACGTAAAATCGTAGAATATATCAATGAGAATAATCTGAGCTTGTGTTACGATAGCAATATTAGGTGGTGCAGGGGAGGAAAGCAGGATGGTTGCAGTTTGATTGGAAAGATCAAGAAAGGGTTGCATGAAACGTGATAACACGAAGTTGATCTCCGTGAATAGCTCATCCGAGCGAACTTGGGCTCGCCATTGGTTGAAGATCGAGTGAGCGGTCTGCAAGACCCCAACGTTGATGCTGTAGTCCGTTTGTGAGAGTGATGAAATGAGTTGCTGTTATGGAAGCGTCAGATAGCGGGCCCGTGGTTTGAATGGATAACGCACGTCAATGAGATCAGTCCATTTTACTGGAAAGTCAAGTTCGGCGATCAGAGCAACAGACTCAGCAATTTGAGCACGAATCGCTTTATCTGTAGGATCTGATAGCGCAATCATGGCTGGGACGAGCTGGGATCGGAGGGCTGCTTTGTCTGCTTCCGGGAGGGGTTCGTCATCCTGTTTGAACCACAGATGAGATGAGTTAGCATGATCAAAAAGATTTTTGCGCACCTCCTCCCATCGTAGTTTAGCAACATTTTTGAGATATATTCCACCTGCTAGGCGCGTTGAGCGATCGTAGGATCCGTTGAGGATCAGCCTAAGGAGGTGTGCCAGGAATCCCTGTTGTGATGCAAGTGCATGCAGTTGTTGTTCTGCTTGTTTCCTAGAAGCAGGCTGGAGGGAAGATTGAAGGAGAGAAGCGATATCGGACATCTCTGCTTTGCCCTAGACAATCTCGCCAGTTAGCTTCTCGCGAAGTTCAATACAGAATGATTCTTTCATTGGACGCGTGCTCTTTGTTTGGCTTTTCTTTGTCTGAAGCCCTTTCAGGCAAACCCCTAAATTATGTGTAGCTCATAAACCCTACCAAGTACTTTAGTAATTGAAATCGTTGTTATGATATTCCTCGGATAGTCCAATCCAAGGCCTGTTTGCCCCCAGCTTTTACATCCCACACCTGTGTAATGAATTCACTGTCCAATGCCCATCCACTCATCAATCTGTTCCCAAGTCTTCTCCCGCATAGTGGACCACACACGGCGCCTTTTATGGTGGCAATCCTTGCACCACCCCTCGTCTTGCCACGAAATGAGCATCAACGCAGACAATCCGCAAAGCGGGTCATGCCGATAGCGGTCATAAATGCCTGAGTCGTGCACGAGCCGAACCCATGCTTCGCACCTCGCCGCCATCGGGAGACAGCGTTTTGGCCCCAAGGCGGGGGACGAAATGACTGGTTTCTCGTCAGGGATATTAATATCGACACGGTTTGGACAGGCCAAAGATGGCTGTTCTCGGGCTGCTGCTTGCACCCATATGCCACTAAGCTGTTCTCGCATCCGAATAAGGCGCCGCTCATCCGAGCGACTTATTTGCTCAGATTGACTGAATTCGTCCACGTCACCCAAGCCAAACCCAGATGTTCGTGCCATTTCATAGAATGCAGGCTTCAAAATGTCATTAATCCCATACGCCCGCGAAAGGGCGGCAACTTGTGCAGCATTGGAACGCAGTTCTGAGCCAGCATGCAGGCCTCCGAGATTAGATGACCAGTCATCAGTGAGCAGTTTAACAGCCCACAACCGATCTGCTTCAAATCCCAGGATTGTGGTCGCGCGGATGAGGGATACAAGGGTGGGAAATCGGATATCACCGCGACACGCACTACGTATTCATAATTGAGTCTATATCAAGCACAGGATAGGGGCTACTGACACAGGGTTATCATAGAATAGAAGCAGTGCCTCTAGATCTTTTTCCTCAAGCTTGGTCAGGTGGTAAATTTTCTCGTCTTCGTCTTCCCCAGTGACGGTATCATACCCAATGTGTTTATCTTCGTCCTTGAAGATATTCGCAAAGAACCCCGAGTGTCGCACGAGCCATGACCGATGCACCCGGAAGAGTATTCCGGAGACTTGAAGAATGGTGTTCCCATCCTCTAGCCAAAATACCTCATGCCTGGGCATACGGTATAGACGCGTAGGCTTGCGCACTGTAATTCCAGTTGTACATATGGTCAAGGCGCTGGGCTGGTGTTCTTGAGAGGATTGGCGTTTACGCTTTTCTCTCCGCTCTGGGATACCGTCAATTGCTTCAAGGGATGCAGAATGAGACTTGCTCCTGGCAAATACACCGTCATGTGACATAGTAAATTGAAAGTTCATGGCTGATTCTACTCGTTGAAACGTTGAAGTCACGTACAAGTCATAACGAAAGGGATTATTATATAAGCGTTGCTTTAACCTTATATCACGTGATGACACTATCGTAGCTTTACTTAAGCTGAAGCATTATCGAAAATCGCCCAAGGCATCGCTGACTCCGATAGAGATGGCCTGTGTCAAGCATACATCACTCAGTCGGAATTGGTATAATGCTATCCGAACTCATGTGTATCGGCCAGGACTGCTCACCCTTGAGTTGCGTTTCAAATTCATTTCTGCTGGTGCTAACATATTCGTTGGAAGTCCGTTGTCTCTGGAACGAGCGCCGGTGGGCCACGTCACCACGAGATGGGAAGCCTCGGGCAATGAGACATTCTCCCCGAACTTACGTCAGTTGACATGTCGACATGTCGACAAGATGAACCAAAAGAAGTGTTATTCTAATTACGAGGAGCAGTTTAATTGGACCGGCCCATCCAATTACAAATGAATTTGTGCTCCGGGACTATTTGTATGCTCGGGAATGGTGTCGGGCATGATCACTTGAGTGGCCACGCCGAAACTGGATCTTTGAAGGATAGTAAGTCCAACTGAATTTAAGTTCCGATAAGTAGTATATGTCGTCCGTCTCGTGATAAGTCCTGCGCAGTACGTACATATAGTATTGTTTCTTTGAAGAAAGCATTGATTATTCGTCTTAGGAACCAAATTGATCTTCTCCGGTCGAAGCTCAAATCAGCTTCCTGCTATATAGAGGGCAGAGGGTTACTCATTGAGTAAACTCAACGGTTCTTCATCCACCCACCATGGATTTCCCTGGTCAAACGAGAGAAGTGGATGCAGCTCACAATCAGTCCGCCAGCGCTGCGTCCAAGGATGGACCCCACCCTCACCTGCCGTTTACCTTCTTCGATCCAGCCAGTATGCACGAGTTGGAACGGACCATGACAGCACGATCTACTCGGTCCCACATCCGTCCGCTAGACAACCTTCCCCCTCCACCTTTACCGAAATCTAAAAAAATTAATAATCGCAAATCCACGATATCTATCGCCATGGAAAGTGGCTCTGGTGATGACGGCTTTGATTTTGAGCTGACTTTGAAGGACCTCGTTCGACGGTATGTGATTCGCTATCATCTCACCACTGGCTGTAACGTGTCGCAGACGGGGTGAAGAATCCATCAAGGCCCGTGAGTTGGGTGTGATGTTCAATGATTTACGCGTAGTTGGTCTTGGAGCACGTGCATCACTGCAGCCCACAATGGGCTCGATGTTAAATCCCTTCACTGCGCTTAACAACATCACAACAATGCGCAGTCCCCCAATCCGTGACATTCTGTCAGGCTTTGAAGGTGTGGTAATGCCAGGAGAAATGTTGCGTAAGTCTAGGTTGTATTTCACTTGGTCACCTGTATTCTGACTTCCACCAGTTGTTCTGGGCCGTCCTGGTTCAGGCTGTAGCACGTTCTTGAAAGTACTTTCCAATCAGACGTCGGAGTACCACGCTGTCGAAGGTGATGTGTGGTATGACTCCTTTACCCCTGAGGAAATAGCCAAGCAATATCGGGGCGATGTCATTTACTGTCCTGAAGATGATGTCCATTTTCCCACACTCACAGTTGAGCAGACATTATCCTTTGCAATCAAAACCCGCACACCACATGCGCGCTTCATCGATCAGTCCCGCGAGCAGTTTAATCGCGACGTGGTCGACATTCTAATCAGAATCTTCGGACTGCACCACGCACGTAATACCGTTGTTGGGAACGCTGCTATACGAGGCGTATCAGGTGGAGAGAAGAAGCGTGTTTCTATCGCAGAGGCTTTGTCATGCAGGAGCTTAATCAGCGCCTGGGACAAGTTTGTTGTCCTTTGATTCACCGTCTGCGATGAGCGCTGATGACTTGTAGCTCGACCCGCGGTCTGGATGCGTCGACAGCGTTAGAGTTCATCCAAGCACTGCGCATCGGCACCGATATCGGTCGGATTACGACAGTCGTCTCTCTTTACCAAGCCGGTGAACAGTTGTACAACTTGTTTGACAAGGTATGCGTGATCTCCGAAGGCCGAATGGTCTATTTTGGGCCTGCAAAAGAGGCGCGGCAGTATTTTGTGGATATGGGATATGAACCTTACCACCGACAAACGACGTCTGATTTTCTTGTTTCCGGTACGTATTGGTGTGATGGTCCTAGTCATAATCTAAAATTTTCCAGTCACGGATCCAAATGCGAGAAATACCCGTGCTGAGTTTGAAGGGTCAATACCCAGAACGGCTGAGGAAATGGCAGCTTACTTCCTCGCATCTCCGCTAGGGCAAGCTAATCGTCAATCAATTGATAATTATCGCAATCTTTACGTGGGCAAAACCGAACGCAAGGAGGCATACAGTCTTAGTGCGGGGATGGAGCATGCACGTCATGCGCCCAAGAGTAACTCCTATACGATATCAATTCCAATGCAAGTCAGGGCAGTAATGGTCCGCCGGGTTCAGATAATAATGGGCGATATCACGTCCCAAGTGGTGCAACTTGTGTGCGTACCAATTATATGCTCATGTCAACATAACGTATTGATGGCCCCTTAGTGCACAAATATTCCAAGCCATCGTGATGGGCACCGTCTTCTACCACCTCCCTGACGCAACCTCTGGTTACTTCTCTCGCGGGGGTATCTTATTCTTGTCTGTTCTTCAGCATTTTTCTGTCCACGAAGTTTCTAATCAGTATATAGCGCATTGTTTTTCGGTGCCTTGTCTGCTATGGCAGAAATACCTGCCCTTTATGCTCAGCGTCCCATAGTTCTCCGTCATCACAAGGCAGCGATGTATTATCCATTCATCGAAAGTCTGGCTCACACGGTTGTCGATATACCAATCACGTTCGTCATCCAGGGCGTCTTCTCTGTACTTTTGTACTTCTTGGTCGACCTTCAGAGGACAGTATCGCAGTTCTTGTGAGTGGATTCCTGTCTACAAGTTTACGCTACAAATCTAATATGCTTCTTTGTTAGTATATTCTTCTTGGTGGTATTCACGATGACGACCGCGATGAAAGGATTTTTCAGGCTGGTCGCTGCTGCTTTCAAGGAGGAGTCTAGTGCTACATCAGTAGCTGGCATTGGTGTTCTGGTCTTCTCACTGTACACCGGTTATACTATTCCTCGGCTCAGCATTCCGGGTGCCTTGCGCTGGATCACTTACTTGAATGTAGGGTGACGTCTTGTTCTTCAAGTGCTGCGCTGAAACATCTATCGCAGCCTCTCGGGTTCGGTTTTGAATCATTGATGATGAACGAATTCCATACTTTGAACGGGACATGCTCTACCTTGGTCCCCCAGGGCCCTGGATATGAAAATGTATCGCTGGCCAATCAGGTCTGCACCACAGTTGGAGCTCAGCCTGGAATGTCAACTGTCGACGGTAATGCCTTCACTTACCTGTCTTATGATTACAAGTATAGTGATCTTTGGCGCGTACGTCCCAATCTGATTTCCTGATCCTGGTTTATGACAGCTGAAGTTCTTTTGTATCAGGATTACGGCATTATCTGTGCATTCGGTATCGGCTTCCTTCTGATGTTGCTCTTTGCCACTGAATTCAACACCGGCTCCGCATTTGATTCTGCTGTCACTCTCTTCAAACAGTCTAAGGGCGCAGGGTCTGTTGGACCCGTCAATGTACGAAGAGATGAGGAAAAGGGGGCACCACCATCGGCACCTGATGAAAATGCACACAAGCAAAGCAAAGCACCTCATGAAAAGAAAAAACATGGGCCGCCAGATACTTTCACCTGGCACCATGTGCAGTACGTTGTTCCCATTTCAGGTGGATCAGAGAGGAGGTTGTTGGACGATGTCTCTGGTTATGTTGCACCTGGAAAGCTCACTGCCCTCATGGGTGAATCGGGGGCGGGAAAGGTTATTGACATCTTACTACTCAACCTTGCTGTAGACTGACAAGACCGCGATAGACTACCCTGCTCAATGTCCTTGCCCAACGCGTCGATGTTGGTGTCATTTCGGGTGACCGTTTCATCAACGGACAACCACTCCCCTCAGATTTCCAAGCACAGACGTAGGTAAAAGCCACATTGTCGATGGGCAACGCTAAAACTACTTTCAGGGGATATTGTCAGCAGACGGATACTCATCTACCCCAAGCTACTGTTAGGGAGACCATTCTTTCTTCAGCTCATCTTAGACAATCGGAGTTTGTCCCTATGGAGGAGATTCAAGCCCAGTGTGTCCTCTTGTTTTGCATTGCACCATCGACAGTTCCGACTGATATCATTTAGCGTTGACAAGTGCCTCCAAATGTGTGGCCTCGAGGCCTATGCAGACGCAGTTGTGGGCTCGTTGGGCGTTGAACATAAAAAGCGCACGACAATAGCCGTTGAACTGGCCGCTAAGGTATGTACGTCTTTGAAGATGTAGCATTCTCTTCCAACCTAGCGTGCCAACAGCCCAAACTTCTTCTCTTCCTTGATGAACCTACGTCTGGTCTCGATTCCCAATCGGCTTGGGCTATCATAACATTCCTCCGCGAGCTCGCCGATAGTGGACAAGCCATCTTGTGCACGTGAGTCTTGTATACATCTGATAGTGTTCTCATTCTGAACTTCATCAGCATTCACCAACCTTCCGGGGAGCTTTTCCAATTGTTTGACAAACTTCTCCTCCTTCGCAAGGGCGGCCAAACCGTCTACTTTGGTGACATCGGTGACAAGTCTTCTACGATGTTGCAATATTTCGAACGTAATGGAGCCCCACCCTGTGACGAGGATGCCAACCCGTAAGTCTTTTGTTGGTTCAGTTGTTTGTAGAGTTAAGCTCCGATAGTGCGGAATACATGCTTGATGTCATTGGTGCTGGAGCAACCGCGAGCACGTCTGTTGATTGGCATAATGTCTGGCGAATTTCGCCGGAAGCCGCCGCGCTTGAAGATGAGCTTGGGCGCATTCATGCTGAAGGTCGCTCTCGCCCCATTGTCCAGACCGAGCTACATACCCAGTATGCTACTTCATGGAAGCACCAGACCATCGCTCTTACACAGCGCAACTTCCAAGCATACTGGCGGAATCCAACCTACTTGATGGCAAAGATCGTTCTCAATATCGCTGGTGGTCTATTGATTGGCTTCACATTCTTCAACACCAAAGACTCCCTCCAGGGTTCACAGAACAAACTCTTTGTATGAGTTCCGACATTTGATGAAGTGGCTTTGTTCGCTAATTAGTATCACAGGCGATTTTCTTGGCCACAATTTTGTGTGTTCCCCTTTCTCAACAGATGCAGGCGGTCTACATCGACATTCGGTCGATTTATGAAGTCCGGGAGCGCCAGAGCAGGATGTACAAGTGGACTGCTCTCGTCACCTCTCAAATCCTCGTCGAGATACCTTGGAACATTTTCTGCTCGTCGATCTTTTTTGTTTGTTGGTACTGGACAGTCGGATTCCCTACCGACCGGGCTGGATACACCTATCTGATGTATGGTGTCATATTCCCGCTGTATTACACGACGATCGCACTCGCAATAGCTTCCATGGCTCCAACTGCGTTCATTGCTTCATTGTTGTTTAGCACGCTCTTCTCATTTGTCGTCATATTGTGAGCCAAATTTATAAACTGATAACATCGCAGCTTGCTGATTTATGGCCTAGTAATGGTGTATTACAGCCATTCAGTCAGTTGGGTTGGTGGCGATGGATGTACAGGGTTTCGCCTTTCACCTATCTCATCGAAGGCCTTTTCGGTCAAGGTTTGTGTTTAGGTTTGGATTCTGTATCGAGTTCAACTTGCTCTTAGCGGTCAGCGGTCAGGCGATTATTTGCACGTCAGCGGAGCTTGTTCCAATCGTTCCACCCTCGGGACTCTCGTGTGCCGATTATATGGACCCTTTTATGTCTTACGCGGGCGGATATCTAGCAAACCCCGACGCGACATCGAGCTGCCTCTACTGTCCTTTCCAAACGACGGACCAGTACATGTATGTTGGATTCAATATTGAGTATGCTCACCGCTGGCGTGACGTTGGTATTATGCTTGGTGTCACTTTGTTCAATGTGAGTTGTGCTCCTTGTTGCTCACTGAGTGTTCACCAAGATATCTACTTTTCCAAGGTTGTTGCAATTTTCGCCCTCACATACGTATTTCGCATTCGGAAGGGCAATTTTTTGTCCTTGCTCAAGCGCAAGCTGTAGCACAAGGGTTATGCAGTGAAATATGAATGATACCGGGATCTCAGAGGTGTGTACATAATGTATATACAGAGTCCATGTAGTGTGTTCTATCTCGTTGTATTGACAAATGGATTATGACGGTAAACTTGAACCCTTACTGTAATCATATCTGTAGACACTGACTGCATCCAAAATCAACCACCAATCGCATCCTCTTCAAACATTGCGTCGTCGAACTTCAATGTAGAAGAATGACCTTCTCTACCGCTAATTGAACCCAAGGGTATATTGTTTTCCTGTCGCATGGTCTTCTTGCCCTTGATCACGAAGGACTTGAAATACTCAATAATTGTATCGCCAAGGACAAATGCAGGCCAAGCAGCCCTCCGCCACATACTAACTCCAGGCTTGTGGATTGTACTGTATGGTTGTAAGGCGATAACGATCCATGTCGTGACAAAAGTGAGCAACAAAGATACCCAAACATAGCGCGCGATCGTCTCTAGGGAGCCGGGATTAATTTCGCGCACGTTCATCCCAAAGACCGACTATTCAATCAGTGAGCGCTTTCGTTCGTGTTTTATATCTAAACACGTACAGCAGTAAAACTGGCAGGCAAGAAGATCATGGTCAGGTATGATATCTGCAGAAGACATGAGCTCCGTCGCTGTATATATAGCTGCCAGCGCACCTGTTTCATCGCTGCAGAGTCTCGAAGGGTCGCCATCGTTAACCTGAATGTTTGACGACTATCCTCAATGTTGACAGTTGCAAATGCCAAATCTGTGGCATTCTTTAATCGACTGATGAACATCTCACATCGCCTGCGCAACCTGTCGATTTCGGAAAGGAGGTTCTTGCATTCTCGTTGCATCAACTCTTCAGTAGTACCCTTATTTTCTGAATCTTCCATTGCAGGGTTTGGAGTCTCCATAACAAATGTGACCGATAGCTCGAAATCATGAAGGAGGGATTGGTACTGGAGGAGGTGCGCCTGAAGGCTATGGAGGTTATAGTTAAGGTCCGCCATAGCGCTGAAGTCGGAGGCATTCAAGATTACTTCCTGAGCATGATGAGCCTTCTCCACAACTCGAACAAATTGCACACGCACCAAATCTTTGATGCGGTTATACAACACTTCAAATGCCTCATCCCATGCATACAGTGCGTACCACAAGATTGCCAGAAAGAAAAAGGTTGGATCTTCAGATGCTTTGGATATTTTATTCCAGTAAACACTTCCACCTGCGCGTTCCATAACTTGGTGCAAGCGCTCGGCAGTGGTGCGACCACGCAGCGCAGGATGATACGTTATGATTGTAGAGGAATTCTTAACGCGGATCATATGAATTGCCAGAAGGTCGATGAGAAGGACATGTTCGCCTATGAAAGGATTCAGACCAAACCGTGGTAAAAGCAAGTACGGATTACCGTGTAGGTGAAGGGGTGACATGACATCTATAGTATTCTTCCTTTCATTCCGTTCTGTATGTTTTGTGAACAGAAGCGGTCAACTATTAAACATTTAACGAACTCGTGCCCGTTGAGCTAGATTGTGTCTTCGTTTTCTTCTCTGTGGTCCGGATAAAAGGAAGGATGACTGTGATATCTACTGCAAAACAACAGATTAACAACCTCTAGACCAAAAGGCAGTCATTAGACGTACGATCCCCCACTCCATGTTGAACCTCTTCCTGGTATCGCGAAGGAATCCAGTTTGCGGAAGATGAAAAGAAGAATGGCTCGATGTTATACCTATGAAAGGAAATTCCAGCGCCAAATTGGAAAAATTCGAGTCGGAACACAAACTTTGTCCCCAACATCTTCAAAACGGATTCCGACAAGTTATCCACGAATAACGCTCGAACGCGGACATTCTCCCGGACCTGATTGTGGTCGTGATCATTAGTTTGACGAGATGGGGTAAAAACGATGCTTTCCTCCTGCAATTTCGACCAGAATTCCTTTTCCTTCTCTTCCGATGACACCTCGATGTGATGCAACCCTTGCTCGCGTGTTTTGAATTGACCGTCGCCCGCTACGTCAATGGTATATATGACGCACGACTTTATGGTGCCCGCACATTGTGTCAACATCTGGCTGCGCTTCACTGGAATCGGACTCCAGTTGCCGAAAAGTTCTTGCGGGTATCCTTGCCATTCATGTTTGCCCTTTTGAAACGATGGCTCAGAGGATGAAAGGTCGGTGTTGAAATCTACCCAAGGCCATGGTCCCGAGGGTGCCGCATGACGATATCTGAACCAAATCAAGAGGACACATCTTCCTCAATATCTGAAAGGTGTGAAAGATGAGAATTCTTACACTGGTACTGGAATCGAACACGTCTGCGTGTCTAACACCGTACTCGATGTGTTCTTGGATGACATATCAGGGAAAAGGTAGTAAAGGCCCACTTCGTTTCTGCCTACTGGACTGGAGGGGGCGTGTATTCACTCGTGGACGAAATGTTGGCGCGCCTAAAATACCCAGTCTCGGATCTCGGTTACACCTAGGCGCTCAACGCTCATTAATATTGACTAGCTCATTGAAAACTCGAATTGGAATGGCAAGAACACTCCATTTTAGACGACAGTCGAGGCCCACCTCCGTTCGATTCAATGTAGAAAAGCTAGGAACGCCTCAAATGTGAAAGGAACAAGTTTCGCTTGTTTGAGTCTCTTAGCCTCATCCGAGCCTTATCTACTGGATTAGGGAGCATGCAATTGTGCGAAATCACGCTTCTGATACGCTTTTGCCTCGCTCCGAAAAGACCCTCAGTGGTTGACGGTGAGAAAAAGTGTTTTGGCCACAGTGCTGGAGGTGATGTTGTAGTGTCAGACCGGCATATAGTCCTCGCCGTACACGTGGGGAACAACACGGTGCAGCAACATCAAAAATCGCTTTTGTCGTAGCTTGTGTCATTGCGGTATATAAATATTGAATTTATTTCTCTCGCAGCTTGTGTCTGCAGTGTATGAAGAAGGCTTCTTACTGTCCCTACCGACGTGCATTGGTAGTTCTTCCTCTGATGAAGTTAAACTTTCGTGTAGTCCTTCATGAGCCCACAACGAGGCAGCTCGCCTCGCTAGACTCATAAGTCAAAAGAGTACGTTACAGGACGTCGATCTAGATGATCACGAGGCTGTGGTCGAAGAGAACCGACGGCGTTTTGAAAGGAACGCAGCAATGGCCCTTTTTACGTGATGACCCAAATTGCGTCGAAACGATGAAGATTTTTTAGAAGGACCCGCACCCGAACCTCTACCCCTTTTGCACAAACTGCGGAAGATGACTAAGGCTGCCGCCTTCTTTAAAACACTAACTTCAACAATAAGGAAGATCGTTGAGAAGCTCACTGGTGAAGACACCACGAAGGGGTCACAAGAGCAATCATTAGCTAATATGTCTTCCATAGAGGGGGAAAGGTTTTCACCAGCACTAATACAGTAATACACCGTCATTTGAGTTTCCACCATCATTTGGGTTCAAGTCAGATAACACTCAATCCTGCACCATTTCAGTCATAATTTTTGTTGGATATTTGTATTTCATGCACAACTACATACCACCAACATCTGTATACTAGTCATGACCTCCACTTTTCATATTGTCAAGCTCTGCAAGTGATCCCACAAGCCAACAACATGCCAGTCAAGAGTGTCTGAAGTAGTCTATTAGCAAATCTAATCAATAGAATGAAGTAAGATGCAAGCCTAATTTGATTGATGCAAATCATTTGCCATGACACAGTCACATTGAGCTCAGTATCATTGTTTAACAGCTCACATCAGCAAGTGTGCAAAGGCCTGACAGCACCTGGTCACCACCTGAATGTCCTGGCAGCAACCTGGATATCCTGAACCTCTGGGAGGTATTTCATTCTCACACATGACAGATGAATGATCACCAGCAGTGGAAAAAGATGTAGTACAACTTCTTACTCATACTATACCAGTGTACCATACATTTGCTGTAATGTCACTCAATTTTGGGTCTTGTGATTCATTCCCTACAACACCCAAAGAGTTTGGAGTCAAATGGCAAGTCAAGACATTATCAAACTGCTACTAGTACTAATTTGAGCCTCTAGTAGTTCTTGCTCTGAACTCCCCAGCCTAGTCAAACCACACCTTCTTGATTCAGATGAACCTACTACCACCACCACTAGATTTGGACCATGATGATGGCCTGCCACAGATCAAAAAACAGTCAGTCCAAGTCATGCAATCACTCACTGGCACAAGATTCTCATGCCAAAATTTCTCACCAGTCATCATCTATTTTGGTGCCTCAAAATACTCTCTGATCCCAATGGACCTTTCAAATACAGTGAGACACATCATCTCACAGGCTCTAGCTTATCTTTGACCATAGGGTAACAAGTCAAAGGAATTTCATGGTTTCATCTCTATCACCATTAAAGTTAGGTGGGGTACAGATCTTTCATTCAATGGGTTTCAGCATGTCATCTTCTGAGTCAGAATCATCAGATTCACTGTCAGAGGGTTCCAGTTCTGGTGGGGAAAATCTAGGATAGGGACCCTCAATGATAGAGGGTTCAGACTCGGGTTCTGAGTTAGGTTCAGAGTTGGAATCAGGTGGTGGGGCGTCTGGTATTTCTTTGTCTCTGTCTTCTACAGGTGCTGGTGTGGGTACTTCAGAGGAAGTACTGACACTGTGAGAAAAGGATGGGCCTGGAACAGCAAGTGCAGGAAGGACAGGGGTGCGAGGAGGTTCAAAGGTTCCTTGCAAAGATGATTTTCTGAGAGAGGTTGGTGGATAAGGGCAAAAGGCTTCTGTGTAGGCTTGCTGCCTTCTTGGGTCTTGGACTTTCTTTAGTCCTTTTGTAGAAAAGGGGTTTGGTGCCACTTTGGCAATCAATCAGTTTCATGGGTTCAAAAGGATAGTCCCTACAGATGGGGGGGTTCAAAGGAAACTTAAATCTTTTGTTATAAACTCAGATAGAGTCATGCCAATAAAGGCTTAGTCAAGATCAGGACCAACTGAAGCAAAGCTTTGTTGGGCTGTGGACTCCCACAGAATCTGATTATCTAGACTCCTGCAGGATCTAGAGCTTATCAAGGACAAAGGCTAGCCTCCTTCCCAAGGAGCTAGAGTTCAAGTATCAGAGAGAACCGAGGAGATTCAAGTTAGAGAAATACAAGCAGTAACTAAGGTCTTTAAATAGGTAAAGGAAGCGAGCATGGACCAAGGGTAATAGTACAGGAAAGGAAGGTTTATGAGAAGCATAGTGTCACAAATGCCTCCCAAAGTCCCTAAATCTCCCTTTACAATTCCTTTAGCGCCTACTACATGTGTTGCTCCTATGACAGAAGATGAAGAAGTGTTCTATGATTGTCTTTAGATAAGATAAGATAAGATTAGATAACATCATGTGACATGATCCAGAACATTCTATGATATCATTACTATTATTAGTCTCAGGTACATCATACAATTCTCATTCTATTTAATGATTGGCTAGTAGTTAGAACTCAGTTCCAGTCTCAGTTTCAATTAGTGTATATAGTTAGTCAATTGTAGTCAGTAGTTCTTCAGTTTAAACCTCTTGTGCATTCATCATTGAATCAACCCAAGGCATACTTGCTCTATTCTCTTTGTGATATCCTGTTTAAGTTCTAGTCTCTGCCCATAGTGTTTATTTGTTTAGTGGGTTGTGACAGAGATCAAGATTGTCATATCCCATACATTCGCGCTTCTCATCCAAAGTTCCAGATGTCAGATCTGATCAGATCAGATCCACAGATCCATACCAGATCCATCACAATAAGCTTCTTCATTCATATCCTATTCATATAACATTAAACACTGCTTATTTCCTCCATTTAGTATATCTTCCCTTCCGGTATATCAGTTATGTTTACTTCTGGCTATGTTTACTGATCCATTCACCTGTGATTAACTTCCGGCTTATGTTTGACTTCTAATAAGCGTTGCTTATACATTGCGATACTTTGTGCATAGCCTCTTGTGTAGTTCTATCGTATATAAACTCTTGTATATGTCCTTAGTACCCCAGTTTGAATATCATCTTAGATTGTCCTCATTCTGTTATCCGGACTCGAGTCTTATCAACTCTTGTCACCCTCTGAGACTTAAGGATTGTATCCGATAGTCTAAACGCATCTGCCTCTATCTTCGGATAGTCTATACTCTGTTAGTTTCTAGTCTTAGACTTATCTAGACTAGCCTATATACTTCTGTCTGATATCCGGATGCCATCCAGATAGTATATGATACTATTCCTTATCTTTGGATAGGAATACAATACTTGTCTCTACATCCAGATACCATATGATAGTTGTCCGGACCTTCGGATATGCTACAATAGCCATCTGGATTTTCGGATACAATAAGTATAGTATTCTGAAATATGGGGCTATAATCAGGAAAGGGGCACAGCATATGAGCTGAGGCCGAAGCCCTTCGGATCCGAACCCATTTGAGTACAACCTTAACAAAGATCAACTACCAAGCCAACTATGACTTCTACTTAGAGCACCTGTTCAAGTGCATGCCATGGGCCTGTGGTGTCATGGACTACTTCAACAAGGAGGTTTTTGGTGCCACCAACCAGTCTTGTGTATCAGCCCCTGGCGACTCTCCTACTGTCTCTCAACCTTGAACATGGGAAGATGATCTCTTCAATGAACTTAATGCTCCTACTCAGGCTTTGACTCTTGCCCCTTTACCTGCCACTAGCTCAGCAATGGTCAATATCACCTCCAGCTACCATACCTCCATGTCCATCAGTCAAGGACAAACTCTGTCCTCAACTGCGCAGCTGCAACTTGGCATTAGCCAGTTGTTACTGGGTATTACCAATGAGCCACCAGAACGTGAGAAAGCCATATGTGTCACCCATCATGGAGGCACCAGAGTAGCTGCTCCTAAGGCTGGAAGGGGGAGAGGGAGAGGGAAGTGGTGATGGATAGATTTTTAGTATTTTAGTTGCTCAGACAAGATGTGAATTTAGAATAGTGAAGTTAAAATTAGAATAATATTTGAATACTTGCAGAGTCCTTAGAAATCTATTTCTGTCTTACAATTCATCTTGAGCCTTACAATGCTTACATAATCTTGTCTGGTACTCGCACCATTGCAAGGCATCATAATGTGGGAACGATTCCTTGTAAGACACTTGAAAGATTATCTCCATCATTGCGAAGCCTTAAAAGGCAGTGTGTGAAAATTATGCCTTAAAATGTATTATGAGGCCCTAAAATGGTTCCTAGAAATTTCCGACAAATTTTGATATCATCACCACTCTTCACATGTCACATTTTATGCACCTCCATTCAAATTTCGAATCTCCCACATCCTTTTCTCATCCTCCAATGCATACCTCCAATGTTGTTAATCCTTTGTTAATTCTGCTGGCACAGACATCATTTCTGCATCTCACAATAACCAAGTCTGTGATGAACCATACATTTTAGCACCCACCCCCACCACAATGTGTCACTTTCATCATGAATGACAAGCATCTCCTCAGCAGAGGTTGTGATAATAAGACTTCAGAGTTGGCAAAACCCATGGATGTAAAATCAAAGGCAAATTTCCATCCCTGGCAGTTATAACCCAGTTCAAGCATGCTTCTTGCTATCAACATGACATTCCACAATGCATGCATCCAAGTTGCCGGGGATGCTGAAGGCCTACTCATGCAGGATATCCACACCAATACCAGTGACTATGAATCCTATGCTAATCACTCACTTGTAAGGTGTGCTGGGGCGTGACTGGGCTGATACTCTTCAGGATGCAATTGAGGTATGAAATGCTGGTGCGTCATGAGTCTCTTAGTACAAAAGGCTGAGTCTCATCATGATACAGCCTGTCAGCATTCAGTCCTCTTTGACCATATATCCAAGGGCATCTTGTGGATGCAGGGACAGTATTTGACATTGCATTCATGCTCACAATTTAGAAACTGTCCATTCTCTTCTCTCCATTAAGGTATATTAAGTCTTTCTTGTAATCAGTATCCCCAACTGAAATAAATTCCGATACCATATCATAGTATGCCGTCGGTCTCATGTAAGTCCTGCAAAGTACACTGTAGAAACAACAACACAGCAAGGCGCAAACAAGGCTCCTGACTGTATCTATAATTGTTGTAAGGTCGTGCATTGCCTAGTCTGCTATACCTGAGATGACAAGTGCATTCAACCCTAAAGGGAAAGCAAGTGCAGCAAGGATCTAGTGGTATGTGCTGAAGGTGCTACTGATTGGCCAATGCAAGGTGCGAGAAAGCGCAGGTGCACACTGTCTTGTTACTTAAGGGTCTTATGTACGACGCACATATAATGACAACACAATTATACGGGATAAGACTTCTTGCCAGTCCTTAAGTTCATGGTCTACGACTTTTCTACTTCATGGTAGATAACATGTGAGTTCTTGGGAGGGTTTACTTAATTGTCCCCTTCTTGTTTATCTCTCTGTAGATATGTTTTGAGGTCTTTGACAGATGAGTTAGGTATATTTCACCCTAAGATAGATTGCCTCAATAGATAGTGGTTGGTTGGTCACATGTCTCCCTTCCTTTGAGAGAGAAGTTTCTTAGATATGTATCACTTAGTTAGCAGGATAGATTGTTATATAGTCAACCCCTGTAAGGTAGTATATAATGTTGGAGTCCGAGAGTGCTGACGGAGAGGCACGGGAGGAAGAATAGAGCATGCGAGCGCAAGGGCAACGGGCCAGGTACGACGAGGAAGTGACGTCGGGCCCGATGCTAAGAGATGGAAAGGTTTCAGAGCAATATAAAAGATAAGACGCACTTACAGTATATAGTCTTGTCCCCCAGCAGACGAGCGTCTCAGTTTTGTTCCAAAGACTGAGACGTGAGTTATTATACCTTACTGTTATGTTAACCCCCGTGCTAACGAAGATGTAGTAGACTCACCTGTTAGGTAGACATTTCGTTAATGCGAGTTTTGTTCCAAAGACTGAGACTAGACTCACCTGTTAGATCGCGCTCTACCTCTGATTCCCAGAGGTTATGAGCCCTGGCATGACCGTCGATACTACGCTCCCTGGCACTACGTCTGCGCTGTTCAATGTCCCAAAGCTTGCCGAGGACGGCTCGAATTGGATTACCTATAAGGAGAGAACATTGACCGCGATAAGTGCCTGAGGTTTGATGCGATATGCGGATGGTCGTGCCCTTGAGCCATTGCCCTATCCCGTCGACAAAAAGACAGGATCGTTAAAGCCGAAGGCAGATGGTTCGATACCTAATGAGAAGGAAATCGAGGAGTGCGATAAGAAAATCGACAAGTACGACCAGAAGAACTCACTGGTGAAACAGCAGGTGTTCAGCACGATTACTGACCGCCTGCTACTGCGCATGCAGAAGCTTGAGTCTGCCTCAGAGGTCTGGGCAGAGATCTGCCAGATCCACGAGGACAAGACCGAGCTAGTGCAGATTGATCTGCAGCGACGGCTGCATGAGACGAGATGCGATGAGGGTGGAGATGTTAAAGCTCACTTTGCTGATATGCTGCGCCTCCGTGAGTCGCTCGCAGGAATGGGCGCAGGGATCCTCAATCCCAATTTCCATGCCATGATCCTGGGCTCCCTCCCAGAGTCCTATCGCCCCCTCCTATTGTCCATTAATGCGGCCGCGAAGATCACGAAAACTCCTTTGTCCCCCTACGAGCTCATTAATATCGTGACGGAAGAGTATGAGCACCGTCTACTTACCGAGAAGCGTCCTGGTAAGAAGGGAGGAGCCAACAGTGCACTTAGCGCTAGAGAGGCTAAAGGAAAGGGCAGGAGGTCAGCCACGTCGAGCAAGACCAATACGGACATCACCTGCTACAACTGTGATCGTAAGGGACACTACAAGTCTGACTGCTGGAGACCTGGAGGCGGGAAAGAGGGTCAAGGGCCCAATCAGCAACAAAAGAAGGGTGAGAAGGGACATACCGAGACAGCTAACTCTGCCGTTGAGAGTGCACCGCAGGACCAGTATGCCTTTGCAATGTCAGACTTGGCTACCATAGCCAAGGCCATCAAGGTCCCTGCTGAAAAGCGTGGCGCCATCGTCGACTCAGGCACTACCTCCCATTTCTGCCTGGATAGGGCGAAATTCACCAACTACATTGATATACCCCCCCAGGATGTCCACACAGCTGACGGATCGAGCCTAAGTGCTGTTGGGCGTGGAGACGTTGAGCTGGAACTACCTCTCGGAGACAAACACACCAAGGTCACTCTCAAAAACACCCTCTATGCCCCTACCATGGCGTTCACCCTCATCTCCACCAATCGCATCACTGAGGCAGGTATGGCGGTCCTGTTCAAGGGGCGCATGTGCACCATACTCTCCCAAGGGCCTCAGTGCACTCCAATCGCTGAGATCCCGAAGGTAGAAGGCCTGTATAGCCTAGTTGGCACAGGGAGACATCAACACCAAGCAAACCTCACAAAAGCCAAGCTTACCGTCAATGAGCTCCACTGCATACTGGGGCATGTCTCACAGACCGCAGTCCTAGATGCAGTCCAGAAGGGTCTGGTGACCGGTGTCGAGCTCAACACAACATCCAAGCCCGAGTTCTGCGATGTCTGTGTCAAAGCAAAGTCAGTATGAAAGCCATTCCCCACTGAGGTGACCACCCACGCACTTACCTATGGCGAGCTGGTGCATACAGACCTATGGGGCCCAGCGCAGACAATGAGCATAGTGGGTGCCCTATACTATATCAGCTTTACGGACGATTTCAGTCGTCAGACGAAGCTTCATTTTCTGAAGCTGAAGAGCGAGGCACTCAATGCGTTCAAGGCATACGAGGCATGGTTGGCCCGTCAGTCCCCAGGAGTTCGGCTCTGTAAAGTCCGTTCCAATAGAGGAGGAGAATACCTGAGCACAGAGTTCAATGAATACCTGCATCAGCAAGGCATTGAGTGTCAGTTAACGGTCCATGACTCACCGCAGCAGAACGGTGTGGCCGAGCGTCTCAATAAGACGCTGGCTGAACATGCTCGCGCGATGCTCCTCGCGAAGGACCTGCCCAAATTCCTGTGGGCCAAAGCCATTAACTACGCCACCTGGTTGAAAAATCGCTTACCGTCTAGGGCGACACCAGGTACCACTCCCTTCGAACTCATTCACAAGGCCAAGCTGGACCTTGCGCAAGCACACAAATTCGGTGCAACGGTGTATGTTCATGTGCTGGGGAATGGGAAGTTAGAGGCGAGGGCGGAGGAGGCCATATTTGTGGGTGTCGATGCTGAAAGCAAAGGGTATCGGGTTTACTGGGCATCTCAGCGGCGGGTTTCCGTCGAGAGAAATGTCACCTTTCGCCCTACAGACGTCTTAGTGGCTGAGGATGTCCTGAACGAGGGGGAGTCCAACACTGTAAGTGAGAACGGCAGCACCAGCAGCAACAACGTACCTATCGTTCAGCCCACCTCAACCCAACCACCCTCTACCCCATCCACTCCTCCAACGCAACACCAGCCTCTACCAACTCCACCTGCCCCAAGACCCACAAGAGTAAGGCCACCACCAGGCTACTATGCGGCCCTCCATGAGGGGGAGACAGCATCCATGGCACTGGAAGCCCTAAACGAGGTGTCAACGTTAGATCTCCTGGACGAGGAGACTCACCTTCACCTTGCGTTAGCAGCAGCAGAGCCCGAGCCAACCTTGCAGCAGGCTCTAAATGGCCCAGACAGCGTCGAGTGGGAGGAAGCCTTGAACTACGAGATTAGTCAACTCGAGAAGCTAGGTACCTGGGAAATTGTTGACTTACCGCGCGGCGCAAACCTTATCCCATGTCACTACGTCTTGGCAACCAAATGCGGACCGGACAGAGAGAAGCTGAAGCTTCATGCACGCCTCGTTGCAAACGGACAGCGGCAGAAGTTCGGAGTCGACTATTTTGACACCTTCGTGGCGACCGCCAATATGAGCACCATACAGACAGTACTGGCTATGGCAGCACAGCGGGACTGGGAGATCCATCAGATAGACATCAAAAGCGCTTACCTCTATGCGAGCATCCAGGAAGAGATCTACATGCGCGCGCCTCCTGGATACCTGGGTGAGGACCAGCGAGGGAAGGTACTGAAGTTGAAGAGGAGCCTACCTGGTTTGAAGCAGGCAGGGTATGAGTGGGCGGAGGAATTAGCGGGAGTGTTTGCAAAGCTAGGGTTTAGTAGGTCAAGGGTGGACCAGGCAGTATACTTCCAACGTACCTTGCACGAACAGATGGTCGTCACTGTTTCCGTCGACGACATGGCAGTCACGGCAAGCCACATATCCCTCATCCATCAGTTCAAGGCCCAGCTCCAAGAGTTCTTCGAAATATCAGACTTAGGTGAGCTGAAATGGCTGTTAGGATTGAAGGTAACGCGTGATAGAGTGGCACGCACCTTAATGCTGTCACAGAAAGCATACATGGGCACCATCATCGAACGATTCCGCCTCGAGGACACGAAGGCAGCCCAGACTCCTATGGAACCTGGCATCACCCTATCCGTTGATCAGTCCCCCGCAACCCATGCCGAACTCAATGCAATGAAAGACGTACTGTACCAGCGTGCAATTGGATCCCTCATGTACGCGGCCACTAGCACCAGGCCTGACCTCACATTCCCCCTTGCCATCCTGTCCCAGTTCATGTGCAGCCCTGGTAGAGCTCACTGGGAAGCCACCAAGCGCATGCTGCAATACCTAAAAGGTACAGCTGACGCTGAGCTGACCCTCGGATCCACTGATGGTGGTCTTGAGGCATACGTCGACGCAGATTGGGCATCCCAGCCACACCGACACTCAATGTCAGGATATGTTGTCCTGTTGAATGGGGGACCTGTAGCCTGGAGTGCATGTAAGCAACCACTGATCGCATTGTCCACAGCTGAGGCAGAATATATAGCACTCACCAGCGTTGTACATGAGCTCCTCTACCTCCAGCTCCTCATCGCTGAGCTGTACAAGCCACTCCCACTCCCCATTCACATCCTCTGCAATAATCAAGCCACCATAGCATTAGCTTCAAACGGGAAGTTCCAGTCACGGACGAAACACATTGACTTACACTACCATTTCGTGCGTTCACACATCAAGGACGGAACGTTCAAGTTGCTCTACTGCCCCACCGACGACAACTTAGCGGATGCCTTCACAAAGGCATTAGCACACCCTTGTTTGCAAAAGCTCAGGACCCGCATGGGACTGACTTGCGCTCGAGGGGGAGTGTTGGAGTCCAAGAGTGCCGATGGAGAGGCACGGGAGGAAGAATAGAGCATGCGAGCGCAAGGGCAATGGGCCAGGTACGACGAGGAAGTGACATCGGGCCCAATGCTAAGAGATGGAAAGGTTTCAGAGCAATATAAAAGATAAGACGCACTTACAGTATATAGTCTTGTCCCCCAGCAGACGAGCGTCTCAGTTTTGTTCCAAAGACTGAGACGTGAGTTATTATACCTTACTGTTATGTTAACCCCCGCGCTAACGAAGACGTAGTAGACTCACCTGTTAGGTAGACGTTTCGTTAATGCGAGTTTTGTTCCAAAGACTGAGACTAGACTCACCTGTTAGATCGCGCTCTACCTCTGATTCCCAGATATAACTCAGAGTTAGATATGTTCACTTAAGCTTACTTCTAGGCACTTAATTTGCCTGCACTTTAACTCTTAGATACTCTCACTCATTTTGAGAGATGATGATTGTAAAGTGGGAAGTTATTATTCATGTGTGAAAAATAGGCTCCTTTTATACCTTTTTGGAGGCCATATTACTAAGCATGATCCATCACATGGATTTGTAAGAATGTGCTTACAAATCAGGCTCTTAGATGTGTTGAGTCAGCCTAATTACTACATAGATACTAAATAAAGTGTAGTCTTACAAAGCATGAATAAAAAGTGGCATGAGTCATCACATGGATTGGTAAGAATGTGCTTACAAACCAAGTCCTTAGGTGTGGTGAGTCATCCTTGTTAGTAAGTGGATTATAAATACAACTGTAAGTCTTACAAAGCATGATGAATCATGATTAAATCATGATGAGTCAACTTGAATTCCTTACAAACCAAAGTATTTCCCAGTCACATGACAGGCTTACAAATAATCCTGGTGGCTTCTGAGAAAATCTGGTGTCCAAATAAAATACAAATAAACACAAAGAAATAGAATCTTTAGGAAAGAAAATAAGATACAGGGAAAAATAGATGTGATGAATGAAGAAAAAGAAACTAGCTAGAAAATATAGGAAAAATGGTAGAGTAACTTGGTAATAGGAAAGTGTATAGTGCCTGAGAGCTTTTCCTTATCACTCCTTATCACTCTTCTTAAGTATCTGTCATGGTATGGGTTGCATACCATGCATGACAGTGCAAGGCATGAAGGCATGGGAATGCACACATGTGCTGCATGAAGCGCGGGAAAGTGCATGTGTGTATGCGCAAGTGAGAGAGTGTAAAATGAATGGATTTCTACTATATTCTGCCAGGTAAATAGTGGGTGGAAAGTTAAGTCAACCGAAAAGTAATCCAATAGTAAGTACTGCTGGCGCTTATATATGGTGCCTAAGTGCTGTCATGTGGAGCTGAAGTGCTACCAAGTAAGGTATGTAAAAGTAAGGGTCCATGATAAAAATAAAAGTGGAATGATATGCAAATAAGGGAAATGGGAATATACACACTTAGAGAGCTTGGTGGACAGTGGATGGATGCTTCTGGATGGCTGGCACTATAGGGTGCTCAAGCATGGGAAGTGTGCAGGAAAGCTGCGCCTCATATAGGAATAACTGCAGATAGCACCCAGAGTGGTGCTGCAAGTTTGTGCTATGTACTCCCTAGTGAAAAGCGCCACATCACACAATGAGAGGCATTATTCTCTATAACATACATATAGTATTGTCCCTTACCCACCATAGATTTCCCTGGTCAAATGCAAGAAGTGAATGCAGCTCACAATCAGTCCACCAGTGCTGCATCAAAGGATGGACCCCTCACCTGCCATTTACCTTCCTTGATCCAGCCAGTATGCACAAGTTGGAACAGATCATGACAGCATGATCTACTTGGTCCCACCACCATCTGTCAGACAACCTTCCCCCTCTGTCTTTGCTGAAATCAATAATTGCAAATTCACAATATCTATCAACATAGAAAGTAACTTAGCAGTGATGACAGATTTGATTTTGAGTAGACTTGAAGGACCTCATTTGATAGTATGTGATTCACTACCATCCCACCACTGACTGTAACATGTTGCAGACAGGGTGAAGAGTCCATCAAGGCCCATGAGTTGGGCATGATGTTTAATGATTTATGTGTTACTGCAGCCCACAATGGGCTTGATGTTAAATCCCTTTACTGTGCTAAACAACATCACAACAATGCACAATCCCTCAATCCATGACATTCTGTCAGGCTTTGAAGGTGTGGTAATGCCAGGAGAGATGTTGCATGAGTCTAAGTTGTGTTTCACTTGGTCACCTGTGTTCTGACTTCCACCAGTTGTTCTGGGCCATCCTGGTTCAGGCTGTAGCACATTCTTGAAGGTACTTTCCAATCAGATGGCAGGAGTACCATGCTGTTGAAGGTGATGTGTGGCATAATGTCTGGCAAATTTTGCCAGAAGCTGCCACACTTGAAGATGAGCTTGGGTGCATTCATGCTGAAGGTTGCTCTCGCCCTGTTGTCCAGACAGAGCTACACACACAGTTCGCTTCATGGAGGCACTAGACCATTGCTCTTACACAATGCAACTTCCAAGCATACTGGCAGAAAACCTACTTGATGGCGAAGATCATTCTTAATATCGCTGGTGGTCTATTGATTGGCTTCACATTCTTGAACACCAAAGACTCCCTCCAGGGTTCACAAAACAAACTCTTTGTATGACCTTCAATATTTGATGAAGTGGCTTAGTTCACTAATTGGTATCACAGGCAATTTTCTTGGCCACAATTTTGTGTGCCCCCTTTCTCAACAGATGCAGGTGGTCTACATTGACATTCAGTCGATTTATGAAGTCCGGGAGCGCCAGAGCAGGATGTACAAGTGAACTGCTCTTGTCACCTCTCAAATCCTTGCTGAGATACCTTGGAACATTTTCTGCTTGTCAATCTTCTTTATTTGTTGCTACTGGACAGTCAGATTCCCCACCGACTGAGCTGGATACACCTATCTGATGTATGGAATTGTATCCCCACTTTATAACACGACAATCGCACTCACAATAGCTTCCATGGCTCCAACTGCATTTATTGTCCCATTGTTGTTTAGCACCCTCCTCTCATTTGTCGTCATATTGTGAGTCAAATTTCTGAATTGAAAACATCACTGCTTGCTGATTTATGGTCTAGGAACGGCATCCTACAGCCATTCAGTCAGTTGGGTTAGTGGTGATGGATGTATAGGGTTTCACCTTTCACCTATCTTATCGAAGGCCTTTTTGGTCAGTGTTTGTGTTTAGGTTTGGCTTCCATATTGAGTTCAAGTTGCTCTTAGTGGTCAGTGGTCAGGCAATTATTTTCATGTCAGCGGAGCTTGTTCCAATCGTTCCACCCTCGGGACTCTCATGTGCCAATTATATGGACCCTTTTATGTCTTATGCAGGCGAATATCCAACAAACCCAAATGTGACATCAAGCTGCCTCTACTGTCCTTTCCAAATGATGGACCAGTACATGTATGTTGGATTCAATATTGAGTATGCTCACCACTGGCATGATGTTGGTATTATGCTTGGTGTCACTTTGTTCAATGTGAGTTGCGCCCCTTGTTGCTCACTCTGAGTGTTTATGGAAGATATCTACTTTTCCAAGGTTGTTGCAATTTTTGCTCTCACCTACATATTTTGTATTTGGATTCAGAAGGGCAATCTTTTGTCTTTTCTCAAGCACAAGCTGTAGCACAAGGGTTATGCAGTGAAATATTAGGGCACATGAATGATACTTGATTTGCTTTTTGTCTGAAGTGATGAGAATCTTGTCAGCCTCTCAAGTGCTTTATAAATGTTGAAAGTTCAATCCAATTTCTTAAGATTCTTGACAATGAATCAGTTAGAACAAGGGCTTCAACCTGGTATTCAAACTCTCCACTATATACATCCTACCCTCCCCCATTCTCTCATAGGCTTCGAACACAATATTCTATCAATATTTTTCAATACATTTGTTGTTGTCTGTCTAGCTTCGACCCTGGCAGTAGCAATTGCTTCTGCATTTGAGCTTCACTTCAAATGGAGGCTGATTTGCGGCAGTATGACAACACTATGTCTACTATATGGGGTATCATGGGTGAGTGGACATTGTTGACAAACTAAAACTATTTATTAATTTATTAATTAATAGCACAACAAGGCATACCAGCCTAGAGGGAAACCAATCCCTACACCACTCTGTCATCATTCTCATCATATTTCCTTTTCTGTCTTTAATATCATGGATCCTATATTGTAGTTTATTGCAATTTAGTGCGCATCATCGCAGGAGCATCCATCCATTGTCCAGCCAGTTCCTTGATGCATCGCATTCCATTTATTGCTATATCTGTCTATGTTTGGCATCATACGATTATTATTTTGTTATGGACCCTTACATTACATCATTTACATACTTAGAGCGCTCCCGATTTGCTTCTGAGCCCTGGGAAGGCACTTATGTGTGACTTAGGGTTGCCATGTCTGTTTTTACAACTTAGCTTCTGGCAGTCACCATCTATCACCAGTTAGTTCCATGCAGTGCATGTATCCGTCATTGTAGTCCCTAGCATCCGTCTATAGCTAGTGGCAATCACATATCCATCTATTATCCGTACAGCATCTGTCCTCCTTGCCTTGGTTCACATCCCAGCATCATTTATATGCCCTCTCTACACTTGCGCACTTCGCACACTACTTTCCCACGCTTCGCGCGACCATCGCGTTTCACTTTCCCACATGCGCCTTCAGTGCATTTCGCGTTTCACCACATTCCTTCGTGTTTTCTTTGCGTTTCATCGCATTTGATTAGGGTTGATCAGCACTCACTTGTGGATCTTTGCTTTCCTTGCGTCCCCTTTAGGGTCAAATGCTCTTGCTTCTGCGAGTATAGCAGCTAGGTAGAGCTGAGACTCACTTATACTGGTTTAGCATTATCATAGCTAGTGCCTAGCCAGGTTGTGATACCTACATTGGTCAGGAAGCAGTTATGCCCCTCAGTTGTGTTGCAAAGGGTGTCACAATTCAGTCTGCCTCTCCACTCTCACACTGTGAATCTTGCATCCTTGCTAAACATCCATGGCAGCTGTACCACTCATCTGAGACAGATTGCGCTAAATCCTTCCTTGACCTCATTCATAGTGATATCTGCGGTCCTATTCCCACTGTGACTCCACACACAAAATGATACTTCATAGTTTTCCTTGATGATCATATGCATGTCCTCGATCTTCAGCTTTTTGCATTGAAGGATCAAGATCTCCTTGCATGGCATACTCTACATGCCTGGTGGGAGAATCTGTCTGGGAAACATGTCAAAATATTCTGTTCTGACAATGGGGGGGGAATTTCTGAGTGATGCATTCAGTGCGAACTTAGAGGGGACTGGGGTCCTGCATCAATGCTTCGCCCCCTATGCTCATCAGCAGAATGGGAAGGCAGAGAGGGTGATATGAATGATTGAAGGTCATATGTATGTGATGCTGGACTTCACATGTCTTCCTCCTTCACTCTGGGGAGAAGCAGCACTAACAGCATGTTATCTGTTCAACCGAACTGAATTGCACACCTTACCTGCTGGTAAGACACCCTATGAGATGCTGCACAAGGTCCAGCCCAACCTTTCTCACCTCCGCATTTTTGGTGCATGCTGCTTCACACATATTCTCCCAGAGCTTCAGGAAAAGCTTGGACCCTGCTCATGAGAGGTAATATTTATGGGATATCCACCTGGCATGAAGGCATGGCAGTGTAGGGACATTGCCACCAGTGCATTCTTCAATTCTCATGACATCATTTTTGATGAGACACTGTCTAACCTTTTCCTGACAGTGATGACAAAGACGAGGGCACCACTTCATCCTCAGCCTCATCAACACCTCCCACAGCTCCCACAGCTCCTGCACGTTCTACAGCTGTGCCTTCTCATGTAGAGGTCATACGTTGTTCGGGTCAGATTCTGGTCCCTACAACAAAAGGTCAGCTTTTCAAGAGCCAAATTGCCAATGACAAGGTACGACTGGAACATCAATGCAAGATCCACACTGTGCAGATCAATGGTATACCTCCTTCCTCCTCTGCTGATGATGATGCACCTGCCGCACCCATCATTGATGAACCTACCAGAATGCCAGACCCACCTGCACCTACCAACATCAATCCAGACACCATCACTGTAGACAATGATGAGTTCAGGTTCCTGCAGGTCATGGTGAACCTGATTGTGGTCGAGGTCACATCACTCTCTGTGAGAAGCAACACCCAGAGGAATCCCATGGTGGAAGGCTATAATATGAAAATCCCACCTGCAACATATGATGAGGCAATACAGAGACCTGACAGTGATCACTGGCTGGTGGCAATGAGAAAGGAGATGAATCTGATGTCGGAGATGAATGTGTACGAGCTCGTACCTTTACCAGTTGATTGTTGAGCCATAGGCTGCCACTGGGTGCTTGAATTCAAGGAGGACTTGAAGGGAGGGCCAGCTTACAAAGCACACTTGGTGGCACAGGGATTTTCCCAAATCCCTGGCATTGATTTTGGATGCACATTTGCACCAGTGGCAAAATCTGCATCAATCCGGGTGATTTTTGCTCATGCTACTGCTAACGACTGGGAGCTAGATTGTTTTAATGCAAAATGGGCCTTTCTCTGGGGTAAGCTCCAGGAGGACGTTTACATGCATCAACCCCCTGGTTTTGAATGCCTTAGCCCAGACAGATCCCACCTGGTTGCACACCTACTCTCCTCCTTGTACAGGCTTAAACAAGCTGCATACAACTGGTATGAACTCCTATGAGAAGTTCTCACTCACCTTGGATTCCTGCACTGTGAAGCTGACTACACTGTTTTCATTTTTGATCATGTCAACGGTGAGGGGGTGAGGGTAATATGCATCATAGCATGGCATGTTGATGATGGCCTCACAGGATCCAACAATTGAGTCTTTCTTGATCACACCAAGGCACAGATTGCTGAACATTTTGGCATTTCAGATCTTGGTCCCATAACAAAATACCTCAGCATTCAGTTCATCCATGATCATAAAATGCGCAAGCTGTGGATGCATCAAGAGGATTACATCACATACTTACTCAACAAGCACAGACTGACCAACTGCAATACCATATCACTGCTGATGGATGCAAATTTCCCCTTTGGACGACCAACTGATGTATTTCCTCATGTCAATGACCTACAGACTGAGTATTGTAAACTCATTGGAGAACTTCTATATCTGGCCATGTATACGCGCCCAGACATCACACTCACCGTCATGCGCCTGGCACAGTACAATGTGTGCGCTGAACCCAAGCACTATGCTGCTGCTAAGCATGTTTTACATTACCTAGCTGGGACAATCAGCATGCATACACATTATGGGGGTGCTGGTACCATCAGTCCCAATCTTCATGGGTTCTCTGACTCAGACTGGGCCTCCTGTCCTGAGGATCACATTTCTATCTTGGGTTACATCTAGTTCTATAATGGCAGACCAGTATCACACTCAGCAAAGAAACAGATGACTCAGGCGCTCTCATCCACTGAAGCCGAATACATGGCACTTACCAGAGTGATCCAAGATGGCATATGGCTTCAGTCATTCTTCAACTCCCTCAGCCTTCCCTTACCCCTACCCATGCAGCTCTTCGCTGACAATGCAGGAGCCATTGCCTTATCCAAGGAGGCTGCAAACCACATTCGAACAAAACACATAGACCTGCACTATCATTTCATTGGACACCACATCGAGGCAAAAACATTCATACCAGTCTGGGTCTCCACCCACAAAAACACTGCGGATATCTTTACTAAAATCTTGCCTCGCCCTGCATTCATCCATCATCGCACTGGTCTGTCTCTCATAACTGAAGCATTGTCTCATTGAGGGGGTGTGTTGAGAGTCAATGTCGTCACCACTCTGTCATCGTTCTCATCGTATTTCCTTTTCTGTCTTTAATATCACAGATCCTATACTGTAGTTTATAAGTTTGGCATTTCTCGTTTCCTCTACCTCAGCGGTTCTTTCTACGACGCTGAGGTACGTCTCGTGTTCCATTTGCACGCCGTCTCGTTCTCACTATGTTACATCTGTAGACTCGTCTCCTAGGTATTATTAATATTAAGCGGTTCTTTCAATGACGCTGAGACTTGTCTCCTAGTTTCTATTTGTTTGCACGAAAGTGGCGAGGAGACGCGCCATTTTGAAGCCAAAAGTCAGGGGTACGGCTTGCTGAGGGTTGCTGCGAGTCACTATGAGAGTTGCTTTGTGAGTTTGACAGAGACGGCGGAGGTCCGACGTAATAGCGTCCAACGCCTCTGAGATAAGATTGAGTATCACGAATTTGCAAGATTGTTACGGTGTCGGCAACATCCTGAGACAAAAAGTATTTGAAACCCAGTATGACAAGAGCTCATGTGTCGTACCTGGGTGGTAGCACCCCAGTGGGCCCATTCGCCTAAACCAGGTTGGAGATTGTTTACCAAGGACGGGATGACCAAAAGCGAGGATGGCATCGGCAGCCTGGCGAGGAATAATTCCAATATCTGCCTGGACAGATGCCGAGGATGCTTCGAAGAGGAGATAATAGGAAGTGCGTTGTGTGTCTGACTAGATGGAGGATACGGCTGAAGTAGAGAATATGTTTCTAGAGATAACAGAATCAGTTACAGACGATATGGCTGCTAGTACTTATGAACGTTTCAACGATTGTTATCGTTGAACAGTGATTAGCATGAAGCTTGGGTTCGTTTGAGTTATCGCTTCCCAATCGAAGAGTCGGAGTCTGAGAAGGCATCTATACCGACGTTATGGAAGATTTGAGTTGCGCCCGCCGCGCTCGGAGTTCATGGTAACCTATAATAACTCTAGTCCTTCACTCGGAGAACCAAACCAATCTGTCTCGTGAGCACCAAGCAAATATTTCACTATCGAAATCGGAAACAAGACTGAATCAAGTACCTATTGATTGCAGCTATCGAAGTCCCATTGGACCATTCTCCTGATCCCAGCCGCCATCTTGATTCTTGAGGGTCATCAGACTGAGTATCTGCATTTGGAATGACATGATCCTTCACTTGAAGCGAGCTAAGGCGTGCTGCAGGCGGACAAATCTTGATGGTCAGACGAGGTAAGCAATGCAGCAGATGACAATTGAGCGAGAGACCTCTGTAGGTGAGCAATGTTGATGAACATTGAATTGTTCTTATCTGTGCTGGTGTCTTTCCTACGCACAAGACTCTAGGTATGAGCTTTCCAATTGGCCTCGCCTCCGAGGCCGATGTTTGCTAATCCTGGATTTTCGGTTGCGAGAAGTATGATTTCAAACCCTCCTAATTTTATATAAATTAGGTTCAGAGAAAGACTCATTCCCTGGAGAGAGTGTTTTGTAAAGGCGGTACGGCTGGTTGGGATGCCTTTGCTTTTTCTTTGCATTTGCGGAGCGGGTACCTCTTGCCGAACACCTCACAGGACTCTCAATGAAAAGACTCCAAGACTCCACGAGTGCAACGTGTTCGCTTCAACTTATGTAACGTTACAACCATCACCGAGCGGTAAGATATGTTACATAATCGATATGATTCGCGACCTCAGGCTGCTCATAGCCGTAAAATGAGGCGGAGTGTTGGAATGATGACATTTGAGTGTCGCTACATATACATATGTTTAACATATACCAAGGCCAACAACATAATTCTCATAGGAGTGGATAACCTAAGTGCTTGTACAATATGCTGTGGCCACAGAGATGGCTTCGGTACTCTGGTGTTCGGTCTAAGCGCATTAGAATATGGCACTGTCGTGAACGGTATGGTTCTTTGAGGAGCTGGTGGTACCGTTACATCATGATGCGCGACGTACTGTTGAAAATTACGCCGCTAGTATTCATTGCTTGTGGGTTATGCCATTGAATTTTGAGTGAAAAGCTAACATACTAAAATGAGAGCAATAGATATGTTAACATGTCGAAAGATGCTGACGAGGGGGAGATCGAACTGACAAAGCTAAAAGTGGTAGAGGAGTGAGGCCTAGTGAGAGGTGGAAAGCATACGAGTAGCGGAGATGTGAGGCTGCAACTTTAAGCTGAAGCGAACATGTCGAGTAGCTATCTAGAGGTCATCATGATGTCGTGACTCGTGAGAATGTCTGGACTTTGTTGGCTCGTTGTTCGAAGGAACGGAGTAGGTACGTAAGGACCGTCGGATAACAGGGTACCATGAACTCCAGAAACTGCGTTGTGGCAGGTTGTGGCCTGGATCCAGGATAACTGCATCATGATGGTCACAGGCCCGGCTGTGATCTTGGCTGTTCTGAAAGGCCTGGGAGCTGATTGAGGGTTCGCCCCTCTTCTCCCTCTTCGGTTGACCGATTGCAATGATGCAATCGCCTCCGAATCATACCATGTGTTATCTTAATTTCCTTACTTTTTTTTTTTGAAGCGAACAAGATGGAGGTATAAAAGCCCGTCGTGCTTCCCTCTTCTATCGCATCTGCCCATCTGCCCACTTTACCATGGAGGTCAAATCAACAGCCGTTAAGCAGCATCTTCCCTCATCTTCGGACGCAACTTGGGTGGACTCTTTTCCTTCCAACATACGTCCTTACCTCTATCTGGCACGGGTTCACAACCCTGCTGGAACACTCTTGCTGTTCTATCCATGTGGTGAGTAGCTTTTGTGATGTTCTTCTCTCTTTTAACGTGAATAATCTAGCATGGTCGGTCACTATGGCCTGCTATGCACACGGCACGCCGATATCAACGGTGTGGACTTATGTTGGATTGTTCCTTGCTGCCGCTCAAGTGTTCCACGCCGCTGGTTGTGTGATCAATGACATGTGGGACAAAGACGTTGACGCCGCCGTTCGTGAGTGCCACACATTCAGATAAGTGATGGCTCCTCGTGACGCACATTTACAGCCCGAACAAGCACGCGACCCTTGGCTGCGGGTGATGTCTCAATGTTCCAGGCATTCCTCTTCCTTATTCCGCAGCTGGCTCTTGGCATCTGGCTTTTGGCGCAGTTGAATGAATACAGGTTTGTTAGAGTCTGAATTTTTTTTCATTACTTCTCATTATCTTTTTTTTTTTTTTTCAAGCTTGCGACTTGGGCTCTCGTCTATGGGTCTGGTGGTTCTGTATCCTGCCATGAAGCGGGTGACCAATTGGCCACAGGCAGTGCTTGGTACGTTATGCCAAGTTCTAAGACCACATCGGTTATTAATGACATCGGATAGGAATGTGTTTCAATTGGGGGGCATTACTAGGCGCGGCTTCAGTTGTTGGAGCGGTTGACTGGCATGTATACATCCCTTTGTACCTTGGCGCTGCCTGTTGGACAATCGTGTACGACACTTCTTACGCCCGTCAAGTAAGAATCTTCTTTTCTTTCCGCACTCTTCGGCTGATCAAAAAATTAGGACAGGGATGAGGATGCCAAATATGGTGTACGCTCAACCACGATTATCTTTGGAGATCAGATCCGACCTATCCTCGCCATGTTCTCCGCTGTTGTCTGTTCTCTGGTGTCATACGCTGGATACTGTAACGGACATGGCTTGCCATTCTTCATCGGTGTTGCCTTGGGCGCACTTCACCTTGCCCGACTCCTTGCAAGGACCGACTTTGAAAACAAGGAGAGCTGCGATGCTACCCTCCTCAGCAACGCTTGGTTCGGCTTCTGGGTGTGGGCGGGAGCTTTCGCCGACTTTCTTGTGAAGACACAGCTCTAGATGTAATGATGTTCTTATTTTTTTTTGATTGCTCTGAGTTTTCTCGCGACATCGTCTGGATTCTCACTTTTTACGTATGCAATGGATGACTTCCCATAGGCAAAATAATACATGATAGAACATTTCACGCTTTATATTTAGGAATGCCCGTTGGGTACGATCTTGTGACCGTTTGAAATTCAACATGGCTTGCGCTCCCCGAACAAACTTTAAGTATGCAAGGGTACGATAACGAACTCACTTTTGCCTCTTTAGGATCACTCACACGAGCAATATCCACTGACGTAATGCTTTTGTGAAGTCGTACGTTCTTGTTAAGAGACTATGTAGTCCCATAATATTTTACCGTATGGTATCTGCACAGCGCTGTCATCCTGTGCTGTTCGATACTACCACTCACACTTCAAAGCTTCATGGATCCCTGATTAGCTAGTTTCTATGGGCACTGGGTCGGGCGAGCCGAATATCTCAACCTAGCGCTCGCCACAGGGACAAAGCTAGTGGCACCATTTTGTGAGGAACGCGAACCATTTTTTTTATCTCCTGTGATGTCCATAAATATTATTACTTAATTACATAAACTGTGTCGTTCATATGCATAATCTAATCACAGAGACACAGCAATGTTTAATTACCCTGAGAGGTTAGCAGGCTCCCTTTGAGGCCATGGTTCCTGGCAAATTCTGCTGATCCGGGCGTAAAGGCATAATACTAATTCGATATGTAGTATGCCATTGGCTCGCCGACCAGCAACTGATATGACAGGATTCTTGGCAATAAAAGTCTTCATTTAGATGAGGCAGTGAACAATGTTCTATCATATCAGAAAACAATTACGAGTCCGACGAAGTAGGGGTAGGCCCCCCTTTGGACCATCCAATCAGCTCCCTCATAGCACGTACGTCAACGGGTCCCCTGACGTTTTTAGCGGGATCCAAGGAAGCACAGATAGCTTCGGCCAAGTGGTCGACACGAATGGGTGGAACGCTCAGTAAGGTGGCGATAGATACCAACGCCGAAGGTGTCTGCTCAGTTGCCTTTGGGAATACGCTCATGCCGAGCCAGCGGATGATGGAGGCTGGCATCGGTACGAAGGACGGCATGGTTGCGTGCATCCACGCCGAGAAGGTAAAGAGGTTGGCTGGGATGGTCATCGGCCTAGTCTCGGGGTCGTATATCATAGCTAAACAAAAGACATCAGTGTTCAGAAGTACCCGCGCGAAGACGCATGCTCACAAGGCCGAACGTGTACTGCTCTATACTGTGGATGATCTTTCATGATCTCATCAATTTTTCTCTCGGCCTCCAGTTTGGTTTCTAAGTATCGCACGGATATGACAGGTCTGTGAAAGTCCTCCGCGGAAACGTAGACGAACGGGCGAACATGCGTAATTCCTTGGCTTGGTTTACTGGCAGTGAATGCCTCACACATACGAATGGCTAGCGTAATATGACGACGTGCCGCTGACGTGAGGGCAGGTCGCACTCACCAGTGTCACGATTAAGTTTTTCGTAGGCTCCTAAATGACGTGCCTCCACCGGGCTTATGCCCGTAATGGACTTAAGCAAGCCCACGAAGTCCTTGTCGTGAAACTGTTTATTGCGTTGTGTATTATCAAGGAGGGTGCCTATCGTATGCACGACTGCGTTGACGTCAGGTAGAATATTAGCATATGTGTCAGGATTCATAGCGTCAGCTTTTCGCCATTCTACCTGGTGGGCTTTAAGCGTTGAACAAGAGGAAAGGGAATAATCGACGGACCTTCTCTACCCAGTCTGGGGTATGGCCTTTTGGGGTGCGGTAAGGCAACCCAGATGAACTGAACATGCAATATAGTTTCGACAGATAGAAGAAACAAGTTCAAGCACACCTAACACTGGTGACCCCCATACCGCGCGCAAGAGCAGCCTTGCACACCGCAGAACCTAAACTGGATCAGGATCTGACAATACCCGGACACGAGTCGAGCCTCACCGACGAACCCATTACCACCCACGACAAGGATTTTCTGGGCAATAGCAGACATAATGTCAAGACTTGTCAGGTAAACTTAACAATTGGATGAAGTCCAAAGAAGATTGCCGTCAGACCTAAAAATATCAAACCAGAAAGTCTGCAATTGTTCATGCCCGAGGGCATGCCCGAACTTTGAATGACACGCGTCAAGTCGGCGACTCGGATCACTAGCAAATCACTAGTAGCAAACTTGTGCGAACACACATTTATGTAATACAAGGAATTCCCCATCACGCTGTGCTGCTTTCTCGCCGAAGTCGTAGGTACCCTATTACTTTTCTGAAGCACATACACTTCGGCTCCCAAAGGTTGACAAGAACAAGGTCCGTGCGTTAACGCTTGGTAGGATATTTGCTGCTCAAGGATAAGGTTAAGCACCCCATCGCGGTTCGCATTTACTACTGTCTACAACACCCGACCTGCACTAGTCTCCCTACGCCTACCACACCTAACCTCCAACCTTCGCCCTCCCGCGTCACGTACTAGGCCCAATTGCAACCACAACCTCATGAAGCCTCGTACTACCTTCACGTCTCGAAACCTCACGCGGTCGCGGACCCCCACGCCAAGGCGTACGCGCGAACTCCCCAGGCCCTCCCACCATTTCTTGCCTTTGCTCAACCATCATAAAAATGTTCGAATGCTTGATAAGCCTTATGCTAACTTATAAGCCGCATAAGACAGAAGATAATTCAAGGAATGCAAGTGCATTTGGTCACTCCCACTGAAAAGACAACACATAAAATAAGGAGACATGTCACTCTTTTTTAAAGCTCGTCCAACTTCAATGAAAGACCCCTAACGTGTTTAAGTCGTTGTAGTCGTTCACGATGGTGGCAGGGCCGACGCAGGGTTGTATTTTGGAATACCCGGCGATGCTGATACCGATAGATATGAGCAATAAAACTCTCCATACCTAAGGAAGATGCGGTTGAGGGAGACATCGATGCTGAATAATTCAGTGACGTGGCCGATGTTGTCGGTAAAATAATGCAGAATGACTTTGGCGGAAGCTCGGAAGGCGGGCTTTGGGGGAGAAGAACGATGGTGGTCCGACGAGGGCGAGGGCGCCAAAAGCACACTTCCAATCAACGGAGAAGGACGAGGTCAGCGAGAGTGACGGACAGGTGGAGTTTGGTACGGTGGAGCACCGATGTAATTTGACACTTTTGGGAGTTAGAGCACTAGACAAGCAAAGAGATGGGTAATGGGAATAACAGGTTTAGGTGGCGACTTTCTGGGCTTCTTCCTAACCAAATCAATGATCACCCAACGTCGTGTATTCTCCACATGGTCTACCTGAAGGTAGTCGTTACTTCAAAACACAACTTGGGATTTGTTTTGATAAGTCATTGACAACCTAATGGGCGTCTAAGTCACTTATAGTGGGAGAAAGTACTGTGTTCAGTTCGTTCTGAATGGCAGAGAAGTTGAAATGACCTCGAGTCGAGCTCTGGGAGTTATATATATAGGTTCACAATGTGAGCAAACATTCCGCATGATGAGTAACTATATACTTAGTGTTTTATCCTATCCTATTTTTCTAAATCACAGATCGTCACAGTGACTGCGCAGATAAAGCTGCGTTTGGGTTCCTTCGGCCAGCCAGCAACAGTGTCCTTATACATAGTACGTTCAACAACACGACGTCGTGTCTTCCGCAGTCGCGAAGTGCTCACGTTGACAATAACAACGTTGACTTCTTGTGATTAACGCACATGTCCGAGGCCAGCTCATACCATCATAACTACCACGGTCATCCAGACACGCGCTACTACGCCGATCACGGGGAGCACCCTTCTAGCCCCGTACGCAGAAACAGATATGACAGCTTGAGTCCAAGACGACTGCACGACGTATCCTGGATCAGCCAACAGTCTCCTTCCCCAATTAATGACCCGTATGCGCGATGGTACCCGCCTCCTCCCGACCCCGTAGACCTCCCCACACCTGTATTTCCAGACCAACCGCTTCCAATGGCACACTCCTCGCCCATGATGGGGCGTACTCCGTCGCCTGGCATGAGAATGCCTTCCCCCATGATCGGAGAATACATGACTGTGGAGGACCCTGAGGACGAGGAGGAAGAGCTACCAGAGGACGACGGGGAGATCGACTTTGATTTCTCTAACGCTCCTCAACACCGCACAGATGAACCGAAAGGTGCACGACGCTGGGTCGGGGGCTTCGTCAAAGGCCTGCGTAAGTTCCCTGGCCTGCGCAAGTCCCCGCGCAGACCATCACCGTCGAGTGACCTTCCATCCCCACTTGGCGCTCATAATGAAAATGATGTGCAATTTCCAACCATATCGAGTTTGCATTTGCGCCCGCTCACACCCACTGGAATAGCGCAGACCGCAGAGTTGATGCCCCAACCCCTGTCGCATCCGCAACCATCGCCGCAGCATTATGCATATCAGCGGCAGGCGCATGTGCATAGACCACCTCCACCAGTAGCGTCATCGCCAGTGTATGCCCCTGGACCAGATGTCGTCCCTCAAGTCCTCTCGACAGTTGATGAGCGCTCAAGCGAGCAAACTGGAACACATGAGACACATCCGCACCCACACTCCTCTGCTGACCATGCTCATTCTCCCCGTACCCATAAACCTGCCCGTTCACATTCACAACACTCGCACTCGCACTTGAATTCACATTCACAATCTCATTCTTCAACTGTTCAGCCTGTTCATCCCAACACAACTTTCACCGTGACTGACTATGTCACTGTTCCCTCGCCCGAGTGGTCCTCTCCTCCCCCACCTACGCGTATCAAGCGCTTTCTACATAACCTTGACCAGCTCCCCTGGGTTGAGCACGAACAAATCGTCGATGCCTACTATCCCGGCCGTTCCTCCCACCGCCGCCGCCGCCGCCCAGATTCACCCGTGGATGACAGAAAACCTGCAGCATCGTGGTACAACAAGCGGCATAATTCCCTCCCGATGAGGATGGATGCTGGGCCTGGCGGCGCGTCCCTATTGTATGGATGGCCGCCACAGATACAAAAGTCTCACTCGCACCAGGGAATGGTTTATCCACAGTTCCCATACGGGTATACGCCTGTGCAGCCCGCATTTGTATACCCTACTACGTTCCCTCTACAGCCGGGGATGTATTAGAGATTCCTCAGGGACCTGCCTGTGCGAATCACTGTCGTTTTGCTGTGTTGTATGTTTTTGGGCAGATATAATGTGTCGTCATCATCCGCAGCTAACTCAGTCGTTCCAGGATCATTGTCGAATATGCTGGTCGACCTGTTGTTGTTTTAGATTGTTCCGATACATGCATGTTCACCGCTTTAACGGTACTTGAACTCGCGAATTGATTGCTCTTTAGACCGAAGATATTATATCCAACAGGATGTTGATGCTGTGCAACCCCAAGCACGTTGCACTTACAATCCATATTCTTCCAGTCTCTCATGAAATTTCAACCGCGTGCATTCACACTTGTATGACTGGACCAATTGTATATACAGAACTACAACGGGGAGCCTGAGAGAGTCATGCAATGAAAATATTTTGCATCGCATACTTCGAGTTCTATGCTTGCAGTGCTGCGGCCCGGCGCTTCCCGGAAATAGCAAGGCTCTAAAATTTGGGCTCAAGAGGCTCGATATCGCGTAGACGTACTACATAGCATCGTGTTCACCACGAGCTAGACAATCTGGCACCGACTCTCCACTGAACAGGAGCTTTACACCCAGGGACGTGTGCACATCTACGATGGTCGTAGAAGCACACCATCACAGATCAACTCTCAAGCAGGTCCATCTAACCTTTTCATCCATTCGAAATCAGATCTCATCCAATCTTATCACAGAAAAACAAACCCTTCAAATCCCATCATGCCACTAAATCTGCTCTCAAAGACATCGCAAAAGGTGCGCTCCTCCAATTATTTATCCACTGATCTTGATCCAAGGTCCTGCACGTGTGTTTTTCTTCCTCGGACAGGTCGTACTGCTCGCCAAAGCACAAAATCACCGGCAGTAAGCACTGTCGCACAGGCTCGCCTCAATAGGCGCAACACCCAAAAGCAAGCTCAGGCCACTAAACGCGCCTCCCTCGTCGCTGCGACCCGCATCTTCAACGGCACTGACGGCGCCCCACGCATTGTCGCCATCATCCCCCTTTCCGAAGATGTCGATACTCGAGCATGCATACAAGCCCTCGGAAGATGCGTAGACGAAGAAATACATGGGATAAACGAGAACAAAAATATATGGGCCATGAAGTTCGTCCCTTCGACTCCTTCATCTCGCACTGATCTAACCACACACACAGAGCATCCCGATTCAAAACATCCCTCCAATTCCTCCCCGTGCCCTTCGCTCGCCCATTCGCTGCTCTAGATGCAGCCCGCGCCGCAGACTACACGCTCCTCCTGCTCTCCCCGACTATCGAAGTTACCCCCGCAGGTGACACCCTCCTCCGCATGCTCCAAGCACAAGGCCTCCCTACAGCCATCGCAGCCATCCCACCGACGACCACTGAAAACCTCGATGCCAAGGCCAGGCCAGCAGTACTCAAAAGTCTCCTTTCCTTCATACAATACTTTGATCCCGCTCAGCGCCGAGTCTTCGATCTCAGTGCGTCAGCAGACTCACTCAACACCTTGCGAGCTCTCGCAGAGGGGTGTCCTGGCGAGGTGAAGTGGCGCGCAGGGCGGCCGTGGGTGGTAGGTGAGAGTGTAGAACGAGAAGAGGACGGGGTGTTAAAGGTAACGGGTGTCGTTCGTGGGGGAAGACTTAGCCCCGATCGACTCGTGCATATTCCTAACCATGGAGATTATCTAGTTTCGAAGGTGAGTCATGGGTGGGTGGTTGAATCGGTTTGGTGAATTTAAAATGGCTTTAGATCATGTCTGCTCCACTCCCTCGCACGAAGCATTCCAGGCCTGGTGGTATGGATGTGGAAAATGAGCCTGTGCTCCTTGCTGAACGTGTTTCATCCTCCGCTGACTCCCTTGTGAGCACAAACGTTGCAGATGATATGGCGAACGAACAAACATGGCCGACGGAGGAGGAGATGGCAGGTGCGCTGCAAAGCACTGGGGAGGGCGAGGTACCAGATGCGAAGAAGGGCACGACGCCGAGGCGCATTAGGCGCATTCCTAAGGGCATGACTGAGTATCAAGCTTCGTGGATAGTGGATGAAAGCGAGGATGAAGATGAAGATGAGGAACGCGAGGAACGGGACGGGGAAGAAAGAGGGCAGATAGATGAGGACGAGGAGATGGTACTCGATGACACGCTGGACATGGAAAGCGAGCGTAAAAGCGTTGTCGCATTCCAAGAACTTAATATGGAAGAAGAACAAAAGCAGTACGTATCCTTCTTTCCCAAGTTGTTCTTTCGCAACAGTGACATTTTTTGACCAACACAGACTTATATCATGGAGGAAGCGCTCCCAGGAAGAACAGGACGCCCAAGCTTTTCCAGATGAAATCGATACCCCACAAGACATCCCTGCACGTACACGGTTCGCGCGGTTCCGTGGGCTTCGGTCTCTCCGCACGAGTCCGTGGGATCCGTACGAGAACCTGCCTGGCGAGTACGCACGGATATTCGAATTTGAAGACTTCAAGCGTACCGAGAGGGACATATTGCGTGAGTTGGAGGATAGCGGTATTCAGGTTGGGAATACTCTGCTATTCCTGTCCAAGTGATCGCTAAAACCATTACTGCAGCCCGGCACGCGCGTAACAATCTTCATTGAGGGTGTCCCGCACGAAGCCAGCCTGCCCTCTGAGTCGCCGTTTGTCCTATACGGATTGTTGAAACACGAACACAAGAAAACAGTCCTACATTTCACCGTGCAGCGGAATACAGAGTGTGAAGGTTCTGTTAAATCAAAGGTTCGTCATCTGCTGGTCCTTTTCCTACTTGGTCGCAACTGAACTCTCCGAAGGACCCCCTGATCCTGTGTTACGGACCTCGCAGGCTGCGCGTCAACCCCGTGTACTCTCAACACACTCGCGGCGGCGGAAAAGGCGCGAACAACGTCCACAAATTCGAGAGGTTTTTATGGCACGGCACTACGACTGTCGTGAGCGTCTACGCACCAATTACGTTCGGAAAGCAGCCGTGCATGCTCCTACGTGAGACGGAAAATCCACAAAGTGCGCCCGTTTTCCCAGCGGAGAGATGATGGATGATTGACTAATTGAAACAAACAGCGCCGGAGCTCGTGGCGATGGGCACGTTCATGAACCCTGATACGACGCGTATCATCGCGAAGCGAATCATACTCACGGGCCACCCGTTCAAAGTACACAAAAAAACCGCTACGGTGCGGTACATGTTCTTCAATCCAGGTCTGTGCTGTTCCTGTTCTTTATTCTTCTTCTCGTGCTCACAAATTCTCTCTGGCACAGACGACATCCAGTATTTCAAACCTATTCAGCTGTTCACGAAACATGGGCGGACGGGACATATCCGGGAGTCTCTTGGGACGCATGGGTATTTCAAAGCCCATTTCGATGGGCCCGTAAACCAGATGGATACGGTGTGTATGTCGTTGTATAAACGCGTGTATCCGCGGTGGAGCGAGAATTGGACAACGCTTCGTGCGAGCAGTGGGAGAGATGATGAGATGGAGGAGTAAGTGGCGACTTGTGGTTTTGATTTTTGTGGGGTAGGGCGGCTCTTGATATCGAATTGTACCTATACTTTGGAATTTGTAGCAGCAAGCAGTGTACAACGAGCTGATTGAACCTTGTCCAGCATATTTTTCATCGGACTTGTATCGAATGTAAGCTTCAAAGATGCGTTAAATTTGTGTTTATATTCATCTGACACAAGCATGTACTTCAATCTCAGACTAGCAGAGCAGTTATCCGATGCACTGCCAAGCGTATCTTAATCCACTTGCCACACCTGTGATGATACTGGGAAACTTATGACTGCCGATATATAGAGTAATGCAAACCTCCCATTAGACAGGATCACCGTCCCTGTGATCAACGCAGGCAGTCAATGCGCAATTGCAAAACCATTCTCACCTACTGATGTCCTTGCCAGCACCATAAACTTGGCGCAGTGAGATTGGTAAATGACTTTGGATGGCCCATCTAAAGAAACTTGAAAGAAGTACATAATAGACCAACTCCACGAAAGAATTGTCTTGTGGTTCTGAAGAGAAGTAGAAAAGTGAAGAAGCTATACATGGGGAACGCGGCAATATAGCATCATAAACGCCAAAGAGGTGATCGCAAGCTCAAGTACATAAGTACCAGTATGATAAGGCGTGCCACTCTGCAGAAAGGGAAATGAAATCGGCCTGATTGTTGAAGCGGAGCACTCTGGTAGGTCAGGTCAGGTCAGAAGTGCCAGAGGTACTGGTGCAGGAGCCTGCGTCGTGTCGTAGTCGGTCCTCGATCGGATAGATAGAGCCGCAGCCTCCCGCTATAGAGGTTTGGCCCAAGGTTTCCCTTGCAGTCCATTCCCGTTCTATTGTGAGGCCAGCATGAAAATTGTGAAATGTTTCGTGACTGTATCTGTGACGGAAAACTTCAATAGGAGAGAAAATGGGAAATGTCACCGGGGCAAAAATCATTATACTGGAGGCCGCATGCCATAACGTTTTCTGCACCTGCGTCAGGAACGCAGAATTCCAGGCAAACCGTGTTCCGAACGCCATCCTGCAGAGGGAGACAGTCATGCCCACCGTCGTATTTGTCCGGAAAATCGACATCTAATTGGTAGCAACCATGCCATGAAACTCGGCCAGCCTAGGCGAGAAAACGTCATTAATATATCTTTTGTTCTCCACAATGTCGACCGCATCAAGGCGGAGCTGCGATATATGAAAGAAAACAGTGTGGGCGGACCTCGGAAGCGACAGGTTACAAAATCCCATGGAGGACCAAGAAAGGTGGCACTGGCCGTGTTTTGAGATGATGCCCGCGACTGTGCGGTCACTCGTTTAGAAGAGAGAAAAATAGTATTGTATGCGGAGGAATATAAGACTACAATGCACCTCGTTTACTTTATCGACCCTCAGAACCGAACCTGATCATGGGTCCAGGTGGACTGGAGTCACTGGACAACTTGCATAACATGCTTTTCACTACGAAAGTCGACAATCGGGGGCTCTCTGCTTCTCAGTCACATCGATTACACGATGTGGTTCGACGATCGCGATGGCGCAGTCACCGTAGTGAGCTTGGCTCAAGGGTTGGGGGAGCTTGTTAAGGTCAAGAGTGTTTCAGGCAGGCGCCCCTTTGCTCAAGCCCAGCACCCCGCGTATTGGCTGCTTGTGAGGCCTGAACATTGATCCGAGATCGTAAAATCGTCCTGCCTCACAAGAATTGACGCTAATTTGGCTGTCATGTTCGAATAAGATTCTATAGACAGGGTGTGTGTGACTCGTGGTGATTTTCAAAGAGATGGTTGCGCAGACTTCTGATTAATGATTGCGAGTGAGACGCCAGACAGCCGTAACACGAACAAATAACAATATATTACTGATCAAAGTGCTATTACGTAATACTGTAGTAATTTTGCAGTAGTAGACGCTCAAGGAAATCCTTCACTGCAGACTCGACAATCTGATTCTCAAATTTGAGAATCAGGGGCACCAACTTAAGAATGTTGGGATTCTCCTAACATTCGGAAATTGGAATCGTGGTCCAGGTGAGCTAAAGATCATTTTTCCACTGACCGAACCGGCATCAATCATCTAATGATCTCAGGCCTAGGTATTACATGTGTAGTCGCTCCGTCAACTTTGCGCTTTTTTCACTCACAGAAAGATGCGATTTCGATTAATTCCGGATCGATTTTGACTACTACATGGTTTGAGGCCTCCGAGCTTTCAAATTTAAGGGCTGAGAATTCGATCGACCGGCGGTGATGAGTCATTTTTCCTCTTGTTCCCTGAAACCAACTCATTTTTGAATAGCTGCATAGTGCACGGCGTACGCAGCCGGTGGAGCCATATTTGATCTTATAGACCTACGTTCTATCACCCATGAGCACAAGGCATGGGATCGCTTCGTAATCTTTATCAAGATAGGATACGCCGTAGTGTCGGACCAACAGCACCACTAGCCTAGTGTCAAACTGGACAGTGTATCAGCATTCGAATGATTTCTGCTACAATTTCTCTGATTTCCAACTTCAATCCCTATGCATGGGAAATACTGGGCTGAAGTATTTCAATGCTACTTTTGATACGCACCATTCAGAGATCTTGATCCAATTATGAAGAACTTTGGCTGAGAGGCTCATGTTCGCAACTTTATGAGGAGCGGATTTCCGGGCTATCCAGTAACCAAGATCCCTATGTTCCTCAAGGTGGGGCCTGGGAAAGCAATGGATAACATCCCGCAGGCACAATCATTTTTTTCCATGAGGCAAGATGCATCGCTTAGGCGCCTTTGGTTGCGCCTCGCGGGGCGTCTAGAAGAAGGTGAAGAAGCACTGGTTTTGAGACATGCTGATAACTATAGAATCACTGCATAAAGCGTTGAGTTCGGGAATAATTTATGTAATGCTGTTTCGTGCTTGTGTGATTGTGAACCACTCTGATAACAGGGCGCCTCATTATTGTGTGCAATCGGACTCATCAGCGCAAATTGAGAACTCACTGCCGCAGAAAAAACCATCGGATTGTCCTTAAGAGGGACATTCAATTGTGGATTTTCGAAATTTGCTCCCTGTCATGCGTTCATCAGATTATACAAGATTTTTGTGGACTAGTACTGCTCATGTTGCTCTAGGCCGCCTAGAGCAATATGAGCAGTACTGGTATCGATGGTTATTTCCAACCAATAATGGTAGGAGTAAAATTGCATCCTTCTACAATAATCATAATCCATTCACTGATGATGCCTTTGCAAAATACAATGCTAACACAACGTGTTGTAATCGCATGCAATGCTTTACTTGATAATAAATTATGATTCTAACCTGCATGTATGGCAGTTTCCGCGCGAAGTGCGGAGATTCACAACTGTCCCTTGATGTGAATGTGCGATCGGAAAGGGGCGTGCAAGCCTGTCTTCTTGGAGGGGAACGGTAGACGCTCTCATAGTATGCGCGGAAGGACCTTCATATTCTGATTAAAGGAGGAACCACAGGAAAAAGCCGCGGAACCTGTAAGCGGAACGGCTGGTTCCGAGACAATTGGTCGAAGTACATAGTACTTGGCAGGCGCTTGTCAGGCGTTACTAGTACGTTCTGATTATTAGAAGCATCAAACGTTTTTCTCAGAATTGGATCCTGCAGGTCTTGGGCAAGGGCAACTGTCATAATCGACACCTGGCCTAACTTAGTATCGTATAACTCGCTAATGTTGCCAGGTGTTCATCCTCGTTTCGGTCTATGTTTGGCCTACCAAGTCGAGTTCATACTACCACCTTGACATTCATCGAACGCTGAATCGATATCTCCGATAGCCTAGCTACCTAACAGGTATTGCTTCTGCGAGTGTTGCATGTGTCTGGCTGACTCCAGCAGCAAGGTTATCCCTCCATTAGTACGTACTCCAATTGATCGAGTTTCCGAGTCTGTCACATCTATTCGGAGAAAGTGGAGAAAAGTCTGACTCAGGATAAGACACTGGTATATATACTAGCGCTGATTCAACTTTTAGTTTCCTGTAACATCATTCGGCTTTGACTCTTGTTGTTACATTCACTTTATACTTACGGTATGATATCTCGCTGCCACCATGTTCTAGCTCATTGAAATTGAAACTGAAAACAGGTCACGATCGCATTGTTAAAAATGATGAACAACTATGATGATGCTAAGTATTCACCGTACGTTACCATTTTTGACTGGCGAATCACATGCGGTTTATTAACGCACTCCCCAGGCATCTCGACCGCAGCAAATCTTTGCCAAGTGGTCGGCAAGTTTCATTTTTTATCCTTTGGATCGTGATACTGAATAGCTGACTGGTACCATTAGCCAAACGCGCCCGAATGTTTTGGAGATAGAGATATCTGGTTCGCATATTTCTGTATATGATACTCATCGACCCGGAAGATCCATCATTGTGCAGATATCTCTCTGCGTGGGAAACTACCGAAAGTTGGGAAGACCTCTTGGGACGACTTTTTCTGCGTGCGCATCGGTGCTTGCAATCAGCTGCAGACAACAGGCTGGGCACTACGATCTTACAAGTGGAACAAGACACATTGCTTGTGAGTCATCATCAATTGGGATTTCTGTAGGAGTTAACAGTACGTGGCACTCTCAACAAGCAAAGTTGAAGAATCCTCCAAAGTCACATTCAACATCGATGCCTGCGATATGCGACAGTCCCGGCGGATTGGTAGCTTTGAGGACACCGTCGAAAGGCTCTTGCAATGCTCAGGTCGTAAGTGAGGTTTATTACTTCCTCTTCAATATACATAACGCATCTTTAGCCATCAAGCGCACCGTCAGTTTGTATGGATCACCAGGTCATGAAATCGAGATTCACTTTAGGATTGCCCAAATCCAATCTTCGACCATCAACAAGTTATCCATCTCTTGTGAGCAGTCAAGCATCCTTTATTGGGCGCTATTTTTCAAATCATTCTTGCAGACATTGACTTGCAAGATTTGCCCTCTGTCCATCATGACACATTTTGCGTTCAAGTGGCTATAGACGACACTATCTGGGAAAGCCCCTCAAAGTCGAGTAATCAAGGACGCTCCAGATGGACAGACGGATATGATTTGTAGGTTGGTTGGTGTTGCGCATATGCATTTGTTTAATGTGTTTGTCAATAGTTCATTCCAACTCAACTCGCATGCTTCACTGCAAATTTTTGCGACACGTTGGCTCCACAAAAACAAACCGATAGCTGTAGTGGAAGGTTCCGTGAAGGAATGGCTCGCTGCACCCAACGGTGGTAGGTTATCTATGAGCCACTGTGTAGCCTTCTCACAACCTCCGTAGTTGTTCGCAAAGCTCTCGAGTGTAGGGGCGTAAACATTCAGACAGAATTCAAGGTCTCTCAGACTTCGGGTTCGTCTGTCGCTGGTAATCACCACGTTGAAGATGCTGCCAATTCAACGGTCGAGCAAACTGACGTACTGGGCCCAAAGCAAATTGATACATTGGACATTTCCGGTACATCTCGGTTGACACTAATGTTCTCCACTGTCGCTGACGGTGCATTAAAGCCGTTATCCTGGACATTGACCGTGTTCCCAAGTTCGGAAAGCTGTCTTGGGATGATCGATTCTTCCTTGAAGTCCACGCGGCGGGTAGCGGAGGGTCTCAGAACATCATATCTCAAGGTCATTCAAGGGACAAATGCTTAATGTGGGATACAACATTCACATTGTGAGTCCTCCCATGTTGTATCGTTGTGCAATAATTTAGGCATCCCAGTAACGTTTCTCAAACATCACGACTCGTGTTTCGTGTTCTCGGCTACGACGGAAAAGATAGCGAGCCAATTCCTATCGGTATTGCTATCTTCGATGTCGATGAACTTTTGCAGCAAAATAGCTGTCAGTATTATTTTCCAATGACGAGGATGTCGGTTTAATGGCGAACGCACCAACAGTGGTCAGACGTCCGCTTCTATCGTCTGCAGCATCCGTGCGCATAGACGGGATCCCCACTTTGTCTTTCAGAACAGCACAGCCTGGTGCTATGTCATTTACGAGGACCTTGGGATTTTTCACGCAGGAGCTTTCTGCCGCCATTAACCGTACTGCGGATCTAAATGTCCAATCAAATCAACCAAGGGACTATGATCAAGATAAAAGAATCATCGAAGATGCAATTTCTCGGGCTAGCAAAGACAATGGTGGCGATGAACACCTTTACCCCCTTCTGGTAAAAATTAGTATCTTTGTTTCGGTGGCTGAAAGACTGGCTAAGGTATGGAACGCCTTTCACACCCGGAAGAACTAGCTTGTCTCATTTTTTTTAGCTCCATCCCTACGCAAGGATTTCATATGCAATACTGGCAACAGGATATGAGGTTTGGACGCACCATTTTCATACTTGTGCAGTAATAACATCATCGCTATTAGATCATCAGACAGAAAATCGCCTGCGAATACGGCATAATTCGGCTGATGCATACTATGCAAGACACTTACGATCTTGTTATGACCGTCGATGCGCTCCCGTATCTACATAAACAAAAAAAAGTCCTCGAAGCAATTATGCAGCAAACAATCGAATGCGCGTTCTTCATCCGAGATTATGTGGATACTCGAGGCAGTTGTGAGTCTTCTATGTGTAATAGAGTTCTGACTGATGTCGGACGCCGTTCACAAAGTTGCGCAAGCGATCAAGAATTCCGTGCTGAACATGGAAGCTCAGATCAAAGCATTTGAAAACGCATTCATAGACCTGCAACGCAATTTTCAGAGCTATATGGCTGTCTCTACACAGCTTACCGTACTCAAAGTCTTAGAAGATGTTCAAGATCTTGGTGAGTCATCCTATTTTTTTCCCCCGCATCTGTCTTCATGCTGTTTAAAACAGGCGCAAAAGCAGACTTTCGTGATATGTCTTACGCCGTAGATGCCAGATGTGCAGCATCGTATCCCGTTCATCTACCGGGTAACAGTGCGGCGCCCCCGGCTGATCTCATATCGTCCCTACAGAACTGGGTTATTGGGGACGGCAAGGAATCAGAGAGGATCTGCGTCTTGTTCGGGCCTGAAGATCTGTGCAGCTCCATCGCGCTAGTGATTGGGGAACAACTTCAGTTCGCGTCACGTCTTGGTTCCTCATATTGCTTTCGAGGTATCAGGCCCAATGACACCCGGTGTTACACAAACCTGTTCTCCACAATCGCCCGTGATCTGGCGGATCGTAATGCCCAGTTCAAGCAGAATCTCTGGAGGGCCGTAGGAAATGAGACGAGTCTGAGGAAAACGCGGGTGGCGAGGACGCAGTTTGAGGAATTTATCCTCGCTCCCTCTAGAGATGTCATTTGGAATGGACCATTCCTGGTGATTATTGACGGTCTAGAGATGGGAGGGAACGAAGCTGCAAGGAAGGAAGTATTAAGCGTCCTTGTCGATAAAGGTGCCGAGCTTCCCAGAAACCTCCGATTCCTCATCACTTGCCGGCTGGAGGATGACATATGCAAAGCTTTTCGCGGTCAATCACATATTCTGCGCCGACAACTGGGAGAAGCTAGCCCTCCCGCATCACGTGCGGAAAATCTCGAGGGTTATGTAGCCGTATAATGCCTTATATTCTTCCCGTCGTGTTGTGAGGTTTGTCATTTGAACTATGGTCAATGTCATTCGCTAAAATATCGTGTTATAGCATGGCGTGCAAGAAGATTTGAATCAAGTGTTGCCTTTTTCTCTGCCACCGTCTCAAGCTAGCTTGTATGGACTCGACTCATGAGTTCAATTTGGTCGTCCCAATAACTAATAATGATTTCCTTCCCTATCTCTGACTCCGTTGATGTGTTATACCCAAATTTGTCGTTAGTCTTGCATTACGCTGTTCTGTTACTTACTGTACAGACGTGTTCTTAAGCGACGTCGTTCGTACAAAAAGCAATTCACAGTAAACCATCCCAAGCATGGTATTATATGTACCACATGCAGTAGAATTCTGATACCAAGTTTTCTTTGCACTAGAAATTTGGAAATCCCCTCCCCAGTGTTGGCGCATCGATTTTGGCTGACCGTTGATGTACGAGAGATTGAGAACGTACTATTATTCATCACACAAGCCTGTACATGATTCGTGCGTCTATAGGACAACTCAATCGACGAGAATCGTACGTTTAGAGATAACTCAAAAAAAATTGATACAATTTGAGGATTTCTGAATCAATGTCCCAATTGAAGTATCAGTGGAGTACTGGTATTTCCTGGATATAATATAACAATGCGTTCACATCTGTTGTACAATAGGCGTGCTCCCTTTCTCAAGAGCAGTTCGAAGGCTGGGACGGTCCAAGTCAACATCACAAAAGTAGAGCCAATTGAATGCTCCTCACCTATAATCATCACCATTCTGGGTTATATACCTGACCCAAGGCAGGGCTTGATATCCGCTCTTTTCTACGATCTTCAGATAACGAACTTGGATACCAGACACCGTGAAATAGGGAATTTCAAACTTCACACTGATGGGCGCACGCTTCTCCATGTCTTGTTCTACTGTACTAATCAGCAGAGCGAATGCACAAGGTCAGATCTACTCACCGCTTTTAACGCTTGGAAGACCAAAATGAGCACGCATTAGATATTCCCGGCCACCTCCGAGCTGCTTGATCTTCCAGACGAATGCAGACTTATCAGGAGCATACTGCACACTCCCTGTAGATGCCTAGACAACAGACTGCATCAGCTGGGAGTTATTTAGATGATATAGGCAACAAACTCTGAATTTCGGGCTATCTGCATCATCCGGGACAGGAACATAGATCTCAACATTATTCGCAGAGCTCCTGCGCTTGAATTGTGCTTTGCATTTTACCATATATTCCACGCGGCTCCCTTTGTGGCTTTCCACAGCAGCTTCCACCCAAATAAGAGGTTTGACAGGCGTCGACAATCGGTAGGACATAAGTTCGAACTCGCCGTCTGGAGGTATGAACGATATCGTGCGGTCATTTTCGAACCTGGAGAGCCGGACGCACTGGTGGAACTTGACGTCCTCCATTTCGATAGCTTTGCCCCGAGCAGCTATCATAGAATGATATATCAGAGACAAGGGAGAGAGCACAAGACCATCATTGCATACTTCTACCAGTGCTTTCAAACATGACCTTGTCGTTAAGCCCGAGTCGTAGTTCAGGCATACCAGACAGGTAACACTTCATTTTGACGGCACCTAATATTTCAGACCGGACCACGTTTCCATTTGAATTGACCTATGTATGCAATTTAAATCGAGCCTCGTCGCACAGTGAATAGTGCTCACCAAGAGGTTCACGCTCTCAATAACGTCCAGGAACACTTCATTCTTCCTATACCTTATACCCTCTGTTCTCCATGAAACAGCATTTGTGACAGCCATGGGAGGCCTTGCTTGGATTTCAAGCTTGTGCGACTCCTGGGTGATGTACCTGACATGACATTAGCACCAGACACATACGAGCAAGCCTCATACACACTCTTGCAATATCTTACTCTCTGTCGTCTGCGGGAACCCAAAGTCCATCATTTCATCCATCAGCTCATATATAATAACGAAGTTGTCTCTGATAGACTCCTCCTCGAGCTCCTTGAAGTATTCAATCAAGACTTGAGTCAATCGATGGAGGAATATGATGATCTCAGCGGCATTTGAGTTGCGCTTCGATAATGCCAAGACTGCAGCGTAAAGCATCAGGGAGGAGGTTCCGCCACAAGACACATCAGGACGCACTGTAGAGATTGGAGTGTCGAATGTGCATGTAATTGATGCCTTGACTTGAGAAGCATGGCGTTACTTGCTGTCCCTCTTCTTCGATGTCTAATACAAGCGGTAAGAAGCGCTCGATATACGACGACGGTACATCGTCCTTGTACGAGCGCTGTATTAGAGGCTTCCCCTTCAAGTCAAGAATCGCGATCAGACTGGCCATGGTGGATGAGAGGCGCGAAACTGCGCCAAAGTAGAGTTGCCTTTTTGAGATTCATACTGAAACTGCATGTCCATGTCATTGCGATACTAAAGTAATTTAGATCCAATAGGTATACTATAACTGCCCAGAGCTAGGTTCTAGGTATTAAGAAGGCCCCCAAACTAGATATCTACTCATAACTTCAACCAGCCAAAGAACCTGGAACTCCTGCCCGAACGTCTCGGTTTCCCCAGAAGGGGCGCATCTTCACGGGCGTCCTCGGCATTGTCAGCGAAAGATATACTGCCAACTTGGGGATCTGAAACTTCGCCAACGACGGTATCGACGTCATCTGTCAAGGGAGTGGACGAGGCACTATCCAGTGAATAACCAAAGTCATCAATCCTGAGCCTGCGCTGGCGGAATTTCCATGCAATGCACATGACCAGTAAGGCGGTTTGCATGATGCCGGACACAGCAAACATCGCCCAACCTTTGACACATCATTAATACGACAATAAGAGCAAGAAACGTAAACACACTTGTCCAATTAGTGCCAGGGCTTGCATAAACATAAGTGCAACTTCGAATACGGCGAATCTAGTTGCTTACCGAAGCGCAATAGATATGGACATTATAGCTGCCCCAGGACTCTGTATTATCATCATGGGAATGCTGAGCGCACCGACGAGCTTCAACCGATAAGTCCGTGACAGTTGTGGCGCATATTGAATTGCTGCAAGTAATGCAGAGCTGACGCCGAGAAAGGTCGCCCACAAGGATATTTGACGTGGAACCTCTCCGCTAGGCTCTGGGATGCGCGTAAACAGAAGAAAAAATGTAACGATGGTAATGAAGACACTTCAAAACACACATCAGAATACAAGAGTTAGAAAGTTAAATAGGTCACTCAAACAGATGGATAGTGACAGCCCATGAGACGTTGACAGAAAGACGCCAATCATCACTCCAAAGCTTTGTCTTGACATGCTGAGGAGGGAGAGTGCCATGCGCAGGGATGTCAATATCAACGTATTTCAACCGGGCGGGATAATAGATCATGTACAAAACCAGGCTACATTTAATGTTAGTTCATCAAAACTGCCAGACTGGAAGAGGTAATCATACATAATCATGAATAAAACCCACTGCATGGTCACTTGTGTTACTCCAGCAGTAAGTTCTAGGCATCTCCCCACGCTCTGATATCGTAGGTTCTCAATAACGTCAAGCAGACAACCTCACCATGAAACGCACCACATCATTACAGCACTGAATAGTAGGCCAGGATAGTGCGATCCTGTTAAATGGTTGATCAGAAAAAGCAAGCTTTAATACCAACGGGTGGCTCACACGTTAAGCATTCCCGCGGCAGAAGACGTGCTACCAAGCAACAAGAACCACGGGCTAAAGCCCTCAGAAGAGCCCATCTGAATTATTCGGAAATGCTATTCCACAAGAGTCAGATATTTACTGTTCTGCATGTTGTTCACATTACCTGGGGGGCATAGGATACGACAAGACCAATGATAAGAAAGATGGCGAGTGCATTAGCAAACCAGTCACTATCCTGTGGTACGACGAATTGTATGAGATTCATATTTATACTGTTCAGCATCAACCTACCAAATCACAAATGTTATGCATTGTCTGTGGAGGAGTGCTGCACGAGGTTTGGAAGGAGGTGGCCTCGGGCCCTGTCAGCTTATATAATCTACCGCTGCTTGCTGCCAAATATTCTGTCCACGCTTCCCTTGTCGTGTGTTCCTCATCATGTCGTCCTCCCGCATTCTCCGCTCCATGCGGATGTCTGCTATTGTCCGTGATCGTCCAATACACCTATTGGACCACTGGACCCGGTCAAATAGCCAAAATTTAGGGAGTCCCAGCTTGCGGAGATGGTTACACGGCTCTCAGAGTGCGTATGTTACCTTTTGGTGTTGGAATATTAAACCGACCACGATTCGTCAAGTACAGCGTCATGGGAATGTGACTAGACCAGATCCTGGTACTGGGTACGCAGCATACCAGAAAAGCGTCCGGAGTTGACCCTGACTCTGCTTCAGAATTAAATTACATTTCAAAGATTCGAAGGGTAATTTGTTGAAGACCATTGAAGCGAACGAGGGAGATGATATCCTATCACTTGCACATGAGCACGACATTGACCTAGAAGGTATTTTACGAGCAGTGCTCCATTTGACGTCATTTGATCAGCTGAACTGATTTGGTTGAATCTTTTAGGCGCATGTGAAGGGTCAGTTGCCTGTTCGACATGTCATGTTATTCTCTCGGCCGAGCACTATGATCTACTCCCCGAGCCATCTGACGATGAAAATGATATGCTGGATATGGCGTTCGGTTTAACTGACACAAGTCGACTTGGGTGTCAGGTGCATATAACTCGCGAACTTGACGAAATGACAGCGACACTGCCAAGTGCTACACGGAACATGTTTGTGGACGGGAAAAAGCCCACACATCATTGATAGTGAATCATTGCATGATACATCCTTTACGTATCTCACTAGGCTGTCAAGAGAGAGATCCGTGCTTTGTGGAAGGCGAAGGTACATGAATCAATCAACGTTGCGACTGTTAAGATACCGGTGCCCTCGGGCAGTGCTCATGTGGACCGTCTCTCTATTATTATTTCGACAAATGTCGGAATTATTATAATTAGTCTTGACTAAATTTATTTATTCTACTAATCGCCATTTACCATCACATCATGATGTGCCTTGAAAAGGCCTCGAGGCAATGAGTCTCGGTTTGATCCTAACCCGCGTTACAATTGGTTTTTCCTATATGTACACCTGTTTCCCCCTCGCGACTTTTCCCAAGTTGCCATGTCCCAACCTTGTGTGCTGCAGGTGAGCTTGTTACCGGGCGTGTCTGCTTGTCGGACCTCACCTTCTCTATCACAGCCTGAGGCCGTGGCGGTGGCAAATCGCCCTGCCGCATTGCGCGAACGCGCAGGACAACCATTAAGTACACCCGCACTCGCAGGATATCCAACATCTGTACATGCTTCTCGTCCATTACGCTCTTCTCCTCTTGCTGGCCTAGCATTTTCTAGTAATCCATCCATTGCATCTTTAGAATCAAGTCCGTCACAATGCCCAAGTGCTTTGAGCATAGACTTTGGTCCATATTCGCGCTCGCAGCCGTCATCTATCTTCTCTCACACTGGTTCTACTTCTGCCACTACGTCTTCGCATGCCCACCGCGCTCCTGGACCCTTAGCTGGACCGTCAAAGAGCGCTGGCGCCATCCCTACCTTCGGCCTAGACGCTCGCTCGTATTCGCGTTCCCCACCCTCATCTGTCATTTCTCATACTGGTTCTCTTTCTGCCAGCTCATCATCCTTCTCCTCGCACGCCCACCGTACTCCCACAACGGGACTAGCTAAGAGCACTAGCGCTATTCCCACACTTGGTCTATTCCGACGGCAGGTCAAGGATGAGCCAGCGACCCCGCTTCCTACCCAAGCACCATTTGGGCATAGTCGCTCAACATCTTTTCCATCCCAAACAGTCCCCCTGCCACCCCATGTTCCACAAGCCTACTCACCGAGTGCTGCTCGACCAACTTCCCAAAAGCCTTCAGTATCCCGAAATCCGAATGATAACTGGATGTCATCTTCTCCATTTGGTCCTGCCTCTACGCCTCGCTTTTCCAGGCAATCGATGTCATCACAACCAGTCGTGATGCCCCTGAGTGCTCGGGAATACCGCAGACGAAAATGCACTAGCACGATGACAAACACGGTATATTCGGCCACATCTGGCTCACCGGTTACCGAGAGCGTGGACGAGGAAGGTGTAAATTCTCCACCTCATATCATAGTCTCCGACTCTGAGGCCTCCGGTCCTTCTCCTTCTAATCACCCATCCGGAAATAGGTCTTCCAGGCGTGCCTCGCTTCCGTCGTCACGGGTTTCCCATGCATCTCTCCCTCCAGGTTCTCGGGAACCCACATTGTCCGAGAAAAGTTCGATCAGTTCCTTCTTTTCATTGTCATCCGAGAACGAGGCAGAAAATGCCGGCGTAACACCACGCCGGAGGATGTCTTATCCCAACGCAACCCGGCGTCATTCACGCATCAGTCTCGTGGATGCTGTGAATCGCCTTTCGCAAATGAGCGGGGCAAGTGGAGATTCCGCGTTTTTCGACATGGATGACGGACTCAGCCCTCGTCAAAGACAGATCTCTGTGACGGAGGATGACGGGGTGCTCAGAAGGGCGAGCTCGAGAAGGAGGAAATTGAAGAAATTCAATCCACCTTCGCGCGAACCGCTAAAGGCGGACGCCGCAGCAGAACCTACTGCACCACAAGAACGCACTCGAGTGGTTAGGATTCTAGAAGCCAGCAAAGTTTCGTCTGTCCCCATGCTTGACAGCAGGTTTTCCGACTCATCTCATGACCGTGAGGAACTTGTCTCCGGTGGTACATCCACCGAGCGGGCCGCTTCTGAACCGAAGATGGACCCGAAGGCGCCAGGTACTTCTTCCGCCGAGGCACAAGTCAAACCTCGGAGGAAACTTACCAAATCTCGAACACAATCTGTTCAGGTACCACCTGCACGATTGGCCGCCCCGTCATTGCCCTGGATACCTCGCCCTCCTTCGCCGTTCTTCAGGGGTAGTACAAAACAGAATACGTCAAATGTTTCCACATCGGACGTGACGCTCCAGGAAAATGTTCCGCAAACTGAAGAGATAGGAGATAACGAAAAGGAGAATAGTCACCGGAGCCGTCGATTAACATTCCAGTTCATTCCCTCCCCCTCCTTTCACAGGCGACCCAAATCGGCTTCAGCCGTTGCTCCAAGCCTTGACTTGAATACCCCCATGAGGAATGACACACGGCAAAGGATGCCTAAACCTGATTCCCGGTGCGGGACAGATAGTGCATTGAGTAGCCTCACAGGTAGCGCAACTACTATTACCCTGTTACCACCTCCCCCTATCACATCCTCTTCCAGTGTATCCTCAAGTGCGGGAAACTCTACTTCAAGCTTGACTGATGGCAGTAGCACCACAATGGGGTCGCGGGACACAAGCGCTACTTCCGTCAATACTCCTAGCCTCCAAACCGCTTCTCGTGGCCCAGAGTATCCCTACCCCAAAGTCCCGTCGAACCTGAAGCAGAGCATAGTAGCACAGTGGAGCAGTGACACTGTCAGCGACCAGCAAGACGACTCAAAACGTGCATCCAAAACTTCCAACCCCCCTAATACCTCACATGATCAAGAGTTACAAGAATCGTCATCTTCTTTTTGCACCGTCACTTCTTACGCGTCATTCTCCTCATATGCCACATCAGGCTCTGCATCTGCTGCTTTAGATGCTAGAAATGCGCCTGGCCCGTCTTACGACTGCGACCAAGCACTAGATCCTAATGTTCATCCTATGTGGACAGTGCCTATGGTCACGATCACAGCTGCATCACAGACCGCTCCCCCACTACGCGCTAAAGAAATCTCTCCAATACCTCACCAACCTCACGTACAACCCTCTTCCCTAGCTGCTCCCGTCCCCATCCTTACGTCGAGGTCCACAGCACGCCTGAAGCGCCCGCGCCCACACCCACACCCACCACGCCCACAGACGGCACCTGCTTCACCTACCGTACCACATTCTACAACTGCTCCAACTTCGAAATCACCGCGGGCCGCCGGAGCATCGTCAGGGTTCAAATCTATATTCCGCAGTCTCCTTGGTCGTACAGGCTAATACCATTAGGGGTCGACCGGTCATCTTTGACTTCGGCAAGAAGGTTTGATGCTGGGCGCTGATCCTCCAATGTATTGTTATCTAAAAATACGCCTGCGCCCAGTTCATGTGGACACAATTAGCGAGATACCCACTACCCTATTTCGTTTGGGACTTTTATGATCACCTGTCTTGGACATGCGAGTGCATGTTAATATTTGGTTCTTGGGAAGAGGCACTGCTTTCTTGAATTTGGGCGCACGCGTTTATTTACATACAGTACTAGAACTTTTTTATGATGCTACTCTCACGAATACAAGACAGATATCTTTCATAATATATAAGCGGATGCCGAGAAGAAAGACTTGAAGTTGAATTCAATGCACGTGCACACTTTGGAAGTTGCAATGTTGAAACGTTGATTGGGCATGTCAGTTTATCTTCCATTCTACTACTTCTAAGCGAGAAGACCGGGGAATGACGTTCCCCACATGCGACTGGTCGGATAAGTCGGATAGTCACGGTGTACCGTGGAAGTTATCGCAGGGCTAATATATATGTACGTACGGTGCTGGACGGTGAGCTATACAGCGTAATAAATTATAACCGACTCGGACGACCGTACATGCCGAGTTTTGATCTCGTTGCTAATGATTAATGACCTGCGGCCCTGCGGATGAACTGGACACCTTACGGTACCATTGATATGAGGCATAGGAAGTTTCCTTTACATAAGTGCAATAATGGCGGTTTCAGTTAGAGAGCTAACAGCATCTTGGCATGTCTAACGGCAGCTTTACGAAAAACAGATTCAGAGGTCCTGGTTATGGAAGGCTGTGAAGCGCCTGGACCCTGCACTGGCAGCGAGACTCCAACCTGTACCGCAAGAGAAATTATAATCACCACATGCTTTTGAGACTTTGAACGTACCCGTATATATAAAGGTACGGGCATTCCAAGGGCGGTTTTCCCCGACAAATATCGACATATGGTGATTGGCTTATGTAGAACTGAGAAGATTATTCATCTATGGAATTTCGGAGATATCAAGCGTTGTGTTAAAACAAAATGGTAATGATGGTCAGTGGCAGTGTTATGTGACGATCATTTGAACAGCACTGAGCCAGCACTCACTAGTAGTGATGTCGATGGAGAGCTCCAATCGCCTGGGATGAATATGCTTCACGCAACCCATTACTGACGCTCACTCATAGAGCGACTGGGTCAACAGGCCAAATGATGGAGCACAGAAACGCGGCTGGTGCAAAGACGCCTAATCGATTGTGGAGTGCCGGTCCACCGCACCCGGTAGTACTCGCCATCACGGTCTGGCGAACTTGCCATTGCATTGTGCAACAAGGACTGGTTTGCAAATGTTGAATCCAAGGATGAGACAAAGCATCGCACACCTCGAAGGAGTCGTGCTGCCCTTTGCGCAGGTTGATTTGAAGAAGCCATCAAGGCGTACCAGTATACGGTGGATGTAAGTGATAAAGTTATGAACACCTGCTGCCCCGATTGGTGTACTGGTAAGTATTTAATATTGTTCTGGTTATAATCTTCATCCGCATTTCACTCCACTTTCAAGCAGGATTGCATGTAACCTTGCTGCGACTGCAGATGTTGCTCTCTGATGACAAGGCTATCGAGCTATACTCGACTGCGATCAACATGGATTCGCCGGTAATGTTCTGGGTAGAACTATTTTGCAGTGTTGACAATTAATCACTCGTGCCTGTAGCAATGGAGGACGAGACTACGATCACGGATCATGGTACAAACGACATCAGGAAAACGTAATTCATTAAAGAGTGCTACAGAGCGCTCATGTAGCACTCTGTAGTGAATTACGTTTCCCTGATGGGCCAGAAGACGGGACTTGGAATATTAAACTGATGTATATTTCTAGTACATCAAAGAAAATCCCGCAATTCTGCCAGTCCCGCCAGCAGAACTATGCTGCAGTTCCGCAAAGTCAAATGCTCTTCTATTGAACACTTCCTTTCCGAATACATCCCAGTCGAGGCAAACTCAGCATCAATGTCATGAAGTGAGATTGATTCAGGACCTTCAGATTGTCACTGCAGACTGCTGCAAGTGGAGAAATAAACGCGAAGTTGGTCTCGAGCTACTTGGCAACCTCTGTATTGATTCCCGGAAATTCGGAACTGCTTCCGCGCTTCTGCCTGCAACACTATGAATCACATTCGTTATGATTGAAAACCGCAGTAAGGCCAACTCAGCCAAGTCGGAAAAAATGTTATGAGGTGCACTTCTTGATGCGCAGAAAGTGCGATCGCACCTCTTATCTCGAAGCCAGCACTCATCTAGGCAATCCCTACAGGTCGTCGAACTCAATCAACCATTCGTCTTTGATATAATGACCAGCAGAAGCATGCAGCGCTACATGGTGCATAACGTTACGGCGATGCTACCGAGGCCGTCTAAATGACGCTCTCCGAAAATGCTCTCGACATCCGAGTATGAGGTAGGCCCCCAGCTACACGTGCGTCAATATGCTTGACTGTGTCTTCAGAGCTGTGCCAGCAGTAGCTCCTTTCGAAGCAGAAGGTGCTATTAAAGGTTATTGATGCTCAAATGGAAAATGCCTCACCTCATCTAAACGCTTTTTATGTGATCGAGAGACACAGATAAATGCCTTCACAGCAATGGACTGGCGCAGTTGACAATGTGCCCGTCTCTGGCAGACGGAGGCTGGTATGGCCTTAACCTAATGACGATCACTACCTACGCCACGGGACAACAGTCGAAGGCTCTACCCCTACTGACTAAGCTATGCAAATGGTGGGCGTCGAGCGATACATCGACAAGAATAATAATGTCGAGCTTGAGACTTTATGTTCGTGTAGTATCGCCACTCAGCATTTACGATCATATACCTGTCCGATGTTTGGCCTTCGTCCAGGTCTGGCGCACCGGCAAAGAGCACTTGAAATACACAGAGATGGACGGTTTTTAGGATTCCTGACTCCCAAAGTCATTCTCTTGAATCTCTTCTACCAACAAGGTTGGTCCTTTATGTCAATTATCACTCTCCAAATCACAAGCAGTCCGTTGTGATGATGTAGAAGCTAAAGGATTCAACGGACATAGATGCACGGGTCCTTTTCTCCTTCTGTCCCGGATATAGCAACTAGAAGATATCAATATCGCATGCTAGCAGTTTGCCATATTTTCCGTCCTCCTGCCAGTAATTTATGGCGGCTGTTACAGGAGATGTCGGCAAATCGTCCGACTTCCATAGCTGCTTGCCAGCCGACTCATTTGCATATTAAGTTCTATTATCATGCTAAATTATTGTCAGATGGATCCGAGAGATGAGATCGATGAGAAACCTGTCTCCTTGCTGCGACATTCCAGGGCAGTAAAGCTGACTTCAACATTATGCAACGTGCTCGACTTCCTGAGCACTGCTTCGCATCGCCGGCTCCATCTGCCTTGTCATGCATTTCCTGTCACCGGCATCAGTAAACTGGCCATCAATATTCCTATGTTTTATAAGACAAAATGTTCATGGGGCTTACAAAATACCACTACATAATACCTGCGGCTCACCAGTTTACTAATGGGGTACCTAGTCCAGGCGAAGAGACATCTTTCCAATGAAGTCAAGGCAAATGGGCTTCATGCCCTAGTTATCGCCGCAGAAGACGGGCTGATACTATTCGCCTCAAAATGATAGGCTCCATCAGGATAGTTGAGATACATATATTCGAGTGATTTCCGTTGAGCAGCTAGTCTAATTCTGGTCGACAAGTTCTATTCATTCTAGAAACTAAATGTAGTTCGAATTTTCTTTATACAGAATGTTGGAGGTAAGTGAGGTCACATAGTTTATGCTGAAAACCAATCCACGAATCATGCAGGCAGATGTACCAGTGAAAACTGGCTGTACCTTGGTTTGCAAAGACATTGGTCGCAGTGTTGAGAATGGTCCTGTCAAGCGTGTGCACGAGAGCTCGGTCGCCGGGAATCTTCTAAACTGCACATGCGTTGAGACGAAGTTCGCGTTTTGGGACAGACCTTGATTTGAAATTTGATACCTTGTCAGCGTATGAAATTACTTTTGGAGCTGCGGCGATTATACGGCGCGATAACGCAGAACAGGAACAGGGGAGCTGCATATATATAGTTAATAGCGTTCGCAAAGAAAGTAAGTATGCTCAGTCATGATATCGGCCGAATCATGAGAAATAGCGCTACAGAGATATATCACATCAGTCATGGGGGGCACACTAGCATCAGAGATATGGCACGAGGTGGACGACTTACGTATATGACCCCTGTGGAATACTTATGTGCACTTGAAAAACCTGCAGAGGTCAGACTAGTCGTCATACTGGAAAATCAGCGAATCAGGTAACTATGCTTGTTATAGCACCCTCTCGTTCATTTGTGAGCTCTAAGAATTCCAAGATGATTGGGTGTAAGTGCACTTCAAAGCTTGGATTCCAAACTCTTATTGGTCGATAACAAGCTTGAAAGACCTTCCCGAAGAGGCTCATTCATGGGTGTGCTCTTTCTGGACCCCCGTTCAACAAAGACATGGGTATAACCCCCAACAACCGCAGGTACATCCTTTCCCTCCTCAAACACTGCGACCTCATATGTCACGGAACTCGAACCGAGCTTCACTACCCGAAGTCCGAGATCCAGAACCTGAGGGAATGACACGGGAGAGAAAAACTATGGCCAAAGTTGTAAGCACCTGATCGGAGCGGAGAGAGCCGCTTGGTATTAATACGTACCTGGCAATGGGACGAGACCACCAGTCCAATTTGGGTGCAGTCAGAGGTGAGTCCACATCGTTGGATGAGAAAAGTGTTTACTACAGAATCAAAGAGGTGGTAGTAGACGGAATTGTTGACATGTGAGTATTGGTCGTTGTCGGTCCTTGAGATGGGTTAAGTTTCATGGATATGTGAGATCATTGAGAGGAGTGGACTGCACCAGCGAGTTCGGTAGGAGAGAAAGAAAAGATAATCGGAACGCGTGTGTACACGTTGCGAGCTCATGGTGCAGTATGAAAACGATCCAACTCCAACCGGTTGTTGTGCACAAACAAACTAGAGTGTAATACAAACGACCACGTGACATTCAATTAGGTGCGACGCGTTGTTTTAATTACATGTCTTCAACCGCGATCATCAAAACATCTTCATCTAACGCATACCCCGACCACCTACAACCATGGAACGCCTGTATGTGTTGTGTCTAAGATTCTGAATAATACCTGAGCAACCTTCCAGTCGCAAACAGATGGCATTTGACCCTAATTTATACCCAGAATTCAAGAAACCAACCAATGGAAAGACTTCAGAAACGCCAAGCGTAATCGTATGTCTACATGTTCAACTTCATTCCTCAACTCACCACGATATTGCGTAGTCTATTTCAAGTTCCTCGAGCTTTTCGACATCTTCTGCAGCCTCAACAGTGGCACCAGCAGCTCGACACAGAGGCCGAACAACGATCGTAATCTCTTCTGACGAAGAAAACGAGGACATGTACGTACTCGCTTTCCTCAGCTATCCTTTGTGGCGTGCGACTCACTTTTTTGCTGTTAAGTAGACCTCCTAGTGCCCAGTCGCAATCCTCTGCTCAACCTGCACCAGCTGCTCGTAACAACTTCGTCATGGATACCTTAAAACAGGCCCTTCCCGTGCCTCCTCTACAGCGCACACAAGTCCCAGCGCCTATTCACATTCCTTCGAACCGTGATATTCTTCCGGGCCTTCCATCTTAAATCCATCGGTGGATGAGCCCCATCAAGCATATGTCTATGAACCTCGGATGTCCGCCACCGAGACTGAAAAGGCGTTGCGCGCTCTCGTAGAGGACAGTATTACCCCTGATGATGAGATTGAAATTGACATGGAGGAAGCCATTGTGGAGGGCTTCCAAGATGGTATCACACTTCTCCCGCATCAGGTCCTTGGTCGCGCTTGGATGCGCGATAAAGAAACAGGTAAGAAAAGAGGTGGAATACTTGCAGACGATATGGGGTGAGAATGTCAGTACTATTGCTATTCGCGTAGCCAACCTTTTTTTGTGCAGTCTTGGAAAGACTATTCAGACCCTTACGCGAATTGTCGATGGTCGTGCCAAAAAATCTGACAAAGCGGATGGTTGGGCTGCCACGACCTTGTAGGTCGAATTGTCTTCGATATTTTGTTTGTTAAATGCAGGATTTCTAGGGTCGTTTGTCCAGTTGCACTCGTTTCTCAATGGGCCTCCGAGATTACGAAGATGGCTGTGGGATTACGTGTGATTGAGCACCATGGCCAAAGTCGTACTACAGGTGGGTCCCTTCTACTCTCAATGGCATCCAACTTAATGTAGCACAGATCCTCTGAAACTCAAGGCTGCACACGTTGTGGTCACTTCGTATTCTATTGTCGCTTCTGAATACGCGACCTTTGCACCTCCCGCAAAGGACGAATCAAAGTCCAAGTCAAAATTTAAGAAGGCAGCATCCCAATCAGACTCGGACTCTGATTCTGACGAGGTCGTCACGAAGAAGAAACTCGGAAAGGCAAAGGGCAAGGACGCATTATTCCGTGTGAAATGGTTTAGGATTGTTCTTGGTGCGTCGCCACCGGGGTTGGCTAAACAATTATCTATTATCTAACATGTACACAAAGATGAAGCACACAACATCAAGAACAGAAACACGAAAGCGGCTATTGCATGCTGCGAACTAGACGGGAAGTTTCGCTGGTGTCTGACGGGCACACCCATGTGCGTCAAGAGTCCTATAGAAAGGCAGTCCCTACAATTCTCTTTTCAGGCAAAATACAGTGGATGAACTGTTCTCTCTCCTCAAATTTCTCCGTGTGCGTCCGCTTAACGATTGGCAAAGCTTCAACGAACAGATCGCACAGCCTATCAAGGCTGGGCGACCAGTACGTGCCCTCAAGCGACTTCATGTGTGTCCTTTCGTGCATGTGTATCTTTTTACTTGACCTTCAACTTGGCATTATGTACAGGTCGTTCTCCAATCCATCATGCTCCGACGTACTAAAGATTTCGTCCTTAACGGAAAACCTATCATTTCCCTTCCGCCACGGAATTTGTCTGTTGTTCAATGCAAATTCGATTCAGATGAACAAGCATTTTACAATACGCTCTCGCAACGTATGACAAGCGAACTTGACAAACTTGTTCAGGCCAACGAAGCGTCCAAGAACTATACTCACGTGTTGCTTATGCTTCTGAGACTAAGGCAGGGTGGGTTGGCTTGTATATTGACTAACATCACATGCTAATCTATATTCACCAGCTTGCAACCATCCGTCCCTTGTGTACAAGGACTACCGCATCGACTCTGAGGCTGCCGAGCCTCGTCCCACTAAGAATGATGATGCTGATGATGATGCCGACGAGCTTGCGACGCTTTTGGGACAGATGGGTGTGTCGAACGGCAAGAAATGCCAGTTATGTCAGACAGAGTATGTTGCTTTCACTGACTACAGTATAAATTCTAACTCGTCTTCTTTGCGCAGCCTTACCTCATCCGACTCAGACCACTGTCCCGATTGTACCGAAATCGCTGCTAAGGCCCGACGCAAGTCTGTGGCTGCACCAACCGCTCGTGATCCAAACTTGCCTCCGGATTCGGCGAAGATTCGCAAGTTGCTGGAAATTCTTCGGGACATCGATGAAAGAAGCGAGAGTACTGAAAAAACGATCATTTTTTCTCAGTTCACCAGCATGCTGGATCTGATCGAACCGTTCTTGACTGCGAAGGGAATCAAGTTTGCTCGATGTATGTCCTTTCGGCTTCTCGTCCTTTGCGGTTTCTGACTTGCCACAACGACACGATGCAGATGATGGGAGTATGACCAAGGATAAACGCGAGGCATCACTAGAGAAAATCCGAAATAGCAAGAGCACGCGCTGTATCCTGATTTCATTCAAGGCCGGAAGTACTGGTACGTCCTCAAAATCACGGTGATGACGAGTCCCTGACCTTGCGCTCCAGGGTTGAACTTGACCTGCTGTAATAATGTAGTCCTCGTTGACATGTGGTGGAACCCTGCGCTTGAGGTCCGCCCCAGGCTCACTTTTTGAATTCAGAGTTAACTGTAGGGATAGGACCAAGCATTCGATCGCGCTCATCGCTTCGGGCAAAAACGCGACGTCAATATCTTCAAGCTCACTATCCCCGAGACTGTTGAAGAACGGATCCTTGAGGTAAGCCATGTAACGTTTGCAGTTAAAGCTGTTGTTGAGAGATGGTGCTATATAGCTTCAAGGGAAGAAACGCGAGCTTACGAAAGCGGCGTTGAGTGGAGAGAAGATGAAGAATATGAAGCTCGGTATGGATGATCTCCTGGCGTTGTTCAGGCCTGGAGCGACCCATGATGACGATGAAGAATGATTGGATGTCCGTACATGCTGGACATGTTAAGGCCTTGGTTTTGATTGTATGTGTTTATGCTGTTCTAGCCGCTGTCTTGATCTACATATGATTTCGTACTTGCATGCAATGTTGTTGGAGACGGGGCAGATGCAGCACCTGATTTTCCTTTTCTAGTTGTTGAGATGACTGAAAGCAAATTGGGGCTTGAGCTACTCGAGTCGACGTTCTGCTTTACGATTATGTGTGCTGTATCTGGATCTAACATACCGTAACGTTCCTCTTGTACTCGTTCACGAGTAAATAGGTGTGTTAGGTCACTATCAGCAATGTTGGCCACGTGCTCGACTTCGATTGAGTCCGGACCCCGGAGCTTGCAGAGCCACTGACAGTGATCTGGGCTATCATAGACGCTTCGTGATAGAGTTGAATTCTTGAATCCTAGAGCCTAGGTGAACATGATCGATACCAGTTCTCAAGGATCCACATCTGCAGACGTTTGGGACCAGCCCAGTGCAAGTAATGATGTTTGATACTGGGTGACCATGAGTCCTGACGGAGTCTCTCCTCCAGGATTACTCTGGCCTGAGCTCGTATCCGCCAGGCGCTGCAATTAAATCACAGCGGAAGCCTCAACAAGTCGTCCCAGATGACTGGGATAACGACGAAGAAGAGGAAGAAGATAACGCCAAAGTCTGGGAAGACGCGTGAGCCTACCGTTCTCCTTCAGCTGTCAGCCCCAGCATTAACTCTGTACATTGCAGAAACAACAAAGCACCCATGCCAGAACTGATCATCTCCCCCTCAAGCACCGGGACATCCGTTATCCCCCCTCCCCCAGCGGCCTTCCAACCGACGATGCGCATCCTGAAACGGCCCTCTCCCTCCCAATCAGCCTCGAATTCCACCACCTCACTCTCTTCACAGACGCGAAATACTCTTGCTGAACGTGAGGCTCAGTATCAAGAAGCGCGTAATCGGATTTTTGGAACAACGAGCGAGCGTGGCAGTGATGACCTCTTAAGCCAACGCGGGGTGAGGAACGGTAGTGGCAAGGGAGCAGATGCTGGATCTGCGGTGTCTGCGGTGCTGCGTACTCCTACAGGTCCGTCAGATGCGGATAAAGAGGTGGGTCGCACCGATGACTCCCCTCCAAAGGGATTTCGTGACAGGAGGCATGGGAAGAACCAGAACAGCACATCTTCGAGTATGTTACCACGGACTTCGAGTTGATATTTCTCTTGTCTTTCAGCTAGGTTTTTGCTGTTGATTGATCGTTGTAAATTTTCTCTTGTACGCGTCGAACCCCAACTTGATGCGACGGGCTTTTGAGTCAGAAAGCTTTTTCACGCCGACTCCTTGTCACATGTATGTCAGTCTTTGAAGCTCAGAATTCGTATACCTCGGGCAGGAACGGCGAGCTTCGATATATTTCAAACTCTGATGACTTGACGAGATGTACATCACTACAAGATGTAAGCACGCTGGCTTACTAGAGTTCCCATAATCTACATAAACTTTCAGTATCACTGCCTTTTGGCGTAACAGTCAAGCGGACAAGGCTCTTGACTAACTTACAAAAGAGTTGCATCAAGATTCGGAAACGGCGGTGCAATGCAATCCACCAGAGTACAAGGCAAATTGCCCCAATTTCCTGAGCAAGTTGTTGTGTCGCCGTCTGGATCTGAGGCTGTAGGGGGTTGAATGAGGCTGAGTTGTCGCTGAGGACAACTGAGTATTAGCATTCACAGAGGGGTAGACGCTACGTAGATATCTAAAGATTCGGTTATGTATATAGCAGAGCGAGGGATACCCAACATAGTCGTAGCGACTGTTACAGGCTACCTATGGGCCAGCATGCTATGCAAAAAACTACGCTTTAGGCATTGTTTGCAACACGATGGGTTCGCTTGCTGATGAGATGACGAGAGGGGATGAGGGTATTCCGATGGCATCGAGCCGAGGAAGGGTGGGGACGCTAGAATCGACAAGGGGGGACCAGAGGGTGATAAGACTTCGAATGCTTATCGTCAATACGGCTCTTCGCATGAAACTAAAAGTAGATATAGCTATCGCTTCCCCAAGTATGCAAAAGGGTTTATAACGTCGACCCTGTGAGCACAAATGCAAGAGTAAGTACTGACTTCAAGGCAAGATGGCGGCGGCGACCGAGAACTCAGAGTTTCCTGCTGCACCTTGAAGATATTACTCTATTCTCCCTGGTAACCAAACCTTTATAGACGAAGGGAAATAGTCGTTCCTAAGCATCTGCCATCAAGATGGACTTGAAATTTGGTAGTATACTGCGCAGATCGAATATCTGCCGCACTTGGATTTTATTCGGAAGGCTGCCTCGTCGATGGTGTAATGGCTAAATGTACAATTGGAGGGTTTGTCCTGTAATGATAAGTACGGCCGACGTTATTCGTCACACCGTCAATCAGAGGGAGATGCTGAATTTAGAATGTTCCCAAGAGTGAGTACTCAGTACTAGATATTAGAGTGTAACCGATTTCTTACACAGAATGTATGAGAGAATTGAAGTGCACTACCAGGGAAACTCAGGGGCGGGGGGCGTGTATATTTCTGACATAAGCAAAGTTTTTATAACATCCCTTTTCAAAGAAGTCGTTCAATATAAGTTATCCCGTTCCTCACCGTACTTGTCTTGTGGTTTATTTGTCGAACAAGACAAGAAAAATGCCTTCACCGATGGCGTTAAATCCGCCATCACGTTCTCCATCCATCTTCAAAAAGAAAAAATCACTTGGCCAGTTGTCGTCAATGGCGACCGCAGCGTCCTACCTTTCTGCAGTTCACCAAGCAGATACGCGGGCTCGCAGTCACGACAATTCTTCTGTTTCATCAACCCCTGCACTTTCACTATCATCTTCTGTCACAGCTTCATCGGAGGATACCGTTCTCAATGAGGACGATGAGAACAATTGTCTCGCGTACCCCTTAACACCCCCAACCTCTGAACAGGTCTTCACCACCGTTCACACGGAGTTTGGTCACTGTGCAAACGAAGCCTATCGTTGTGTCTCCCAGCATGACTACGCCAAACCTGTGCAAGAGCACATCATCGAGGAGCCTCCATATTATATCCTCCTCACCACCTATATTAGTTACCTTATTCTCCTCTGTTTTGGTCATATGCGTGACTTTTTTGGAAAGCGTTTTACGAAGTCTTATTTCACCCACCTTATGCCCCATGATGTACGTGTGCAATCTTCTTTATTTCTCAATCTTGCTCTCATACTCCCATCTAATTCATTTTGTACCCAGGGTTACGCGCCATTGAACTCGGATTTCGATTCGTTCTACACCCGTCGGCTTAAACGTCGCATGGATGACTGCTTTTCCCAGCCTGTCACTGGCTGTTGCAGGACGCACTATTGTTATCCTCGACCGGTATTCCACCGATAACAATCACACTCAGATCTTCACTGGTAGCAAGACCCGTGCGCTGAACATCTCTTCGTATAACTATCTCGGCTTTGCCCAGGCCCGTGGCGGCTGTGCAGACGCAGTTGAGGAAAGCATCCGTCGATATGGTGTCTCCACTTGTGGCACGCGTCTTGAGAGCGGGAGCAGTGAGCTCCATGTGTCTGCTGAAGCCCTTGTTGCGCGTTTCGTCGGCATGGAAGATGCGTTGATCAGCTCTATGGGATTCGCCACCAACTCTACTTTCATTCCCGCACTCGTGGGAAAGGGATCCCTTGTCATTTCCGATGAATTCAACCACGCTAGTATCCGCGTTGGTGTACGTCATAGTAATGCCCAAGTTCGGATGTTCAAACACAATGATATGTCAAGCCTCGAGTCCCTACTGCGCGAGGTAATTAGCCAGGGCCAGCCCAAGACGCATCGTCCGTGGAAGAAGATTTTGGTCATCGTCGAAGGTTTGTACTCCATGGAGGGCACTCTTGTGAACCTACCTAGAATTGTGGAACTGAAGCAGAAGTACAAGGTCTGTACTGCAGTTGGCGTATTCTGTATACGATATTAATATTTTGTTCCAGTTTTTACTCTTTGTCGATGAGGCACATTCGATCGGTGCGCTGGGTCCCCATGGACGTGGTGTCACAGATTTCTTCAACATCCCTCCTCGTTCTATTGATGTCTTGATGGGTACTTTCACCAAGTCCTTTGGTGCTGCTGGCGGATACATCGCAGGACCTAAAATCCTTATTGACACTCTTCGGTTGCGTGGTCACTCTGGACCGTATGCAGAAGCTATGACACCCCCTGTTCTCACCCAGGTCGTCTCGTCGATGGCTAGCATTATGGGTGTTACTTCGTCATCGCAATCAACCAAGTCTGCACTCACGCTCAGCCCTGCTAGTTCCATTGTCACACTGAGGGACAGTGCAGATGAGCTCCCAGGAATGGCACCTCAAAGCATGCTGCCGACATGGATGACTCTCCATCCGGCTCTTGCAGACGGTTCTGAAGCTCGTATGCGTATCCGCCGTCTTGCCTTCAACTCGCGGTATCTACACCAGGGCCTCAAGAAACTCGGTTTTATCACCTACGGACATCCCTTCAGCCCGATTGTTCCCCTCCTCATCTTCAATCCGGGCAAGATGAGCATGTTCTCGCGCATGATGCGTTCGAGGAGCACGCCGATTGTTGTCGTCGTCGTCGCGTACCCTGCCACTCCGCTTGTTACCAGTAGGGTACGGTTCTGTGTTAGCGCAGCGCACACAAAGGAGGACATCGATATGGTATTACGGGCTTGCGATGAGGTGGGCGGCATCTTGGACCTGAAGCATGGAGTAGGCGAGCGGTGGGGGATCGACGAGGTCTGCAAGCGCGCAGTGGAGCTTGTACACTCTGTGTGAATGCCTGCATGACTGTCTTCCTTGCTGTTTTCCTCTTCATGTAGTTATTGATGACGACTCGACTTCGTACCACGACGGAGCAATACAAGGTGATATCTATGCAGGTTAGATGATGAAAGCTAGGAGAAAATAACATTATACGTTAACGAGGATTTTTGGATTTTTCTTTTCTAGTACATACACTACCACACGACGGCGATGTCCTTACTTGCGTCTTAGGCTGCTTCTGTTCAAAACATTTTATACACAATTTTCTTGCAGATAAATTATTGGTCTCAGCATTTTATTTGTTGATTGATGGATATATCAAGAGGAATAAGAATTCGAAGGGAATTGTGCCATGCGGCGCTGGTGATGTCGATATAGTAAATACTAGACGACTAACTTTGGTGAGTAGTGGATCTAGTGCTCAATTCGTAGATCCGGGCCGCAGCCTAGAGCGATAAAAGTAGGATCCTTGGCGTGCACACTTTATCTTATCGGTCCAGTGACCCGTAGCACCTCTTCATCAGCAACGACAATGCCAGCTCCAGCAAGCTTCAGTAACTACATCGACACGCACGCAGATGCGTTTATTAAGCGTTTAAGTGATGCCGTTGCTATTCAAAGGTAAGTTCCGCAGTCGTGTACAATTAATTTTCCAACTTAATTCAAGACTCCCATGCATACAGTATCAGCAGTGATGCTCGTCGACGCCAGGATGTCATTGCGATGGGAAACTGGCTGAACGGCCAGTTGAACGAGCTTGGGGTTGAGACCAAACTCGTAGGATCTCGGCACGCACGAGATGCAGGGGCAGACACTGCAGCTCCCCCCAGCAATCATTGGACGCCTGGGGAGCGACCCTGCGAAGAAGACGGTGCTGATATATGGACATTACGACGTACAGCCTGTGAGCCATTTGTAGTGATGTGTGTTAAAGAGCATGTTACTGAACTGCGGAAACCAGGCGCTGAAGACGGACGGCTGGAAGACAGATCCGTTTACACTTGTCGTAGACGAAGATTCGGGTCGCTTGATTGGTCGTGGTTCGACAGATGATAAGGGCCCAATTTTGGGCTGGTTGAATGTCGTAGAAGCACATAAGAACCTGGGGATTGCGATGCCCGTGAATGTACGATTTTGCTTTGAGGGTATGGAGGAGAATGGGAGCGAGGGACTGGATGAGTGTATCCAGGAGGAGGTGAAGAAGGGTAAGGATGGGTGGTTTGATGGGGTTGATTGCGTGTGCATCGTACGTGATCTTTGCTTGCCAGTGTGGGATATGTACTGATGCACGAGACAGAGCGACAATTATTGGCTGAACACCCGAACGCCTGCATTGACGTACGGGTTGCGTGGTATCGCGTATTTCAGCATCAATATTACCTGGGCCTGGTCAAGATCTGCATTCAGGGCTATTTGGGAGGACGGTGCACGAGCCCATGACAGATTTGATCAAGCTCATGAGTAAGCTTGTGGATCATAACGGCAATATTCTGATACCTGGCATCGATGATATGGTCCCACCTCATGATGAGGAGGAATTGTGCGTGCTCAGACTTTTCATTTGGATCTAGACTTATTCTATGTAGGAAGCTCTACCAGAAGATGGATTATACGACAGATGATATTGAAGAGGCTGCTGGTGGAAAGGAAAGTGGTACATTCTTTTTGTGATTGCTTGCATCTGACTGGATTGTAAAGGTGGCACTGTCATCAGAAAAGACTGTCGTGCTCATGGGCCGGATGCGTCAGCCATCCCTTTCCCTGCACGGCATTCAAGGGGCATTCTCAGAGGTAGGTGCTAAAACTGTCATCCCTGCCAAAATAGGCGGGAAGTTCAGTATTCGGTGACTCCATTTCCCACTCCTTTTAACTCCACACGCTGATAGTGGCTCTTCTCTTCTCTCACTCCATCCGGTATGACATCTACGTTCTATCGATTTTACCAGCCTTGTTCCCCCGCAAACTCCGGAGAGATCATACCCCTTGTCAATGCATACCTCGAAGCTGAGTTTGCGAAGCTCAACACTAAGAACAAGATGGAGGTAGAATATCTACACGGTGGCAAACCTTGGGTTGCAGATGTCAGGCACTGGAACTTTGAAGCTGCAAAGAAGGCTATCGAGGTGCGTCTGAGACACCAGTTCTCTTCCACGTCGTAAACTAGAAATCGTTCAGGCTGTGTATAAGAAAACACCAGACTACACGCGTGAGGGAGGCTCGATCCCTGTGACGCTGACATTTGCGGAGAGCCTGGGCGTAAACGTATTGTTACTGCCTATGGGCAGAGCAGATGACGGAGCTCAGTACGTGATTTTTTCATGGTCCCTATTTACTCATTGACACATTCCCTAGCTCGACCAACGAGAAGCTGGATCGGTCGAATTTCATTGAAGGGGTGAGTGGGTTAGTCACGAAGACGTCGACAATAATTGATGATCCGATTACAGACAAAGGTCCTGGGTACTTATTTGTACGAGGTTGGCGCTACTGCATGACACGAGTAACAGGAGAAGAAGTTTTACAATTGTTGTAATTAGTGAATTTACACCGCGTATGCCTAACACCCCCATCACGGAACTATAGCAGTAATTCTTGGACGTGTTTTCTCTGTGCTGTGTGTCAACCAAGTGCGCATATTTTAGATCATACACATTCATCTACAGCTTCTTGGATCTAGTCAACGCCCCGGCACTCCTGGCTATTCGATTCAAGTCACTGGTATACGCATGCGTTCTTATGAGCAGAGCGTTTGATCCGGAACCAATTTGTGTACTCCACTTGAGCCCCTTTGAGGCTCCGCTTGAGCTCCTATTGCTGACTCGCATGCTTAGCCCTACAGTTTCAGGTTGTCGAGCACCTGTTCCACAGTTCTCCTTTCCTCCTTAGCACTGTCTCGGTAGCCTTCCAGGCGGCCACGTTCAATAGTTCACACTGGCAAGGTCTCCGGCGCGCGGTACTTGACCTTCGACACTGATGGCATTTGCACAACTGTACACACTGGCAGCGCTGTCAAGAGTTCGGAATCGTCGCGATATTTGAACAATGTGGAAAATGTAGGTTTGGAATTGGGATAGGAAAAATTTCGGCTGAACGTCATAGAGAGAAGCTGGAGGCCTCAGAAAGACGTACCATAAACATTTGAATATTTGTCAAGCAAATGACCAGACCGAGCATGTAAGGACGAGATAATGTGAAAGCAAAATAAATAACCACATAGATGACAAGGGCATCAGGCAAATCCTAGTACAACGGCAACTTGAAGTGAACTGCAAATTATTCAAATGGCAGAGAATCCGATATCAACACCGTCCTAGATGAAAGTAACGGGTCATATAACTACAGTCCAATATGAATGAAACCAATTCTCTGCTCAAGCGGCACTTTCTTCTTCACTGCATAAGTAGCCTTGTTGAGTACCCAGGCTGCCTTCGTACAGTCCATGACACCCTCGTCCAAATCCTTGAACATGTTTTTATAGAAAGCTTCAACTACATGTCTTGCAACAGCGTCATCGACTTCCCAAAGAGTGCCGACGACGCTCTTGAACCTCGAAAACTGCAGGCCAGCTGCAAGGTGAATGACCTCGTCGGGTATATTCTCGTCGCCACGGGTGGTATGACACGCCGATAAGAATGCGAATTCGGCTTGCGGTGCATCGTTCTCCGTGATGTCGAGCAGTGTGAGAGGTTTATTCCTCATGGCGAAACGTGAGTTGGAGGGATTTTCACGGTCCTGCTTGCCGTGGCAAGCGAGGTGCACCCAGGTGTTGCATCGCAGAGCTTCGAGTGCGCCGGCTTGTGTAGCTTCGTCACCAGAAAGACGAGTGAACTTGACGCTGGGAGGAACAAAACTATGGACAAGCTCAAGTTCGCTGTCGATAGCAGCGAGGACTGTGCCCTGCCCTACGCCAGGTCGATCTTGTCCGATCGCCACGAAGGAAGGAGTGATACGTGTTGTCATCGTCTGTCGAGCTCTGATCAGAGCAGAGAGTGTTGGAGTGTAAGAGCAAACGTAGAGATCCTCTAGGCACGGTTCCCGCCCAGAGCGATCTGCATTCATTCGAAATGGATGAGCTGCGTGGAGAGGAATAGATGTAAAGACTGCCGTTGGACATAACCAAATTCGAGAGCGACTCGGCAATTTCAGCTCATGTTGTAGTACGTCAACAATAGGTAACATGACCTCATCCCATATTGTCCGCAGCAATGTTATCAACGCTGTCCTTGACTCCTTTGTGTCCATGCGAGCCATGTCCCGTATCACGTTCGCGAAGTGCTTCTTGAGCATTTCCAGATCTGTGAGAGCCAGAGACGGGAAGGGAACGTGGCGGGGCTGCCCTGATGCTGAAACAATGATGGCGTTACAGGAGTATTCGCTAGCAATGAGGATAATGACTGGACCGCGGCATGCTGCTACTTGCAAATCTTCGTACAACGGCGGGAGCAGGAACCGCGAGAAACCTTGCAGATTGCGGATTTCAGTTACTACAGCTTCCCATTGCGCCATAAGTCTCCTGTATGCCATTACTGCACGATCAGCAACAGCCCGGTCTGCATTGCCTGTAGAATTCTCAGCATCAGATAGACGTTTGCTGAGCTCCGAGAGTTTGTCAGCTAGTGGGATACTGATAGACTTGAGGTTGTCTAGCGGAGTTTTGAGTCGAGAGGCCAGTAACCATCGCTGGTCGCGACCCTGCTCCTCAAGTTCAACCCCTCGTTGCAGATTATTACGACGAATAGCGCATGATGCTGCATTTATTGGTAGGGATTGCGCACCATCAAAAACGGTTGCAGCATGGCGCCTTGAGATAAGTGAGGATCGCGTCACGTGGTTGTCAAAAAGATCCAAGCATATTTGGTATGCTTCAAGGGCAGATTCGTGCTCATAGACTTCCGATTGGCGAGCCCATTGAACAGCCTCCTTGATGCGTTCTGGAAATCCCTGAGTGGGGTGTGTCGAAGCCAGTCTGAAGTTCCCCACTGCAAGCGACAAATCAACAGCGTTGGGTAGGATCCGATAGCGAGACAGATAGGCCTCTTTCAGCCATTTGTAGCTGAAGTAACGGTCCGGGTGCAGCGGTGGCAAAGCCACCAATGAATGTTGACAGAGACCGATGGCCTCCTCAACATCTTCATTCTTCCGTGTTTGGGCGAAACGAGAGCAGAGCGCCATGCTCAAATTGAATAGATTTTTATGGCGCTCTGGATGTTCATCCTGCTTTAGTAACAGAAATGATTTGCGGCACAGATCGATGGCCTCATCAAGGTCATCGCTGGCATGCAGTTTATCATGTCTAGTTATGAGCGCGGCGGCAAGATTGTTGAGCCTGGTGTCACGATTTGGACGCCCAGATGGGCATGACGCCAGTGCCTTGCGAAAGAGGCCGGTAGCTCTGTTTATGTCATCGATGTCGCTGCATTCATTGAAACGAGCGAGGAGGGCGCGCCCCAGGCCGTCCAATGACGCGTCGTGATATTCGTGCCCAACAGGGCGCAGTGGTAGTGCTTCTTCATAGAGAGAGATGACCTCGTCAAGGTCATAAAATTCCCTCGGTGATCGAAACGGTGATAGAGGGATACAGCCAAGTTGATCAAGTAGGTAACACGGTTGGAATATTCCTCGGGGCACATTGAAACGACTTCACGACCAAGTTGTATGTTCCGATCTAGATCATCAAGGCTGCTGCATTGTTGAAAGCGAGCTTTTACCGTCTTCGCAAACTTGTCGAGGGCGCTGGGTTTGTGTTGGTTGCCCAGAGGACATAGCTCGAGCACGAGTCGTCGAAGGTAGATGCCTTCATCGGATTCATCTATGGGAAGATTATTGCATGCGCGTATCACATAATCGGCTCCATTTTTGCCGATCACCATGTTACGAAAATAGGTGTCTTCGGAACAGAGAGGCAGTAGCTCATAACAGAGTTGGGCAGATTTGAAGATATCGACGGTGATAGCATGATAGCTGTAACTCCAAATCAATGCTTCTATAAGATAATAGAGAGAAACTGGACGATCGGGGTGGCCTCGCGGACGCAGTGCAAGGGCATCACGTAATAGAGAGGTAGCAATGTAGATGCCTCGCAAATCCTTGCGGATATACCCTTGAAGGCGGGCCCACGCAAGGTTGGTGAGAGCCGCCGCGTGATCCGGATGATCAACTGGACACTGGTCCAGAGCTAGCTCAAAATAATTCATAGCATCGTCCAGGATATGGACCTCGCCCCTGCCACCGATGTATTCGGATAATCGTATGTGGCCCACATCAGTGTCTCGAGCAATCCTACAGTCATCGACGGACTAGAATTTACATTCTATGAGCAAAAGCCAACGGCACGAAGGCTGATATCACTCGCCTCAAACAGTCGACTGCTATCATTTGCACAAGCAGTCACATAAGTGATTTTCAGCGTGAGAGAAGGGGAAACACTTCGAATGGGCGGAAACGATAGTTCTGGTACCAATGAGGAGACGCAGATGATTGTGAAGCAGATCACTGACCGAAAGGCTCGTCACCACGATGGAGCAGCCCTTCCCACGATATTTCAAGCCTTCCAATGAGTTCTCCACGACCTAGCATTCGGCCGAGCTCAAAAGAAGCCCGAATCTCCACCGATAATTTAGGTGACACATCTGGGGATCTGCAAGCCAATAATGAATACCAGAATCGCATCCACAAGTATGTAGAAGGATTTACAAGGTCACGGCATCACCCCAAACTACAAGACTGTCGGATGATAGCACTCGGACAGCTGATTTCCAGCATTTCTTCGAGTCGACATTGACAGACACGTAAATGCCTGCTGGCATCCGCCCAGATGGGACACTGATTTTTTTTCCACCGATGACTGTAGCAGAACGTGAGGATCACAAAACAAATACTGAGGCAGTATGGAGCGACTGACCTTCAAGTCTGATAGATTGACCTTCCCAGCTACCGATCATGATGATCGGAAACGACAAAGAGGATTGGAGATGGGCCGAGTGCTTTTGTGGGTGGAGCGAGTGGATGAAGTTCAGGTGAGAAGGAGAGGAGGGGATTCAGATCGTGCTACACGTGTATATCGTCGGATAGCTGTTCGGCTCCAAAGACGCTGGCCCTCATTCTAGCGAGTGCTAACGGCAACGGCCTGTTCTAATGAAGTCGATATTAATATCATTGTCCAGGCTAGTCACATCTACGAAAGTAGAAAGGCCGGAGGTTACTGATAAGAGCTAACAATCAGCTGGAGCGGATATGCGAGTCTCAGAATATCCTGTGACGCCTCTTACCAGGTTATTCATGACTGAGTCAGAAAACACACTTAGCACGCTAGGAGGCAAAATGAAGAATTCATTGTATTTCGTAGAGGGAAACAAACCATTGAAGACGGCGCAAAGAAGGGCTAAATCAGCTGATCCAGTCTATATGTGTTCAACTGAACCGATACCACGGGAGTGGATGACCGCGAGAGCATGATGGAAACAAATGCGACGCTTTGTGCAAGTACACCTCGAATGCCAGATGAAGGAGCCTAATATACTGTGCAGCAGAAAATGCAGCAAGAGATGAAGTAAACATTGAATATGACTGGGAGAAGACGGCATGGAAAAGAGGCCTGCAGGAATTTCGAAGATATCTGGAACCTCGCTGCTCAGCCTGTTTGCTGCAACGAGCTCTTAGCTGGCGGTTGTCCCTGTACGACAACACTTACCTGGACTTGCATGCTGACAGTGATGCCGTCTCCCTAGTTGATCCACTTGAGCATGGCCAGCAGCGAGATGTGCGACTCGTAGTGTTGCCGCCGAGGCGAATCGAATCGAGATGAAAAATCGATACAAATTGGACTAACGAGTTGAAACAATGTGGAAACGAGTTTGGAGTGATACGGACCGGTAGTCCAGCCAATGAGAAACTAGAAACTAGGACCAAGTCATCGTCTTCAATATTGCAAGCCATTGCTCACAGCGCTACTTGAACCTGTCAGCCTTCAGGCCTGCAGCAGGGAACCCCGCAAAGTCTCCGCTTCTGATCTCAACATGCTCAAGGATGAATTTAGGAAGGAAATACAGAATGCTACTTATGCAGGCACAACAGAGAGCGATGAATTTGGACCGAGGTGACATCGTCAACGTCATAACAATAAATTTTACCATGCCCTTCGCGCCCCGATTTCTCTCCATGAAGGTGAACCCTTTCCTGGGCCGTGAATAAGTCCAGTTAGAGAATTCCTACAAGACTTTAGAGCTCTGCCAAGAGGAACAGGCTAAGCGCGGGCAAAATGCCACACTTGATTTCGTCCTTTTAAGTTACATCGTTCATATGGAATATGAATTGATGGACCTAGGTAGATGGACGAAGGAGGCACTAGAAAAGATAGTTACGCAGGCATTCAAGCGTTTACACAGAGCGCACAAGCTCCACAGCACGCTCACAGACCATATTGATCCCCCACCGCTCACCCGAACCATGTTTCAAGTCCAAAATTCCACCCACCTCATCGCATGCCCGCAGCACTGTATCAATATCCTCCTTTGTGTGCGACGCGCTGGGACAAAATCGTGCACGGGCCGTCTCAAACGGAGTGGCGGGATATGATACTACAACGACAACGATCGGTGGACTGTACGCACGCATCATACGCACGAACATAGGCAACTTTCCAGGATTGAAGATGAGCAGGGGAACAATCGGACTGAAGGAATGTCCATAGATGATGAAGCCGAGTTTCTTTAGGCCCGCGTGCAGATAACGGGAGTTGAAGGCAAGACGGCGAATACGCATGCCAGCTTCAGATCCGTCTGCAAGAGCCGGAGGAAGGTTCATCCACGTCGGCAGGCTGCTTGCAGGTACCATACCTAAAAGCTCTTTTTCACTATTTCTCGGCATGACGATCGAGCCCGCAGGGCTGAGGGAAAATTTGGAATTGATTGGTTGTGGTGCCAAAGCAACGCCCATGATACTGGCCATCGAAGCAACAATCTGCGCGAGCACAGGGGGTGCAATGGCCTCTGCATATGGACCAGAGTGACCGCGCAGTCGGAGACAATCGATAAGAGTTTTCGGTCCTGCGATGTATCCGCCAGCGGCACCAAAGGACTTGGTGAAAGTGCCCATCAAGACATCAATCGAACTTGGAGAAATGTTGAAGTAGTCCGTCACACCCCGTCCATGAGGACCAAGCGCACCAATCGAGTGCGCTTCATCGATGTAGAGGTAGAACTTAATCAGAAAATCAAACACTGTAATAAATAACTGACGTTGTAAGACGGACCTTGTAGATCTGCTTTAGCTCGAGAATCTTAGGCAGATTTAAGACCGTGCCTTCCATGGAGTACAAACCCTCGACGATTACCAAGACCTTCTTCCATGAACGATGCGTCTTGGGTTGACCCTGACTTATTACCTCGCGCAGCAGGGACTCGAGGCTCGACATATCATTGTGCTTAAATACCCGGACGTGTGCGCCACTCTGTCGTGCACCGATGCGAATACTAGCGTGGTTCAGTTCATCCGAAATGATCAAGGACCCATTTCCCACAAGTGCAGGTATGAAAGTGGAAGTTGGTCGCGAATCCCATAGAGCTGATTAACGCATCTTCCGTGCCGACAAAACGCGCAACAAGGGCTTTCAGCAGAGACTGTGAAGTTCGGAGCTCCCGCTCTCAAGACGTGTGCCACAGGTGGAAACGCCACATTGGCGTATGCTTTCCTTAACTGCATCTGAGCAGCCGCCATGGCCCTGAGAAAAGCCAAGATAGTTGTACGATGAGATGTTTAGGGCACGCGTCTTGCCACCAGTGCAGATCTGAGTATAGTTGTTATCTGTTGAGTGACGGTCGAGGATAACAATAGTGCGGCCAGGAACACCCGTAACAGGCTGGCACAGGCAGTCAGTCATGCGACCCCTGAGCCGTCGAGTGTAGAACGAATCAAGGTTTGTGTTCAACGGCGCATAACCCTGCGCATGGAACATAATGAGTTGCATGCGATGAACAAGTTAAAGGAGGACATAATATGGCGCATACATTCTGGTGCATGAGGTGGGCGAAATAAGACTTCGCAAACCGCTTTCCGAAGAAGTCGCGCATATGACCCAGTAAGTGGAGAATGAAAAGGCTTATGTGTGTGGCGAGGAAAATATAGTATGGGGGCTCCTCGATGGTGTGCTCCTCGAAAGGTTTCGTGTAGTCATGCTTAGAGACACAACGATATGCCTCATTTGCACAGTGACCAAACTCTGTGTGAGCGGTAGTGAAGACCTGCTCGGAGGTAGGCGGTTTCAGGGGATATACAAGGCAGTTGTTCTCATCGTCCTCGCTGATGGCGTTGTCTTCGGAAGGAAGCTGTGATGGAAGGGGAGAGAGAAAGTGAAGGGGTTGATGCTACAGAGGAGTTATCGTGACTGCGTGCACGAGTGTCTGCATGTTGAACAGCAGAAAGATACGACACTGCCGTCGGCATTGATGGCAACTTGCTAATTAACTCTTTCTCCTTGAAAATTGATAGGGATGGGGATGGTGGATCCAGCGCGATGGGAGATGACATATTCTTGCCCTGTCAAACAAATAAACTGCTCTTCGAGGACGATGAAGGAAAGGGGGGGAACAGGTAGTGTTATAAGATAGAAGTTATATCACGACATAGTGGGGGAAACTCTCGCCAGTGATCACAATCCAATTCCTATATGTCCCAGCTAGTTTACCATAACAACCCTCTGCAGATATGGGTTGGATCAACTTGACCACACTAGGAAAAAAAATTAACGTCGGACTGACCAAACGATTGATGACGTGGAGGACGGCACATTAACAGAATATCGAGGTCAAAAATTTCTGCTGCTGATAAGAATACAATTATTGTCAAAAGACAGTGTCGTCAGTATGGATGAAGGTACATACATTCATAGCCACGTAGCGGTACGCTAATCGTCGCTTATCTGAGAAAACAGGGTCAAGTGGCTCCAAACGATCATTCGTAGCCAGAGGGCTATAGAAGACAGTCGTTCCTCGTGAATCATGATTAATATTGGATCACCATCGCTCGTTTATCTTACGCATATGTGCGTGAATTCCCAAGATTATTGGCGGAGTGCTTTATCTGTACCAATGGAAGGATAGTAATTGAAGGTCTATGGCCATTTGGAAGAAGTAAGGCCGTTTGGCGGAAGTATAGTTGATCATACTGATCATCACGAAAGTCCCAGTGCACTGGTACGCATGCTACACAGGCCGGTGCATCTGACGGGCCGCGCTTCTAACGCAACGCTATCATGCGTCATAGCCTATCATATCTAATACTCGCGCTCATTGCCTCTCCTTGCCAGCGTTGCTTCAAGTGTGTGGACTGAGCGAAATAGGATGACAGTAGTTGGTAACTTGGGTTGGGCAGACCCTCAAGTTGTAGAAAGTGACAACTTAGCTAAATGCATCACCAAAATTGCCGAAATCAGATACCACGTGATATGTGGCAAATTTTCACACGTGTGTGATACGCGTGAGATACACCGTCACACTGTACATGGTGCACCAGCATTGTTGACGTGTCAGCACAACATCCATCTGTCAAACTCGCGGTCAGACAGATACCACCCTATCTGTAGTATACTTGTCAGACATCTGCTAGATAATAAGATGTATTAGGGTAGCATATATGCAATACATTCAGTGCTACCTGTGATCATAGAGCCCCATAACCTTCTGCTGCAAGTACATTGTCATCAAGCTCCTCACCATCATCAGCAATTACTCTGTCCTTGTCATTGTCATTGTCTGCTTCCTCCTCTTTGTCCTCCTCATTACCTTTGTCATCTGGTCCATCCTCAAGCCTAATATCATCAACCTCCAAATCTGAGTCACCTTCCATATCTTCTTCCAAGTCTGAATCATTGCTTCTAGCTTTGTCTAGTGAAATGCATGGCCTGGCCTGAGATTATGAAAAGCTGAAGCTGGTGGCTTGGCCCATTATGACACACAGAACTAGGTGCCTGCAGTGTTGCAAACACCACTTACTTGTTTCAAGTGCATACCCACAGGCTTTTATGTGTCCATCAACGTTGATTCAATGAGGCACTGGAAATCAGCCATCCAAGTAGGATCACCCAATGAATCTGATGTATTGGGCAAGTCATTGGAAATCTCAAAAAATTGTGGGATGAGGTACTTCATTGCCAAAATGAGCCTTTCAGTAAGTAACCTCCTTCTCATTCATGTGCATATACAAACATCTTGTAGATATCTTCTTCTTGTCTGTTGATAGTGTTCACTCTTCCCTCATGCTGCCACATTATAGTACACTTTGAGACTTGCAACATGTCCCTCAGTTAACATTGCCATGTCACTTTCACTTTTGACATGGTTCTTCTGCTAATGCTAGTTTGGCTGCCTCAGCGCCTAGTGCAACCACACAAGCTCCCCAGATTATACTGAACTGCCCTTGACAATGTGCATTTGAAATACATGTGCAGCTTGACCTGAGCCTTAACCCCCTCCTTCTCCATCTCACCTGAACTTCATGCACAGTTCACATATCTTTACCCCCATCTTTTTCAACCACTAGCATTCTGTCCACCACCTGGCCCATCCTCTTGCCTCATCATCATGTGCCATTACACCATTATGTCTGGTAGTTGGGAAGGCCAGCTTATGTACTGCAATTACCTCAAGGTGACATTGTTGAGGCACTACAGTGTATCAAATGTGCCCTCTGCATGATCTACTCTTCTGAGAGCCTGGAACCTCATCATCAACTGAGGAAGCTCTCAAGGACTCTGATATTGAAATGGATGCTAATGAGAAGCTGAGTGATATTGAAGATGGGGATGAGGGGGGCTGGGATACTCTTCTGGAGGGAGGGAGATGAGGATTTTGTAGAATCAGATGCTGACTCCATGATATAAATTATGCTCTGAACACTTTTCACCATTTTCAGTACTTGGGCCACAGCTCATGCCAAAGCCAAGCTGAAGCCAGCCATCACTGGCAGCTTTGGCCTGGCCTGGAATTTTTGCAATCCCAAGCTGTCTGAAGCCAGGCCAAAGCCACAGCTTTTGAGCCAAGCTAGGCAAGAACATCACTACAGCTTTATCATGTCCATGTCCCTCAAGCAGGAGAAATTCATCCCAATTGCATATGGCCTTGTGGCCTATTCTGCCACCATGAAACCACATGAACATGTCCCTATCTACAAACCTGTGCATATGTAAAGTTAGATAACAATCCAATTGTGAGTTTAAAAGCACCTACATGTTTAAGTAATAAAAGCACCAGTCTGAGTTATCCCCACATGAGTCACCCTTCTGCTATGCAAATGTTGGTCCCAGCAACTTGTCAGTAGTACTGAAATCAAATGCAGGAATTAAATGAACACCACAAATAACTGAGTCAGGGTCCAAGAATCTGAATGTGTCAGGAAGGCTATCATGATTGAAAAATTTGAGGCACTGCAAACATTTTGCAGCCCAGCCTGCAGGTGAGCTGTTATGATGGAACCAATGAACAAACAGCACATTAAGATGAATTGGGGGAGTTCATAATGCTGCAGAATGCTTGTGATACTCCACATTCATGTGGAAAATCTGAACAACATGTGCATACTATCATGAGTGAGCACCATGATATCAGCATTGTTATGAACTAGGATAGTTCTTAACAATCAAAATTCAAAAGAGAACTATCGTTGATTGGAGTTTATCAATAAGACTACAATGACAATGAAGTCTATTGCAGAATATCAAGGGTTCTGGCTAATGATGAGGAGTGCTCAAAGTTAGAGTTGAGGATTCAGATGATTTAAGCTTGGAGGGCTTAGATGAAGGAATGTTGGATATCAAGGTAAAACCTAGTAAGGTTCAAGTAAGAAACTGTGTAGTACAAGGATATATATTTATAGTGAATAGGAAAGGGGTTTAGGGCAGGTGCAAGTAAGTAAGAATACAAGCAACTGCCAGATTAAGGATGAGTGTGATGAGTCAGAGATAAGACAAGTCATAGAAGTAAATATAGTACAAGATGGTCACCTAGTGATGGCAAGACTGCAATCGTAATGTAATACAAGAGAGATATAGAGAAAAGATATGGGGGCCTACACCTTATTGTAACAAGCATGGGTACAAGGATTGATGGTATCTTACTCACATCGCAGGTTGTATGTAGTATAGTTGATGTGTAGAATGTTATGTTTGAATATCTTTTTGTCTGTAATAAGGACTGAGCAATTGTTAAGGTTGTACTCAAAGGATATTGGATCCGAAGGGCTTTGGCCTCAGCTTGTACACTGTGCCTCTTTTCCAAGTATAGCCCAGTATTTCAGAAAGTTATACATATCATATCCGAAGATCTGGATGGCTATAGTAGTGTATCTGAAGGTCCGGTGTCCTGCATGATTTAGGAATCATGCATGGACATGACTACTAGGTATCCCCCTAAAAGACAAAGTCTGATAGCTTAGCCTTCAGGCTAGTCAACCCATGCCTTGGCTTCAAGCCTTGGTCAAACAATTCCAGTTTCCCCATATTTATTTATATTTCTGTACTGTCTTGAAGAAATGTCATTTGTGAGATGGGAATCACATAATGACCTAGTTGATAGTAGGATTAAAAAGAAGGTTAAGGTATTGCCTTGCCTTTGGCTTATTCACTTTGGCTAGAGAAAACCATAGAGAAAAGTTCAAAGCCTTACAAAAACCTATCCAAAAGTTCTTGGTTTCTTTTATTCTCATTGTATCATTAGTTCTGTGTTGTTTTCTCTAGTGTTTCCTTTATTTCTTTTTCTATTAGGATGCTTTGACCCACCAGATACTTCACAAAATTGTACTTACAGGGTATGATGTCATAATGATGTCATGAGACTCCACAGATACTCTTGCAGGTATTTGTTGGTAGAAATGATATCATGATGAAGTCATGATGATGTCATCAGTTCTAGAATGTTCCAGGGAAAGTTCTGGAAAGTTCTGCTCCACACTGATGTCATAAATGATGTCATTACTCCACCCATGGAATAATCTGGAATATTCTGCTCCACAGTGATGTCATAAATGATGTCATTACTCCACCCATGGAATAATCTGGAATATTCTGCTCCACATTCTGATGTCATAGCTCCATCTTTTTACTTACATAATATTCTCACACAAAATGTATATAAGGAGAGCCCATTCTCCCCCAAAAATAAGAAACTTAGTTTCTCTCAGAAGCACATATTTTCTCAGAAAGTGAATATAGCCCCTGAAGTTTCTCACTGTACAGATAGCTGCTTGCAAAGTTAGTCCCTTTGAAGTACTGTGCAGGATTCTCCAGAGATAATTGGCCAACCAGCTTTGGTCATTGTGTATGTATATTGAGACCAGCATCTCACATGTTTGTAGTTATTTGACCAACCAGTCTTTGGTCCACGTATATTGCCCAGACAGCCTATCCTAGGCAAAGTTTCATCAGTTATTTGACCAACCAGTCTTTGGTCCACGTATATTGCCTAGATGGTTTTTCCTAGGTAAAGTTTCATCAGTTATTTGACCAACCAGTCTTTTGGTCCACATATTCTGTCTAGTCGGATTATCCTAGACAAAGTTTATAGGTTTTATTAAAACACACAAAAGCTCCGGCTAAGTTAATCAATTGATTGGTTTAGTGAGCCTCCCAAGAACTCACACGTTATCTACCACAAAAACTAGAAAAGTCGTAGACCGTGTTAATCGAGGACTGGCAAGAAGTCTTATTCAAGTGTAATTGTGGTGTCATTACATTTTTACACACTTTAATTTAAGACCCTCGATTATTACGACACCGGATGACTATCATATGATATCCGAAGGTAAGGATTAGTATCATATACTTATCTGAAGGTATGTCCAGATATTGGACGGAAGTATAAAGGCTAGTCTGGACAAGTCTAAGACTAGAAACTAATGGAGTGTAGACTATCCAAAGATAGAGGCAGATATGTTAGACTATCAGATACAATCCTTAAGTCTCAGAGGGCGACACGAGTTGATAAGACTCAACTCCGGATAGCAGAATGAGGACAATCTAAGATGATATTTGAACTGGGGTACTACAGGACATATACAAGAGTTTATATATGATAGAACTAAGTGAAAGGCTATGCACAAAGTATCGCAATGCATAAGCAACACTTATTACAAGTCAAACATAGGCCGGAAGTTAATCACAGGTTAACAGATCAGTAATCATAGCTGGAAGTAAGCATAACTGATATACCAGAAGGGAGGATATACTGGATGGAGGAAATAAGCAGTGTTTAACATTATATGAACAGGATATGAATGAAGAAGCTTATCGTAACAGATCTGGAATGGATCTGTGGATCAGATCTGATCAGATCTGGTATCTGGAACTTTGGATGAGAAGCGTGAATGTATGGGATATGACAGCAATGATCTTCATTGGAGAAGTCATGTTCATCATCATCATATGCAATATTACAAAGGCAGGCAAGTAAATGGTCCTTGAGTCAAGGTATAAAATTCTAAACAACATATGAGGGAGTTGCAGTGATATCAAGCAGGAATGACTTAGTACCTTGGCTGCAGGATTATCTCCTAGTTCACCTAGCCAAGATGTGAGATCATGACTTGCCCTTAAATGTTTTGCAATATAGTAATGGTCAGATGGTGAGATATGTTTGCACCAATACTGTGACTAAATTGGGTTTTTGTAGAAAGTAGAAACTATAGAATGAGTCTCAGCATCATGAAGAGAACCACTAATCATTAGTAGTACCTATAGAATGAGTCTATAGAGGAAACACATTAAGAGAGAGCTGGTGTACATACAAACACAAGACATACCTCAGCATTGTGAAGAGAACTGCTGAGGTACAGTGGCTCAAGAAAGTGTCTCAATGTTTGTGGATTTTCATGTAATTGCTTCATTGTGAGTCAGGGTGTGGGAATCTGACTAAGCTATAGGGAGATGTTGGGAAGCTCTGCCTCTGGACATTAAGTTTGTTCCCTATGGCGTGGGAATAAAATGACATCATGAGAAGATATGGTCATTTTAATCTGGTGACTCATTGAGACACTTTTTTGACTTTAAGTCTGACCAACACAATCTCTATAATTATAGTACTTTGTATGCCTTCTTTTTACTCTAATTACTTCTGCCACTCTTTTAAATATATTATCTATCAATCTGAGGTATCCTTCCTTGGTAATTTTCTCCTATTCTACTGCAACTCTGTTCTATAGCTGAAATAGCCCCTATTATAGATTTTGATAGATTGCAAGCAATTCTTTGAGTAATCTTAAGAGATATTTGATAGAGTCAAGGTGCAGGGACTATTATGACCATGATAAAACAGTAATATCATGGTCTTCAAGCTATTCAATAGCTAACTTGTATGTATGCTCCCTATGACCCAAGATCTCTTGATCACCATATTCTAATTGGGCATGTTGTTAATGCAAGGCCACCAAATCTATTAATTCTATTATATCCACCACTATCCTCACTCAGACAATCAGCAAGACCCTTAAGACAGCTAATCCTGAAGCTGTAACCAAGAAGAAAACATGTTCTGATTTCCAGGCTATACAAAGAAGAGCTGAACTTCTACATTGAAGCACTAGTATTGGACTACTAGGAACTGGATTATAGTTACATGGTAAGATGAGATGAAAATACACAGGATAGGGTCAGATGGACTTAAATAAAGGTAGAAAAACTAATAAGAGAAATGGAAGCTAAGTAAACACTCAAGTTTGGAGAAGGACACTTGATGGTATGGGACTATATAGGATGAAATTGAGTAAAATTTTCCTTGACATGAAGGGAATGATTCATGCACAATAGCACATCTTTATTCTAGACAGGTGTCTGATAAGAATTATGTAGGAATCATGGATTTATGATGAAGATACAATCTTCTAATGAAATAATAACCTAAAGCACATCTTGAACTTAGCCACCAATGATTTGAAGATTGTGATATTACTGTTTTATCATGGTCATAATAGTCCCTGCACCTTGACTCTATCAAATATCTCTTAAGATTACTCAAAGAATTGCTTGCAATCTATCAAAATCTATAATAGGGGCTATTTCAGCTATAGAACAGAGTTGCAGTAGAATAGGAGAAAATTACCAAGGAAGGATACCTCAGATTGATAGATAATATATTTAAAAGAGTGGCAGAAGTAATTAGAGTAAAAAGAAGGCATACAAAGTACTATAATTATAGAGATTGTGTTGGTCAGACTTAAAGTCAAAAAAGTGTCTCAATGAGTCACCAGATTAAAATGACCATATCTTCTCATGATGTCATTTTATTCCCACGCCATAGGGAACAAACTTAATGTCCAGAGGCAGAGCTTCCCAACATCTCCCTATAGCTTAGTCAGATTCCCACACCCTGACTCACAATGAAGCAATTACATGAAAATCCACAAACATTGAGACACTTTTTTGAGCCACTGTATAGTCAAATTGTTTCACCTACAATGTGACTGATGTATGTATCTCCTATCCCAAATGAGTAATGACAGGATCTAAACAATGACATCAGTAACAAAAGCCAAGGTCAGAACAAGTCAAAGAGATCAGATTGCCACAAAGTCTAATAATGAAAATATCAAAGATATAACTATGAGACAGGTTGATGATGGGGGATTTTGCCTTGTGTCTGAAGTATAGCAACCATCATCTGGTTTCAACAGAGGATCATCTTGTCAAGGAAAAAATCATACTTAACCAGCATCATCTCTCAACAAATGTTGTGAAATCCACCAAACCAAATGTTCATTTGCTCTGCAATTGAAGAGTTAAAATAGTACTTCCCATTGTCATCAAGGAGTTTAGGATATGCCTTCATGTCACAGTGCTCATGGCAGAGCATATCACTAGCCTTGTGCTTCATTTTGTGATGGAAGGCATCTACACACATGCCCATCCCCTCAAAGAATGTGATATTGCACCTCTCCACTTCACACAATGCATTACAATTGGAGTTGTAAATCATATGCTAGGGTTTACAAGCATGTGGGAGGGTGAACATTTTCTTGATCATGATCTTGCAAAAATCTAGTCAGCATGAGTTCTCTGACAGTGAGACTTGAACTTACTAGCACATTTGAGACAGCCTCATGGTGGTACATTGTGCCATGGCCACAGATGACTCTGCATGGGCAAACAACAAACTGTTTGTTGTTTGTACACTGACAATAGAAGGTAGCCTTGAGTTTAGGTGGCGTGTCCTTGGCACTGCATCCATTGGCATCTAAGTTGGAAGCAACACAATGATCTTGATCTGATACTCCAGTTGAGGTTGTTGTGGGTACCTGATGAAAATACACAGCACCAGAAACCTTATCATGCTCATACCATTCTTCAACATCTTTAAGAGGAACATCTTTATCTGCTGAAGTTGCAGGGAGGTGAATGGTGATAGCATCATTCAATTTCATGAGTTTTTGACATTGTGTTTTGCTCTTTCCATGGCATGATGAGTCAATGTTGGCAGCTTCCATGCTGAGGTGAACTGGATCATCACATGCCTTGCAATTTCTTCTGATCTCAGTATTGACCATGACCAGCTGATCACAGCAATCAACAGCACAGACAGCCTCAAGGTGATGATGCTTGGCACAGAATTGAAGCTGATTGTTGTTGAGAGGGTTTTTGCACCATGGAATAGCATAGCAGGGGCATCCAATGGTCACACCATCAGTGATGATGACTTCAGTATGGTGCAGTGTACCATCTGGTGACTCAAAAATGCACATGCATCTGAAGCAAGCATGAGAGAGTTCATCCTGTCCTTGAAGAATGATCTGCGTGTTGCATGCATACATAGCACCTGTGAATCAATGAAGGGTCAACAATTCTGCTGGGATGCAGAACAATGTTGGGTGAATGCTGCCTAGCTGCTATTCAACCCAAGGGCTTCTGGACTAAGCTCAGGGCTCAAGAGAGTGTGTGTGTGTGAGAGAGAGAGAGAGGGAGAGAGAATATGAAAATGTCACTCCAGACAATGAGGACAAGACTGTATATCAGGAGCTGTATAGTGAGCTATTAAGCTACTACTAAAACTAATAAGCTGCAAGTCTGGGGAAGCTACTGAATCCTAGAAGGAGAGCTACCAGAACTATAACTGAAAGTCTAGCTAATGAGTGGAAGTATAGGGCGAAGATTTTGTGATTATGTAAGCAGTAAAAATGCGGACATAAGCAATGAAAGTAAGGTAAGAGAAGCTAAGTAAAAACTGTTAATACCAGCCCAGAGAGAAACTAATCCCTACATCAATTTTTCTGTTTGCCATTGTGAGGTACAACAAGCAATTCATCACATTGTTGATGATTGATTGTCAAGCAGGGCAAGAAGTGTAAAACAGTCCCAGACTTGCTCTGTTATCAGAGCATTGCCAAACTGCCAGCAATCATCATTGTTGCAAAGGTTGCGATGGGTCTGAGCAATTACATATAGGTTGGTGCAGTTTGTTGCTGATACACTAGCAAATGGACCAATCATAAATCAATGTCTGCACCCCAAGAAGTAAATGCAAAGACATATACAATCTGCATCAGATCCATCCAGTGCATGGCAAGCTGTAGCTCAATGAACTGATGATCAGCATGTTGGAGTCCGAGAGTGCCGACGGAGAGGCACAGGAGGAAGAATAGAGCATGTGATGTCATGCATGGTATGCACTCCATACCATGACATATATGATAAGAAATATAGAAGGAGATGATTAGGGAAGTATACTAGGATATATATTTCTCACTATCATAAGTTTGTTTCCTATTCTGATTCAGTCATTTACTTGTATTTGTAGTTTTCTATCAGTTTCCAGTCTCTTTCTATTTTTCAGCCACTTGATTACATCAGAGAGCCACTCAGATATGTTTGTAAGCATGTCATGTGACTGGTAATAATCTGATTTGTAAGGATTTTTCCATGACTCATCATGTTTAGTCATGATTCATCATGCTTTGTAAGATTTTACTGTGCTTTGTAATATTTTACTCATGTACTTTAGTAAGCAGCTGATTCAGCACACCAAAAGGCTTGGTTTGTAAGCACATTCTTACCAATCCAGTGATGACTCATTGCTTAGTAAGGATGGTTTCCAAAATGTATATAAGGACTCCATTCTCACACAATAATTAAGTTTTCCCTTTTCCATTCTTCTCTCAAACTGTGTGAGAGTTAGTAAGAATTTGAACAGGTGTTTTCCCCTTTCTGTCTCCTAGTGTGAGATCCAGAAGAAAGTGAAGGCCTAGTGTTGCCTTAGAAAACCGTGGTATAATCTAGTCAGATTAGTTGTATACTATCTTACAGGGATCGCCTATACAACAGTCTATCGTATTCGTATATTCGTTTTAGTTCAGTTTTCTCTCTTTTACAGGAAGAGAGACTCATATTATCTAGCCAGCATCAGCAGAGGTCTAATATTACCTACTAGGTTCAGAGTAACCTGACAATATATATATACTTCCTTACTATCAGAAGAGACCAACAAAGAAGGTGATTCATCACTCTTTGACCACCCACGAACAGCACGTTATCAACCGAGAAGTAGAAAATCCGTTGACCGTGAACTTGAGGCAGCTGGCAACTGTAGTCTTATCGAATACAATTGTGATAGTCATTGTATTCTGAGCAACCTATAAGACCCTCAAGTAACAAGACAGCGAGCGCAAGGGCAACGGGCCAGGTACGACGAGGAAGTGACGTCAGGCCCGATGCTAAGAGATGGAAAGGTTTCAGAGCAATATAAAAGATAAGACGCACTTACAGTATATAGTCTTGTCCCCCAGCAGACGAGTGTCTCAGTTTTGTTCCAAAGACTGAGATGTGAGTTATTATACCTTACTGTTATGTTAACCCCCCGCGCTAACGAAGACATAGTAGACTCACCTGTTAGGTAGACGTTTCGTTAATGCAAGTTTTGTTCCAAAGACTGAGACTAGACTCACCTGTTAGATCGCGCTCTACCTCTGATTCCCAGACAGCAACCTGTATGTACTGCGGTGTGAAAGAATAAATTTTTCTAGACTGAATAGACTAGTTCCACTTATCCTTAATTACAAGGGAAGCTGAAACTTAAGGACTTAGCGACCTATAACGACCTTATGTCAACCCGACAGCGATAGCGCACTGAGTAAGTCTGTAACTGAGTAGCGCGTTTGGCGGGCGATTTGAGAACTGCGGCGGGCAAGGATATGGCAGATAACCCGCTGGTATAAGGCGCGGTGGAATGAACGGAGTGAGTATTGGCAGGCAGCGTGTTGGCGCTAAATGCGACTATAGGAAGGAGCGGGTATTGGCAAGCAATGAGCTGGCGCTAGACGCAACTCAGGGAGGAGCAAGTATTGGCAAGCAATGAGCTGGCGCTAGACGCAACACAGGGGGAAACGGGAATTGGCAAGCAATGAGCTGGCGCTAGACGCAACTCCAGGGGGGAACGGGTATTGGCAAGCAATGAGCTGGCGCTAAACGCAACACAGGGAGGAGCGGGTATTGGCAAGCAATGCGCTGGCGCTGGACGCGATGGGTTATAAGCGCGAGCTTGCGAGAGTGAGGGCCTGAGTAGTAGCACGCGACTGCGGGAACTTAATAGCGCGCGTGGACACAGAAGAACAATAGGATTTGAAGATTGCGCGACTATGGAAACTACTAGGTGACTCCGCTATACGACAGTTGCCCGCGGGAAGGGGAAGTAAGTAAGAACTATCTACTGCTGGTCCTTATATCGTAGTGCGTGAATATACGGAAGGCGTAGGCGAAACCTGTAGCGATGTAAGCGCGGCGCGTCGTATCTGTAGGTTGCGCGACACGGGGATACATGTAATACAGCCTGCGCCAGTAGCTTTAGCGATGATAATCAATGGGAATTTACGCACCAGTGGAGGTAAGCGGGCATAGACAGGACATGGGGGAGCGCGATACCGACATCGGACCGGATTCTACGTAGGTGTGCGACAAGCGAGGCCAGTTATGGGAATTTATTCAATATCCGCCCAGCGCTAATGTGTTTGTCACAGCGGTATGCCCCAGTAGTATGTTCAGAGGGTGCCTTTAATGCTATAGTTGGCCTGATAATTCATATTGCATTCTTCATCAAAGTAAGCAACTAGCACATGGACTTGAGTACAGTGGACTTACCTCAGCACTTCAAGTGTACTGTCCAGTCAGGCTTCACATCCTCACTATGAGTGAACAAAACAATGCAACATGGTTCCTCCTTCTTCAACAGTGATCCACACTGCCATGCAGTGCACTCATGGTTGGCACAAATCTTGATGGGAGGGTATAATGTATATTTTGCTGCTCATCACATCAGAGTAATCAAGAAGTGCAAAACAAAAACAACTTACTGAGTCCTAGCTCATGACCATAGGTCCTGAATGCATCCACATCATCTGCACTTGCCTCAGTGCTACTTGGGAGCTCCCATACAATGTCCTTTGTAAAAGACCATAGGACATCAACTATATCTAACAGCATGTCAAGAGAGGCTGCAAGGAAGGCTGCAACACTTTGTGGAAGAAAGTCAGGAGCACAGAAGATTGAGACATTGTATGGCTGAGGTTGGAGGATGTCCTCCTTGAGTATCTTAGCATGGCGAAGGAAGGTGATACAGTTTTTGAATGAGAGGTGAGCCAGCAACATATGACTTTGTACTGAGGCAAACAGTTTGCTGATATTGGGTGGGTCTGCAGCTATCATCAATGAGGCCAACATCAATGGAGGGCAGCAGCCCAGGAGCTGACAGTGACATCATCCTGCTGTTTGATCACTTACATGATACATCAACCTCACCAATTTAAACTCTGACTAAAATATTCATGTGCCCCAAACTTTGCCCCAGAGTGGTCATTTCCTGGATGCCCTCAATAAAGCGAGGGCATCTGGGAATCATTAATTCCAGGGGCTGAAAGTCTCACTGGACAGTATGGTGATCACATGCACCCAGACACTTGTTATTTCCCACACTGTTGTCAGCCACTGCACCCCATGATATGGCACTGTACTTCAAGTCTTTGAGCCTGTGCCCAACAACATAAGTACTTTGGTTACTGGTACTAAGTACACTGCTTGCAGTCTTGCACCCTTCCAGCCTCCAATTTTCTCCACTCTCCATCACACTTACAACACCCAATTGCACCTTCTCTCTATCCAACCCCCTCCCTGATTCCTTTGGATATCCGGTCTCAATTGGTCATTGACTCCACCATTATTCAGACCCCTTCCCCAATAAAAGCAAACTGCCATCAACAATACACTTAATCATCTTGTGGCTCTGAAGTTCTGGTGGCATATCACCCATTTATCAAGAGTTTTTGCTTGGTTAATCAGTATTATGTGTGTAGTGTACATTGGTACAAATAAAAAATTCTTCTACAACCATCATGGCAGTATATTACGCTCGACGGACTGCTAAGTTACCAAGTTATTCGATATGCTGAGTGGCAGTACCACCGTCATGGTAAGCTATGGCCAATGACCACGTGATCCCCGAACTATCCGGCGGACTCGAATTCCCGGACTCCATGACCCTCAGACTTTCTGGACAAAGCACAAAGTGAGTCTGAAATTTGAAGTTGAAATTTGCCAAAATTTGATGTCCGAACAGACTCTAATGCATTATTATGACATGGTAGCCTGTTTATACAGAGTGCACAAGCTCAACAGCACGCTCACAGACCATATTGATCCCCCACCGCTCGCCCGAACCATGTTTTAAGTCCAGAATTCCACCCACCTCATCGCATGCCCGCAGCACTGTATCAATATCCTCCTTTGTGTGCGACGCGCTGGGACAAAGCCGCACACGGGCCGTCTCGAACGGAGTGGCGGGATGTGATACTACAACGACAACGATCGGTGGACTATACGCACGCATCATACGCACGAATGTAGGTAACTTTCCAGGATTGAAGAGGAGCAGGGGAACAATCGGACTGGAGGAATGTCCATAGATGATGAAGCCAAGTTTCTTTAGGCCCGCGTGCAGATAACGGGAGTTGAAGGCAAGACGGCGAATACGCACGCCAGCTTCAGATCCGTCCGCAAGAGCCGGAGGAAGGTTCATCCACGTCGGCAGGCTGCTTGCAGGTACCATACCTAAAAGCTCTTTTTCACTATTTCTCGGCGTGACGACCGAGCCCACAGGGCTGAGAGAAAATTTGGAATTGGTTGGCTGTGGTGCCAAAGCAACGCCCATGATACTGGCCATCGAAGCAATAATCTGCGCGAGCACAGGGGGTGCAATGGCCTCTGCATATGGACCAAGGTGACCGCGCAGTCGGAGACCATCAATAAGAGTTTTCGGCCCTGCGATGTATCCGCCAGCGGCACCAAAGGACTTGCTGAAAGTGCCCATCAAGACATCAATAGAACTAGGAGAAACGTTGAAGTAGTCCGCCACACCCCGTCCATGAGGACCAAGCGCACCAATCGAGTGTGCTTCATCGATGTAGAGGTAGAACTTAATCAGAAATCAAACACCGTAATAAATAACTGACATTGTAAGACGGACCTTGTAGATCTTCTTTAACTCGAGAATCTTAGGCAGGTTTAAGATCGTGCCTTCCATGGAGTACACACCCTCGACGATTAACAAGACCTTCTTCCACGGACGATGCGTCTTGGGTTGACCCTGACTTATTACCTCACGCAGCAGGGACTCGAGGCTTGACATATCATTGTGCTTAAATACCCGGACGTGTGCGCCACTCTGTCGTGCACCGATGCGAATACTAGCGTGGTTCAGTTCATCCGAAATGATCAAAGACCCATTTCCCACTAGTGCAGGTATGAAAGTGGAATTGGTCGCGAATCCCATAGAGCTGATTAACGCATCTCCCGTGCCAACAAAACGCGCAACAAGGGCTTCAGCAGAGATGTGAAGTTCGGAGCTCCCGCTCTCAAGACGTGTGCCACAGGAGGCCACACCACATTGGTGTATGCTTTCCTTAACTGCATCTGAGCAGCCGCCATGGCCCTGAGAAAAGCCAAGGTAGTTGTACGATGAGATGTTTAGGGCACGCGTCTTGCCACCAGTGCAGATCTGAGTATAGTTGTTATCTGTTGAGTGACGGTCGAGGATAACAATAGTGCGGCCAGGAACACCCGTAACAGGCTGGCACAGGCAGTCAGTCATGCGACCCCTGAGCCACCGAGTGTAGAACGAATCATGATTTGTGTTCAACGGCGCATAACCCTGCCCATGGAACAAAATGAGTTGTATGCAATGAACAAGTTAAAGGAGGACATGATATGGCGCATACATTCTGATGCATGAGGTGGGCGAAATAAGACTTCGCGAACCGCTTTCCGAAGAAGTCGCGCATATGTCCCAGTAAGCGTAGAATGAAAAGGCTTATGTGTGTGGTGAGGAAAATATAGTATGGGGGCTCCTCGATGGGTTTCTCCTCGAAAGGTTTCGTGTAGTCATGCTTAGGGACGCAACGATATGCCTCATTCGCACAGTGACCAAACTCTGAGTGGGCGGTAGTGAAGACCTGCTCAGAGATAGGCGGTTTCAGGGGATATACAAGGCAGTTGTTCTCATCATCCTCGCTGAGGGCATTGTCTTCGGAGGAAGCTGTGATAGAAGGGGAGGGAGAAAGTGAAGGGGTCGATGCTACAGAGGAGTTATCGTGACTGCGTGCACGAGTGTCTGCATGTTGAACAGCAGAAAGATACGACACTGCCGTCGGCATTGATGGCAACTTGCCGACTAATTCTTTCTCCTTGGAAATTGATAGAGATGGAGATGGCGGATCCAGCGCGATGGGAGATGATATTCTTGCCCTGTCGAAAAAATAAATTGCTCTTCGAGAACGATGAAGCAAAGGGGGAAACAGTAGTGTTATAAAATAAAGGCTATACCATGATATAGTAGTAGAAACTCTTGCCAGCGATCACAATCCGATTCCTAGATGTCCCAGCTGATTTACCATAACAACCCTCTGCAGATATGGGTTGGATCAACTTGACCACACTACGAAATTGTTTCAACGTCGGACTGACCTGACCAAACGATTGATGACGTGGAGGACGGCACATTAACAGAATATCAGTACTATGGCAAAAATCTCTCCTGCCAAGTCGGGAGGAGAAATTTTCGCCACTGATACAAGAATACAGCTCCATTGTAAAAAGACAGGATCACAATCAGTATGGATGAAAGTACATGCATTCATACCCACGTGGCGGTACACTAATCTAAGAAAATAGGGTCATTGAAGTTGGCTCCATGATGAATTTTTGAGATAACCAACCAAGTTACGCCATGTGTGACGAATTATCTTCTGTTTATGTAAATTGTCCTCCGAATAAAAGATGGGACCTGAGTGAACAGAAGTCAAGCTCAAGGCGAGTGCCGTCGTGAAGAGGTGTCGGAAATTTGCAAAACCTATTTCATGGCATCGTGTCACGTGATACACAACAATTAGCTAGGCGCCGCTGTCCGCTGTTGCTTTCCCTTTCGCTGTCGTCCGAAACAAATTATTTCACACAAAATAATCCGAAATAAATCATGTATACCATATTCAGCACTTTGTTTATCACCTTGAGCCGCTCAGCGCTCATAATCCAAGCTTGTTATCTGCTTATATAACATCTGCTAACCCTTGACGCTCACGTGCAGCAACAGCGAAAGCAAAAGCAACAGCGGACAGCGGCCTTCTCTGAGCCTAGCTAATATCATGTTGTCAGATCGTAGCGCCGCTGACGCGCCAGTTCCCAACTCCCCTTCTAGTATTCTATAACCGAAATTATCACTGGCAGTCGTTTTTCACACCTGTCTATCTGTTTCCGTTTTCCAAACTACATTACATACAATCATGGTGTTGTCTCTGAATGATTTTCCTGCTCTCTGTTTTTCACACCTATACATACAGTCGTGGTGTTGCCTCAGATCCATAGATCCATAGATCCGTCTTCTGCCCGAAGTCAAAGACAGATGCTGAGAGAACGAGTATACATAGTATGACTACATAGTTGACTAGGACTGGTGATCGGTCCAAGTGGGATGGAAAGCATCACGTGCTAAATTGTGGGAAATTCCCACAGATGTGTTGGCAGAGAAATGGACGTTTGCTGCAGACAAAACCCAACCTGGGAGTTGGGAATTCACATTTCTTCCTCGCTTGTACGGATACTACTACATCCAGGCGTTCCATCCAAGAGTCACCACAAAAGCCAGTCTCCCCCGTCAACATGGCTGCAGGTACGTCAGTGTTCTGTGGGGGGCTTCATGTTCACGTCTCAAGTTAGTGGCTCAGTGTTATCCTTTCCATCGAATGAATGCAAAGTCCTGTGACTGTACTTGTGGCTTCCGATGTCAGACCATAAATTGTTCATGTACACTACTAGTTTCGCGTGAGCTACCTCTTGACTACAAAGTCTTCCGAGTTACAGCATCCGTCCCTCAAATTAATTGAGTACTATAGGCGTTAATTAGCCTATCCGGTATGACCTGACAGTAGTGGGGGTGTACATAGAATAGGCACATCATATTTTGCATGGTAAAAGTGCCAGGCTAACATCCGGCAGCAATCAGTGCGGCAAATGGTTCTCCTGAGAAGGTCATGTATACGCCGCTGTTCACTTCAACTTTCTACACCTTGAATTATGCTTATCAATTCATCCGCCACCTCTTCATACATTCGAATTCTGCGCTCAACCCTTAGGGCATCCCTCAAGTCCTTCTCCACTTCACAGCCCACACTAAGCACCGCCAGCTCAACCAATCCCAACTTCGTAAAGATAGTCGAAGTCGGGCCTCGCGACGGTCTCCAGAATGAACCAAAGCCAATTCCACCTCCCATCAAAGCAGAACTCATCAATCAACTCGCTATCGCAGGCATGCGCAATATCGAAGCCGGCAGCTTGGTGAGCCCCAAATGGGTGCCTCAGGCACGTCTCTACCCGTACTTTCCAACACTTTAACACTCGTGCTAATATGCGGACGTGGCACGCAGATGGCAGGCACGGCAGAGGTCCTAGCTCTCATAGACAGTTTCCCGAAAACCGGATACTCGGTGCTCGTCCCAAATCAGAAGGGGTTAGAGGACCTCCTAGAAATACTCTCCCCTAGCACTTCTCCAAACTCACATGCAAAGCCCCCACCTCCAGTCACCGAAGTCGCAGTCTTCACCTCTGCGACAGATGCATTCTCTCTTGCAAATACCAACATATCTGTTTCAGGTTCTCTCGAACGTCTCGCGCCAGTTGCACGTAGAGCTCTTGATGCCGGGTTGAAGGTGCGAGGGTATGTTTCAGTAATCGTCACATGTCCCTTTTCTGGACGCGTGGATCCGAGGCGGGTTAGAGATGTTTCGAGGGAACTCGTACAAATGGGGTGCTACGAGGTGAGCTTGGGTGATACGACAGGCGCAGGGACGCCCGCCAGTATCCGTGGGGTGCTTGAGGAAGTTGCGAAAGAAGTAGATGTAGGGATCCTTGCTGGACATGTAAGATGCACTTGCTTTTTCTTACGTTTGATTCAACATTCTTTTGGACTGCGTAGTTCCACGATACGAATGGCACAGCGACCGCCAATATCATGACTGCTCTTGACTTTGGGCTGCGGACATTCGATGCGTCCGTTGGCGGCCTTGGAGGGTGCCCGTATAGTCCTGGTGCCACGGGTAATGTTGCAACGGAAGATGTCGTTTATGCTCTCACTGGAGATAGCTTATTCGGCGATATTGGCGAACCATACGGTGAAGTATCCCTCTGTGCATGTTCCTCCTTGTGTGAGCTGATCATATAATATATTATAGGTAATGGCGAGCCTGCCAAGACGGTGCAAAGTCGATGGGATGTAGGGCCTGTTGACCTGGTTCGACTCGCAGAAATCGGGGAGTGGATTTCTGGGGTACTCGGGCGAGAGACTACGAGTCGTGCTGGCAAAGCCTTATTGGCGAGACGGAAGAGAGAAGAGGAACGCAAACGAAAGGAAGGAGCAAAGCTGTGACATCGCAACACTTCAGAGTCCCCTCTCGCGAGGTAAGCTGATGTCTGTTCGCCTCAGACGTGAATTTATCTTGCTCGAAGACCATAATCATACTGTGTACTTTTTATCACTGTAACAAATATGTATCACACTCTATGACATTATCTGCTTCAAATCAAATAAATATTCTGGGTATCACAACTCGTGATCAGATGTCCTGTGCTGAAGCAAGGTCCAATTTCATCAGCGTCTACTATGCGCGTTCGCTCCGTACGCAAGTAATCCATACTCCCGCACTCTCACTCAGGTTTTGAGCCAAACTCTTTTCCAGCTTCTAAATCTTCCGGCGGGACACGGTTGTACCTGCTTCCATCCTTCGGACTTTGCTGAGATTCGACGTGTTTCACCCATGTGTAGTAGATGGACCCTAGAAGAATGATTGCAATCGAGGAGGCACGGCCACTGTAGAAGAGAGTGTAAATTATAAATCTTGTCAACCAAAAAAAAAAACAGGATGCGGCCCGCAACAAGCGGAAGCAAAGAAAGGCAGTCACATGACACATGAAGGCGAAAATCACGCACCCTGAGATGATATCCCCAAATAACCACACCCCTAGCACAGACGCAGCTACGCCTCTGACTGCGGAGGACACCATGTGTGTGATGGGCGAAGTAACCTTGATGGACAAAAGACTAGCAAGGCTCATCATAAAGCCAAGCGCACCCTAGTGATGCATCACTTAGCAATAGCGCAAATCGCCAAAGTTTGGAAACCCACCGTGATAAAGGACCCCCAAATGAACGTCTGCAATTCGCTCAGCTCTCCTTCCTTAGCGACAACACCTTCTCCGAAAAATAATTCCACAATTGCTGGGACCTCGCCAGCGAAGACGATGACGGGGATCATCACAACTGCGCTAAGCAAATTTGTATACCACGACAGACTCATGGCGCTACCATTGACTATGTCCAGACTCTTTTTAATGACCACGCTGTGCACTGCTGTGATTGCGGAACTGGCAATGCCAAAACCAATACCGGCAAGAACCATGGGAACAGAATCAAGAAAGATGCCAACGAGGAAGCCGAGAGTAACAATGGAACAGCTAAAAAGAATGCGGAGGGACGGACGCGCGGAGAGGAAGAAGTAGGAGGTAAGGACTGTGAAAGGGAGGACAAGACCACGTGCGACCTGGTAGACAGATGCGTCGACATACTTGAGGGTATAGTTGCTGAAACTGGTAACAAAACGAATGAATCAATGACAGAATCTGGTTGTTGATTCATGGAAAGGTCATACCTCAATCCCACGACATTCAAACCAATGTTTGGGGCGAGTTGGATCAGAAGCTGAGTGTCAATATACAAAGGCAGAACCAAGAGGCGGGTTGCATGTGCGGCGATGAAAAGAATGACGGCAATGACAAGCTGGGAAAAGAGGAAGAAGAGCGGGGCAGCAGTCGTTTTGAGGACCCATTTATTCCTGTATTTCAAGACGGATGAGTGGGCTTGGTAAACATTAGAATAGAAAAAAAATTACGCCATAACCATCTGCATGCAAAGGGATTAATGAACAGGAGGGTGGTAAGTAGGAGAAGGACGTACACATAGTGCTGCTACAAGGTAGAAAAGCACTGTGCCAGTCTATGATTAGAGTTTGTGGTCACTAAAGAGCGGTGAAATATGATGATTAGGACGTACGACGAGAAGTCTACTGCTCTGCGACTGCGAACGAGTATCATACTTGTGGGACATGGTGACAATCGAAGCGTCGGTTAGTTTGAGAAGATTATAACACTTGTTGGTACTGTGAATATGTGCTGTGGTAGCCTAGGAATCTTAACTATGAAGAGTTATATCATGAACTGAAGTGAAGAAGAGTGTCGTGAGTACAAAAATTCGTCTAGCACGGACTCCGGAGTTGAAGCGGGAACAATCAATATCATGCCAACACAGCGTGGCAGTACTACACGTGACCCCCCACGCTTGCATTTGCACATACAACAAACACATAAAATTACAATAAACTAATCGTAACGGCGCTTGGCCGCGCCAGTCCCCGACACATTAATATTTGGAACTTGTGATTCTGTTTACATAATTACATGGGTTCAATTGACCTCGAGACATGATATCAGGTAAATCATTTGTGTCTTTGTCGACACAAAATCACAATTAAATAGGAAGCAAATTACATCGAACATTCTGAAGGGCGTCGAGAAAATCGCTAGCCAACACCCAGAAGGCAACGGGACGAACCAAAAGTCTTGTGAGACAAGACGCACAGAAGTCCAAGGAAATGCGTGCCTGCAGCCTGATGTGTTCCGATCCCTTCCAGCTCTGAATGGAGTCGGCTGATGAGCGGGAACCGGAATAAATTTTCCACGCATGAAATGATAGACGGCGTGACATTTATTTTTTACAGAACCCTCTCCCCACTAAAGTGGGTGTCGGGGACTTCGGAAAATATCAATCTCCCTAGCTATAGGTTTCCCCTAGCCAGATCGGAGGACAGTCGCCTTCTTGAGCTCCTGCAATATGGCTTGCCTCGCAATTATCTTCTCTATCCGTACTATACAACATGTACATATATACTCAGCGATGCGGCCATCCTGGGCAACTCCTGCTTCCAACCCTGGAGCGTTCAGCATCTGGCGAGAGCCTCCGGCCTAGGCCGTTTATTTAATCAACAACTCAGCGATTCCGTCGGTGCACAATATCCACGACCGCTTTTCTCTGCGTCCATCAACCATGTTCGATGTCGCGACCAACTCCCCGCTTCCATCTTCACCAGCTCCAGCAGCTTACTCATATCGAACGGCAGCGAGGTATCTGCCTGGATGGCACCCACCACGTACGATCTGTTCAAGTCACAATTCAGCATCGAACACAACGTAACAGTAGTATTACATACATCACCGTACTCTGTTTCAGAGGCTCCACTCGCCCACCTGTCTTCAATATATCGCACATTTTATCAAGGGGCGTATTCCGGTGGTGCCATAGGTTATAAGCCCGCATGTACTGCGGGCGAGGGGGCGTTGGTGCTAATGATGGAAAATTTGGCGTATTGGATTCCGGCAGCGTAGGTGATGTTATCACCTTGGTACTACCCGCCCTTAGACTAGGTGGATTGACTGAACTAGTATACTTGGTCGGGTCAAGTTCTTTGTTGCCAGCTTTGGCCAAGTCCAGGAGCTTCAGGTGTATCATCAGTGCTGCATGCGCATCATTCGCCGCATCTTGATGGGTGTTATCAGTCGAAACCTTTCATGCATCACATTGGGAAGCTCACAGTGCACCATCTTATCGTTCAGGTCTGCCTCCCAATTACTTGTGCGCTCTTTGCTTTTTGCTAAATTGCACTTGAGGTACATAGCAGTCATCTTGGCAAGACTGACTACTCGTCGCTTGTATATGCTAGAAAAAGTATCATCTGCGACATGCGCAAGTGCACCAAGCTCGACGAGTCCTCTTGTTGTGATCCCAAAGTCTCGATACAATTTCTCGCCATCATCTACCAGTTTGCTTCAGGTAAATCACAATCCATACCTCCAAGATACGCACTGTGGATGTTCGCTCCTGTCTTTACGATGCTTGGCGACTCAATTACCTCCTCCAGGGCTGTTAATGGGACAGCATCAATGAACTGATTGGGCTTACCAATACCCTTTCCGGAAAACCTGCCGCACAGCCAAGCATTTAGACGGCAGCATGCCATAACTGAGGGACGACGCACGTTTCATTTGGCTTATATGGACCAGCAAGATAGTCGATTTGTCGCACAATTGTACTAGTGCTGTTCGTCGTTCTTGGGCACCAGAATTCCAGAGTACACGCCACTCAAGGTCAAATCCAAGGGGACTATAGTAGCGGGCATGATCATAGTGAATGCTTCTGTGCTGCTTTTACGATCATAGCTACAGGTGGACATACCTTTCAAGTGTTTGGACCAATCTGTTGGCCTCATCCTCGCAGCGCGTGTAGACAACGGCTGGCGAGGGGATGCAGTAATCTGCGTAGGAGTAGTTGGGCAAGTCAGGCATTGAGGTTGCTTCGGCAATGGACTTGGACTTGGACTTGGACTTGGACATTGCAACTTGACTACCTTTTCCTTTGTGAGATTCGGGCATTCTCCCTCCGGGGTCTGAGCCTCGAGTCACTGCCGTACTGGTAAAGTTCTCGTTGTATACTTTTGCTTTGTTGATGTCGTCACACATTGTCTTCGGAGAAATTCCCCGTCTAACTCTAGTGAGGATCTACACTCGGTTGTGCGATCGGCCATGAGGAACTGACCTTGATATCCCGGTCTCCATAGTGTTTGTATGATTTAAGGATCTCTTGAGGGCTTTATCGGGTGGCAGCGCAACGCATTTCGTACTTCTCTGGTTCTGATCGAGATTTGCCACCTTGTTATTCGATTTTGACAGTGCAGAAGTAAGGGCCACTTTTCGTCTGGACTGCTCCAAAAAGAATGGGTGGATTCTACGTATCGAAATGTTGGATTCGATGTATAGGACAAGACATAAGACGCGTACGGCTTGGATTGCTTCTCACTCAAGTTCTTTGTACCTTTCAGGATCTTCTGTGTAAACAGGTTACCTTCGAATATCTCGATTGAACTGTCAGAATCCACTGTGTCGTTAAGGTCACCAAACGCTTTTCGTGGTAGTAAAGTGTGTTCGGAATCGCGGACCTCTGGGTTGGTACGTTTTCGGGTGGGTGATTGGATGATACCTTGACGGGAGACTACCCTCGTATTAGAAAAGACGCAGTTTTTTGTCGCCATTCCGGTAAGTAGCAGCTATCGCGACCAGGGTCAAACGCTCTTAGTTGCCAAGTTGAATTTCTATCAGACGCGTCTCGCGTCTTGTCACGTGATGGAAATGATGACCAAATATACTTACATTTACATCATCATCTTCTGCTTCTTCAACATAATCTTGGATTTCATTTCCTTGATAAGTTCAAAAGGATCTAGCTATATATGCAGGTGAGTCGTACAATATATAACGTTGATAACGTTCAATCCTCTCAGGCGACGAATCAGAAGGACAATGGAGTCGATGGTGTAGAATTTCAACTGCAGGTATCACATGACAGCATATCCTGACAATGATATTGAGCTCCGCAAGGCCTTATTTATGTAAAACCCTTTAATCACGGATGACCCTGAGGGAGTACGTTTTTGACTTATAAATTCTTCATTTCCCCGGCCGTTATCTCTGTCTCGTTCTCACCGAGCACCTGGAAGATCAGTGAAGTTCATTCGAATAGGTGAATAATTAGCGCGACTTCATGTCAGACAACACTTACCTTCAATCTAGCAGTTTTTTTCCTGTTTGACTCGACGTTGCGCATACCAAGTCGAAGTAATGGCACACTTATCTGGGACACCATCGTCCCTTCCCCAAGACTATGCCATTCTATCTCGTTTTGCTGCTCCCCTTTCAGAAGAAACGCAGGGTGAGGCTGAAGCCGCTCCTCCCAGGAACGACCAGGAAGAGTATGACGAAGAGGATGCCTTGCTTGCATCACGGAAGCAAGTTAGGCGTACCAGCTTCCCTTCATCGTATATCCTTCCGCCGCAACCGTCCATGAGTATACTTCCTACAGCACCGGGTGTGGTTCAGCCGACCGAGAGCACGCCACTCCTAGCGCCATTGATGCCACGCATTCAAGAGAATGTGGACTTTCCTCTTGATGGACATGAACCTAGTACTGCTCAGATGCACTGGGAAGAACTATGTATATTGGTGAAATACTCCTTGCCTGTCTTTGGGTGAGTTCATACATCAAGTTGGTTGACTGTCAATTGAACCAAACCCTTCTGTTAGCACGCATGTCCTTGAGCACAGCATGATAATGTCATCCGTAGTCTCCATAGGCCATATCTCAACCGTTGCTCTTGCTGCCGCCACTATTGGGTTCATGACTGCTAATGTCACTGGTCTGAGTATTATTCATGGCCTCGTTTCGACCTTGGACACAATGCTTCCCGGGGCTTGGACTTCTGATCAACCGCATCTTGTTGGACTATGGGCGCAGCGCATGAGTGAGTATGATTGTCTATTTGTTTGATACTCGCTACTTACCATTTGGTATCAAAAGCTATTGTCGTGGCTATTGCACTCATAGTAAGTGGTTGAATCCCATCGAACATGGGTTTCACTGAATTGCCGGGTTATTAGCCTATGTTTGCTATATGGTTCAATGCAGAGCCTATCCTGCTTTTACTGAGGCAAGAGCCGGAGGTTGCGCGGCTCGCTGGTATCTACTTGAAATGGGCCTCGTTAGGTCTGCCAGCCTATGCATTCAATTGTATTTCCCGGTGAGCTTGGCTTTCTTAACCTATAAATCATTGTCTTAATTGGCATCGTCAGCCGATATTTCCAGTCTCAAGGTGTGTAAAGCTGTTCTGACCTGTGGTTTGACGCTCACCATCAATACGTCAAGGCCTCTTCAATGCACCGACTCGTATCATCGTGGCAGTGGCACCAATCAATGTGCTTTTGAATATCCTGCTGGGTGTGTTTTAACGCTCGGGTTTAATCATCTCACACGCTTATGTATTCACCATAGTATGGGGTCCGGAACCAATCAGGTTGGGTTTCATCGGCGCCCCAATAGCGACATCGGTTTCCTACAATCTTGTGTCGATAACCTCTGTCATCTACGGCGTTTTCTTTGTTGAGAGGACCGCCTGGCATCCGCTGTCAAGGCGATCCTTTTCCTCTCTAGGTCTTTTGGTCCAGCTTGGGTTAGCCGGCGTTGGTGAGTAACTGAAATGATATTGCACGCTACTAAGCTCATCCGATACTACTTATCTTCAATATAGGTCAGGTTGCATCAGAGTGGTGGTCGTGGGAACTAATTGGGCGTGCGTATATTTCGCTGTTCATTGTTTTGCACTAAATTTCGATTTCACAGTTGCTGCTAGCTTGTGAGTGTTGGGTTCTAGTGTCATCGAATCAAACCGATGTACCGTATATAGCCTTGGGCCCACAGCGTTGGCAACCCAATCAGTCCTTTTGTCGACTTGTTCGTCCACTTTTCAAGCCCCGTTTTCTCTGGGTATTGCGACCTCCGTCCGGTTCGTTTCTGTTCTGTGCGGGTGGCATATCGAGTCTAACTGAAACTGCAGTATCGGTAATCTTCTTGGGGAAGGGAATGCAAGGCGTGCTGGAGTTTCTGCAAATGCAGCTATTCTGCTCTCCGCGGTAATAGCAGCATTCTTTAGGTTCGTTTTGCCTCACTTGTGTTTGACGCTGTTTTTTTGAGACGTTGGCCAGTGCCGTTTTGTTGACTTTCCGCAAGTCGTGGGGTTATTTATTCAACAACGATATTGGTATGTCCGAATGCCACATGGCGGAAGTTACCCCCTCATGCATGGCTCACATTGACACAGAGGTTGTGACGCTTGTGGCACACATCCTGCCAATATTAGCGTTGTTCCAAGTACCCGACTTTGCATGTGCTATCACATCCGGAATATTGAGAGCTAGAGGCAAACAGGTACGCACTTTTATCATACTCCGACTGTGATCTGATTGATTGGGCCTTATCAGTTCACTGGAGCTCTACTCAACATCAGGTAAATTGTGTCAAATCCACTCGTTTGGTTCGATATCTACTTATGCGTTCTTCAGCGCCTACTACGTCATTGGGATTCCCTTTGGGTTGTGGCTCACCTTCAAGCAAGACATGCGACTGGTAGGGCTTTGGTGTGGTCTCACCGCTGCCCTGCTTTACGCGTCAACCTTGAGCATTTGGCTCTGCCTCAGAACAAATTGGAAGAGGGAAGTGGAGAAAGTAGCTGAGCGGCTTGCTGTAGACAAGAAGTACCGCGATGGACATGCGGACTCTGAACATCTGACGCAATGATTGGCGAGCTACTAGTGGTTGATGATATGGCTAGAAGTGTGGCGTAGACTGCTTAAACGACCTTATGAAGCTTACTTGACTTGTGGTGGGAAATTTATTATTAAGACGGTGCCTCGTCTGGCTGCAGTGAACACACGGCGTCTCACCAGATGCATCCGTCCCTTGGTACCCAACTTCCTTTCGACTGCTTCTTTCGAAGCCTTGTCAGAATGTCAACCTGGGTGTTGAGCGGTTCGATAGAGGCACATTGGGGCCTGAGTCGGGTTGGACAGTGGCCTGACATTCTGATCAACGGAGCAACGCCACTCTCTCATGGATGTCAATCAAATGGAATTAACTATCTCGAGGAAGCAAGATTCAAAACGAAACTTTGTGTTGGTCAAGTTAGGTCAATGACCCTACTCGTTTTCACTGAGCAACGCACGCATACACGCTCAAAATTCTATATCTAATATAGGACAAATCCCGCACGTCCTTGACTGTTCCATAACCTTCCGCAACCAAACTATGATTCCCTGATGGTTCCTGTCTCGCATCCTTCTGCTCCAAGATTCGCCTGCACTCTGCATTCTCACCGCTCTCGTACGCGCATTCTAGCCGAAGCCAGCGGGTGCTGTCTTACCAACGCCTACGTTTCTACTCTCCTTCTAGTGCAAAAGTTCTGCTTTCTCACCAAGTGTCGTATACGCGTGTTCTTTGCAGCGGAAGCTGGCGGCTGCCGTCTTTGCGATGTTACATTTCTGCTCTCCTTCGATCTGGTTGCTTCTCAACCCTACTAGTCGGCGGTAAGAATACGGCTCGAGATTCTTTCGTTGACAAGATCTATCTTATCACTGATTCTTCGTCTTTCCGATCAAAAAATATCGTGAGATATGTACATATAACGGGTCTGTAATTTCACTGTCGAATCCTATTCAAAGTATTATAATCTGTTTAAACGTTCACAGCAGAATTACTTTTAACATTCCCATCGATGAGAGAGGTGCATCGCATCTTAATCATGAATTGATACTACTTATATCCACCACCCAACGCGCAGGTCTTCAATGAAGAGCTTCAAATTATCGTTACAATACGCATAGAACAAATGAAAAAGCACCGCGAAGCACCCACAAACATTGTCCGGGCTTGGTTGGTGCGGAAATAGCCGCCAACCTTCTGATCGGCCTCAGCAAACTGGAAACCGCTCACCGCAAGAACGGTATTCAATCGGGATACTCCTAGGAGGGCTATTCAGGGATGCTCGTGTCCTCACTTCGTTCATGTTCCCAAATTTATGAATGCATTCAACGTTCGGTCCGGAGGGACCAATATATGAGAGAGCGACTGCAAGACTTGGTCATCATTTAAAAATCACTTTCGATCCTTGATATCATTTATGCTAGTACTGTGGCCCCGCCCCATGTGTGTCTAAATGTGTCTATGTACCACCATGAAATCCCAATAGATACAGTATCTATGATCATACAAGCCTGTTGATTATACTTAGTTTGGTACATGCGAGGAGAGATTGCTTTCGATACAGTGTCAATAACAGAAAAGAGACGAAACCATCAAAGCTTTGAAATGGCGGGTTGCATTTTGTTGAGGTATGCTGAGGCAACTACACTGCCTGTTTTCTTGTTAATGACCTGGGTAGAGAAACTCATTAATAAATCGTCAATAAATTGACCAAGAAAAACAAACCTCGCATCGAGCGCTCATGATTCGACTGCCCATAGCGACCGAAGTGCTGATAATACGCAAACACGATCCCCTAGCGATGAGAATGAGCGGGTAGCAACGGGAATTGGTCACACCAACGTACACTGGTGCAGGGGAGTGGAACATGATGTTCATCGACTGAGTGACTCCCACTCCGTTAACATTTTGTATGAGTCCCAGAGCGACCAATGGAGTGCTGCAGCAGCTATGGTAGTCTGTCAGAACATCCCAAAAAGCGTCAAACCACTTCGTACTGACTTGTCAATCAGGAATGCCAGACAACCTCCATGGAGCATCCCTGCGCCATTCAACATGCCTGAGCAACTTGTGAGCACTACCTAAATATCCCTCTCACAGGCTAACGTACTTTTGGAAACGAGAACTTCTGCAACAGTCGTTGCCTCCATACGACCTTGCTTTTCGTGACTTTCGTGGGCACTGATGTCGATAAACTTGACTGCCTTGGCAACGAGATGACCAAAACAGAGCTCGTCACCAGCTCCGTACGCAATGAATGTATTGAGGATAAGTTGTTTGACGTAGGGGGATACATTGCCCTGTATTTGGGATGCATCCCCGCAGTTGGCCAAGCTCTTGGGATCTACCCATGCTTTACGCGGTGGTGTGTACGAGGAAGATGTGCCACCATAAATGATGTTCTCGGAAGAGGATGAAGAAGAGGAGGAAGAAGAAGAGGAAGGAGTATACGACTCATAAGCAGAAGAGGCAGAGCTAGCATAAACGGGAGATGACCTAGAGGGCATGATTCAAGGCTTGGTAAGTTGGCATACCTCAAACGAGGACGCGATATTTATCGAATGTCTTGAGCCACATCAAGACTTTCGCTCGGCTATATTTAAATTAGTTTTGCTGGCGTAATGAGAAGCCAGGAGTAAACTTCTTGATGCGGCCTTGAACTGGTTGTGACCCTCCGTACCACTGCAGGACACGCTAAGTCTGGAAGATCTCGTAATCCACATGGAGTCTGAATTGGAGTGTAACCAGGGATGCAACGAGTTCCCTCAGGCTGTGAAACCGAGAGTTAGGCCATGGGTCAAGCTATTATATTATGTACGTACTGATTCCATCAACTTAATCTTTACAAAGAGCATATAACATTCAGAGCCAGCAGAAAAGAGTAGTTGAACTGATTATCCATGGGAAAGACACCGTCACGAGAAATTTGAAATGACTGTGTGCTCATCTTCGTTAAACAAGAGCTTCCTAATTCTGGGGGATCCACCGGACGAATTCCCAAGTTGAAGATGGCCACGTTGAGGCGACGAGCACTGTGAGACCGGCGGAAGAGTTTAAAGGAAAGAACGTGTGAATCAATTCCTTGACTCCTGGTCATTTTCTCCGACAAATTTACCAAGGCTGTCCCTTACCAAGATCCGCGTGAATCTAGTAATGCAGATGTAGGATTATCTACCAATTTTTAGGGTGTTAGGGTACTAAATGGGTTATCTGATCCTCAGGCTACAGTCGGAGTATCGGACCTTCACCTTCCAATGTCGAGGGAACCTGGTGTTGAGTATCCTAATCCTCCTTCACAACTTCTTTTCATCACAGGGTGTCTCTTCCATTCCATCTCTCGCCACTGGCCTGCAAACGCGTTGTATCAAAAGGAAAATGAAGTCTCCTTCACTGCAGTACACGATGATCACAATGCGGTTGGCTACCTGCCGCAATGCAAAGTACTAGCGGAAGCGAGCTTGGTTCTAAAACGTAAGATATCGATAGATAACTGGTAGATAGAGAACCCGTGATATGACACAACTTCCAGATAAGCTATGCATGGAAAACAGCAAACTCCTCTTCAAACTTCAAGCTTTAGGTTTAATATTCAGACTGCAGGCGAAATGGGTTCCTGCGCTGTTGTTCTTATGGAGATCCCCATGTTCTCCAAACAGATTGGTCGTGCATATCTCAACTTTGTCAGGAGTATAATCAATAACCTAATCTATCACACAGTACCCTTCCAGACATTATTCAACTGCTAAATGTTGATTAGATGTTGTCACTCACCAGTCCTGAATGATCAAAGAGTCTGTTTGAGATGCGGATATGGGTCATGGGTACAATTAAAGGCGTCGGGGATCTGGTTGGACTATGAAAGTAGGCAACCTTCGAATTCGCATATTGTCCTTACAACAGCTTACAACATAGCTTGAACAATATCTCACGACCAGATGATGCTGCCAATATTATCAGAGAAGCTTTAGTTACAATCAAACGCGAAATGTCATTAATTCCATCTCACAGGCTCGGAGATGTAGTACGAAGGGGAACAGAGGGGAACAGATGAAAATAGACTAACCATGATGGAGGTTCAGCTGAGGCGTCACCGGGCCCCGAGGGACCGACCGCGGGGAACTGCGGCAAGGATGATCAGAACATAGGTCCGGCTTCGCTTGTTTATGCGATCGCGAGGGTAGGAAGCAGAGTAAGGCGAATGATTGATGCTGCTTTGTAACAATATGGCGCATTCCCGCATGTTGTTTGCCGAAAAGATTGAAGACAAACAAACAAAGTGGAGCGTTGTGGATACCGATACGCATGGCTGGTGTCGCATCGGTTTTCAAACGAAAAAAAAGGGTGGCATACCTCACAAGCAGGGGCGGATGGAAGCTCGAAGAGACCCACAGCAATTGCATAGCAGGAAACAAGGGTTCTGTAAGTCCTGTCGTCTTTTTTTGATTCGGACACAAAGACGATGCTCTCGCCGGTCCCCGGATCGCCTTTGCGAAGATGTAAAAGGCGGTGAACCGGTAGAGCGCAGGAATTTTCAGGGATATGGAGACCTGCATGCCCGCATGCCCGCCTCGAAAAATTTACATAAGGCGATTCAGATGGTCAGGTCTAGGGACAATACTAGTAGTAGTTACTAACCCTAACCATTATTTCTGGCATTTTCAATGCTAAGGGAGTTGGCTAACAAATTAGGCAAAAAATTGAATGTGACGCGCGTCGTGTCCTCCAAGTAAGTACGCGTCCTTAAGCCTCATTCGAACCACTACAAGTACAACATGGAAACGTCGTTTGCGTTAACTGGCAAGGGCTACGTGATCGTAGCTGCTGACACTACTGCAGCCCGATCCATTGTCAAGATGCAAATTGACCAAGACAAAATCAAGGAGCTCAGTCCTCATCTTCTCATGGCGTACTCGGGTGAACCAGGTCAGCGTAAAGCTGACACGACCATTTCATTATTTCTGACAATACATACTTGAAATAGGTGATACCGTCCAGTTCGCCGAATATGTTGAGCGTAACATTCGCCTGTATCAAATCCGCAATCTGTATCCTCTTCGCCCAGCCGCGGCCGCATCCTGGATCCGCCGCTCAATAGCGGAATCTCTGAGATCACGAAACGCGTATTCAGTCAACTTGTTACTGGGAGGATATGATACGTCCTCGCGCACGCCGAACTTGTATTGGATTGATTACATGGGGACAGTAGTGGAAGTGCCATTTGCTGCGCATGGATATGGTAGTTACTTTGCCCTGAGTTTGCTTGACCGGTACGTTGCTGCTCCTTACTGTGATCATTTATCTCGGACTACTAGTTCCGTCTTTCTTGCTATTTAGTGCAATGGTGTGCTAACCATTCTTATATAGTTACCATGATCCAGAAGCATCCCTGGAAGAGGGTCTTGCCACCCTGAAACGTTGCATCAATGAAGTGTCGAAGCGTCTGGTGGTTGACCCAGGCAAATACAAGGTCAAGGTAGTTGACAAAGACGGTATTCGAGAAGTCGAGATATAATATCCCCTGACAATGTGTACTGCAATGTACCAGCGTCTCCTTCTGTCTGCGTGTACCTCTATTTCTATTTCTACATCGATGCGCTCAAACCAGAAAGATACCACCCTCCACCCGATCCCCTCCAGTGATGCGCTCCGTCTTCTTTTCGCATGTAAGTAGTTTCCGAATGCGTAAAAGTACACCTTCGTACTGTGCTTCATCCTGGGAGAACATAATGATTTGGGCTGCCTTCTCGATATCCGATCTTCGAATTCTAGAGCCCCAAATACTCTCACAGTAGGCATCTACAAGCCTCACCCTCTCCAGGTTCGGCATTCTATTGACACAGAAAATTGCCGCAACAGACCCTGGACTCAGGAACGTCGCCTGACCCACATAAAGAGTGCGAAGACCGGGAATCTCTGGGAATAATGGGATTGCTGAATTGTCCTGGTCGACGGAGAAGGTGATGTTGGTAACTGTGATATCCTGAATGTTTGACCAGGTGCCAAATATCCTACACAGGCGACTTGCTACTGGCGCGACGATCTTGAATTTTTCTGTCAGAATTTTTCACTCGAGATTTTTGGAATACACGCACAGCAGTGGAGAAGTGGTGATCTGGGTCGGGTCCGGTCCACCGAAATATTCGGGGACTACAAAATACACATTATTTTGATCAGGGCTATGCACCTATGGGAAGACATCCACTATTATCTACTCACTTGGCGACAGACAGTGCCTCCTCGAACACATGGTGGCTGGTATCCCGTGAGTATGAGTGGAGCCTCAGACAGAGAGCCTCTAATTGGATCTGCTTCTGCCCCAGCCCCAGTTTCTCGGTACGATCGCGACACCTGCACAACGCTTCGCGAAGATGCTGCCAGACATCTGATCTCGTAAACTTGCCCGTTAGGTCCACCGTCACTGAGCGCAGCACCACTCCCGTGTTCTCGCTCGTCTGTGCAAAAAGCCTTAGCTGCTCTGGAGAGCGAAAACACAAGTTTCTATAAAGCCATTCCACGCCGGCGTTGCGGAACTGGTGGTTGACGCACAGGATGTTGCTTGGGACGGAATCACCGGAGAGTGTGTATGCGATTATGAGGAATAAGATCTCAGGCGGCAGATCGCCTAAGGTCACATGCATTGGGACTTTCTTTCAGAGGGCACGGTCAGGGTGAATGAAACGGATGAATGGTAGATGAGCGCCGAGCGTGAGCCTATCGGTAACCGGACATCAGTGGGAACTCTTTCGGAGTCTTTGAAAAGGCAAAACTTTATGCGACTGCAAACTAGGTAGAATGTTCATTCCGAGAATATAAGCAGCTTAAACTTATGACCCCACATTCTTGTCCGCAGCTTCTATTTCATCAACGTACCTAACCATCAGTTGTACCCATGCGTGCCCGTGCGTCAGATTTAGTAATCTGATAAAATGTACGATGATGCCATTCTCTTAGTGTATTCAACTTGAGAACACAAAACATGTAGAACCGTGAAATCAATCACTATCTACCTCGACCTACAAATAACAGAATCAATCAAGTAAAGTATAAAAAAATACTACAATGTGACTTACCACATTGGCCATTTTGCCCCTTGCCCGTGTTGCCGCGGTCCGTGTAGAGGACCGCCCTGACGGCGCGAAACTCAATGTACCCTGTCCCGATGATGATGCCTTCCCTTTCGTCGTCGTCGTCGTCTTCTTCGCAGGAGCTTTCTTTGCGGGTTGACTAGAGTCAAGGTGATTTGAGTGGTAGGAAGTCAGAACATGACTGGAACCAACCTCAATATCGCGGCACGATTTGTTTTCTTAGTGATTTTCGGTGGCGCATCGTCTTCGTCATCTTCGTCTAATTCTATGACTTCCTCAGATTCACTCTGCGTTAACTTCAGTTAGCACTCCATGTACCACACCACGCGTCACAAACTCACAGAAACAGCCTTCTTTCCCCTCCCTTTCTTTGCCGGTGCAGCCTTTTTCGCGGGTGCAGCTTTTTTCTTTTTAGGAGGGGGCACGGGTTCGTCAAAATCTGATCCGTCCTCTTCCCCGCCATCGACGTCCATGAGCATTGAGTCCGCGTCAGAGTCCGCTGGGGCAGAAGCATTCTCTTTGCCCTAAAGTGTGGTATGAGGTGCGATTTCACGGGCCAACGTCGAACGCACCTTTCCCTTGCCTGTCTTCCCCATTCTTGCTTTTTCTAGGTATTCCTGGTTGTGCTGCTCCTTCAGTTTGACGAGCTACACAAAGCAGGTTGGATCCAGCAAAAAGTTAAAAAGGAAGCTTAGAAACGTACAACGTCATCTAGTTCCTCCTCATCTACCTCCCCATTCTCCTGTACGCCTTTCATGAGCGCGCGCAGAGCGTTCGAGACGTGTCTACACGAATTCACAATATTAGCATGGTGAATCGAAGTAAGACAAAGAGAATGAGGATATTATAACAGCATGTGCGGCATGATCAGGCCTCTAAGAAGAACGTTGCGAAAACGTAAAGTAACACTCACGTTTGTATAGCCCATCCATCATCCTTTTCTACAAACATCCTAATTGCCTCATTCATCCCTGCCTCACCGAGGACCTGCAGCTCTTGAGCCGCTAAATACTCCTGTACCAATGTTTGCACGCGAACTTTCGCCAATTTTTCGCTCGTAGTGAGGTCTGGATCGTCGATGGACAGCTCGGGCTGATCCGCAGAAGTCGCGGTACGAGAGGCAGCGGAGCGGGCTTTGGATCGGTGGAAAGAGAGCACATCGCGTGGGTTGGCAATCCGCCCAGTAAATTCTTGTCCGAATCGGATGGGATTGGACATTGCGGGAACATTAGTGGTGTCGACCTATCAATGGTGAGCATCAGCATTGGTGCGGTCTGTATATTCTGTATCACAGTATGTAGAGGGATGAATCAACGGACCTTCAGTCGTACAAGCGGCAGCATACGTGGGAGCTCCTCTTCGCCTTCTTCCACCGCGTGCGCGTTGCGCTCGTCCCACAACTGGTTCGCTTGGTCAATGAGGGCGTTTACCTGGATCATGCAGTGAGTCCGCAACCTACACATCAGGCTTCAGTGAAAACGAAAAGGAACCCACCCTTGCTCTCAAAAACTTCTGCACAGCAATTTGATCACTCACATCGAACCCCTCCTCTTCTGCCGCCTCCGCGAGAGAAATGTCACCCAACATAAACGGACGTACGGTACGCAAAGGAAGAGGTTTGAGCTCGAATTCTTTGTTATGGATTTGGAGCAGGGCAACGTGCCTTTGTCACAATTCATAGTGTCCGAGGGTCAAAAGGCAAATTAGATACGGAAGGATACGGTGAGTCAAAGGAAATGTGGGAAGTCTCTGACACTCACTTCTCCAATCCCTCGCCCTCGCCCAAACTCGTAGCCACACTCGACCCGGGCTGCGTGATATGGTATGGACGACCAGCGACGGGCTCAGGCACAATGCGGCAATCGTGCTCATGGCCCCAAACGACGAGGTCGATACAGTCGTCGAAGAGGCCTTCTGGTACAGCTGGAGTTGGAGGGTGGGGAACACTATTTGATTATCAGTTTGAGAAACAGAATGAGGAAACCAAATACGTAAGAGTAAAGACACGCGAAGTGTCTAACTAAATAGGAGACATGGGCAAGGGACAATATTCGCGTACCGATTTTGGTGCACCACAAGGATGTTGAACCAATCTTCCTTGTCACTAGGCATGTACATCCGCACACGATTGCTACGGAGTTCGAAGTGCATGCGTGCATCTTTGACATTGCCAACTCCATACAGTCCAAGGCGGGTTTGACCCTTGCAAAGGAGAACAGGGCGAATAGATATACCTGAGTACCGTTTCATGGTTATTCAATTGGGACATGGTTCATATCGCGCGAAGAAGAGATAGAAGGAAAGCGAGGAAAACAGACATCAGTGTTCAGTCACCGCGCACGCAGAACGCGAGCATACCCGAATCACTTTCTATAGGGTTTGGGTTCGACGCGCTGGATAGTGGGAGGTCGAACTTTCCCATGTAATTTATAAGCCCTGATACAGAAAGGACATCGAGTGCACAAAGAGCACCTTGCTGTTAAATGTAAATGAGTGCTTGAGTGAGAGGGAACGAGGAAGGACGAAGTTCTGCGTGATAAGAAGATACGGGAAGAAATACAACTTACAGACCCAGCACCTTGTGGATCGTCGTGGTTACCGTGAATGCTGAAGACGGGAATGGCAACATTGAGATTTGGGTCTTCGTAGTTAACCGCTGGAAAGCTGAGGGCTGTGATTATTCGTTCAAAGAGATCAAGAAATAATAAAAAGTACCTGTATCCCTCTGCTCGCCCGTCATCTGGATCGCTAAGGAGCTCAAGTTGAACAGGCTTGTCACCAAGTGTGTACTCCCGGAGAAGAGCCATAACTTGGTATAAGCAGTCGCGCGACGGGCGGTTTTCATGAAATAGATCGCCGCCGAGTAAAATCATATCGACCTGTAAAAATTTCCAGGAATATAGATGGATTTAGGAGGGATGACACGAACATCGTGCTTGACAGCAAGCTGAAGAATTTCCTTGAATGTGTTGATAGAGTCCTGGCCACGAATCGGGTCGCGCTCAAGATATCCAATGTGATTGTCTGTTGCAACCAATATCCTTATGATGTCCTCCTGGTCTGACTCGACGCTGTGAGTGAATGAGTGGGCTATGCTAATGAGACAGGCGTACAGGCGTTGCGGTTTGTCGCTGGCGGTGCCTCGTTGTCTAACATGATGTGAATGACAAAGTGGTTGAAATTGTCAACGTCTGCGTCAGGAGACTTTGTATGTGCCGTGTCAGTCGACGAGAACGACGTGCAAATAGAGTGCCACTCAGTTCTTTAACTTCTTAAACGCGTCGCGTCGCGTGGTCTGTTGTCACGCCGTCACGAGCTGCTTAATTTTAGCCCCTGAACGGCGTTGCCGCTCGTTAGACTAGAAAGACCTAAAGTCTCATTTTGTAGGCGATAATGTTAACGTTAAGGCCCTAAAGGTTCGGCGTCGTCTATGTCCGAGGATATATGATGTGAACTGTTGTCACATTCGTGACTCCTTCCCCCTTCATGCTCAGCCACCGTCCCAATCGATGCTCCTGTCCTAATCCCACGACTAATAATGTAGGTTGAACTGGGCTCTTTGTGGGAGGCCGCTGTTCCTTTTCTCTCCAAGAGACATTGTCCAATGCACCTTTGGGTAACATAAGAAGTTGTAGGGAGTTGACAACACCGGGGGCAGGTATCGACCCAACCAGTGAAAACGATTTGAGTTTTTGGTCGAGCTTCCAAAACCGCACATCGCCATCCCATGAGCCTTGGAGTTGAACTGAGCAACGTCGCTGTGATGACAATAATAAGGAATGGACTTACCGGAAACAAACATGTCTGAATAACGCAGTGATGCAACAGCCGTTATCCAGCGGGGTGTTCGCACAAGCCCCTCGGTTGAGGACTGTACCTCATGGAACCCATGGCACAGTGTCTGCGTATAAACAGGTTTTTTCTTTTGGGTGTTCCAAAGACATATTGAGCTTCAAATGGTATTCAGTGGTATTGTTCATAGGGCGTCGAGCGACATACCCAGTATCTCCCCCGCTCACAAACGTAGCTTCATCAATCATTGCGACACACTCGATACTCCCTTCCGCATATTTGCTCTCCTTCATCTTTTCCTTACTTTTGTTTGATTTCGCACCATCAACCTCCACCCCATTCGTGTGTTCCTCATCCTCGTGGCCTTCGAACGCACCTCCCTCAAGCAATTCCCGTATTGCACTTTTTCCACCACCACGAAAGACCAACTGACTCTCATCTGCAATTTTCCAGAATCGAATCGTTCGATCTCTTGCTCCAGCAGTAACAGCAGTCTCTCCTCGGAGAGCATCCAGGCAGAGAATGGTATCTTGGTGTCCAAATAGCGTTTCTACATATCCCATTGCTGAGAGATCGAACAGCTTGACAGTCCGATCAAACGAGCCAGTATACAATTGTTGTGTGCCTTTCCGGAATGCAACACTCTATGGGCAAATACAATATTAGCATTGTATACATCATGGACACGGGACATACATACTGAAACCGAATCCTTGTGTCCTCCAAAGCCTTTCACCCATTCATCCTTCTCTACATCCCACACACCCACTCTCCTATCTTTAGATCCACTGACGAGGTATCGGCCATCACTACTTACAGCGAGAGAGAGGATCTCGTCCGTGTGTCCTTGAATATCTTGAGGGAGCGCCTTCTCTTTGCCTTTGGAAATGCGCTGTTTATGGAACGTCGCAGTCTTTTTACCAGACTGCAGAGACCACTTATTTATGGTTCCCTCTTTCCCTGACGTGTATAGAAACTGGGCATCTTCCGATGCGACAGCAGAAGTAACAGAGAAACGGTGACCCCTACATCGTAGGGGTGACGTTGAGGTGAAATCATACTGTCGAAAATACATCAGTCAGACTATCACCGAACATAAAAAATACCTACAAAATCTGCCACGAAGAGGTGAACTTTGCCAGAATGCTCCAGGACGTCTTGTCGCAGTCGTTCTGATATTAACTCTCTGTCAATCTCAGCAGCGTCGAATTCTCCCTCGGCTGATTCCCATAGCATTGAGCGAACTCAAAACACAAATTAAGTATAACTGTACTTGCCTAAACATCCTTCACACTTTCCAGGTAGAGCTTTGCCAATCGTAATCGCTTTTCCGCAGGAGTTTCCTGTTCATCTTCATCACCGCTGGTCTCGGGCTGGGCGTCCGCGCGTAAATCGATGTCATCTATTGCGCCACCCTCCGAATCTGTTCTGTCCGAGTTCAATTCTTCATCTGCAGCTCCCCTCACCCCCCTCCTTGCGCTTGCATTGGTGAGCTTTGTATCCTGAGAACTAGATTTGCCCTTGCGCAGGATTTTCCTTGCTCCCCTAGCTCCCTCGGCTGTGTTAACAGACCGCTTCCGCTTCCTGGTTTTTGTCGAGGCAAAGAAAGAGTCTGGCATAATCTTGTCTTGCAGATCGAGCTCCCCACATACTTGACCAAAAAAATCTGAAGCGGAATGTGCCGGATCACGTGTGACTAAATGTCTTTGGTTGGTTACTAAATATGTCTCTAACCCAGTGACTCTCACTGTCAAGGTCAATGCTTAAAGCGTCTGTAAGGTTCGGATCTTTATCGTCCTTTCATCCACAGGCACACTCTTGGACAAGAACCACCATGCGATCTTTCACTGTTAATTCTCTCAACCCTGCCGTTCGCAACGTGCAGTACGCCGTGCGCGGTGAACTGGCAATCAAGGCAGAGGAATACCGTGTCATACTCAAGGAGAAGGGTCAAGACAGCGGTCTGCCATTTGATCGAGTTATCTCATCGAACATCGGAAACCCCCAACAGAAGGGGCTCGACCAACCTCCCATTACCTTTAATCGCCAGGTTAGCTTCATTTTATATTTTTATCCTCTCAAAGTTGCAGGGGTGCCGGAAGCATTTCTCACTACTGTAACAGGTTGCTGCACTCATGGAGTGGCCACAGCTGATGCAACTCGCACCCAATACGTTTCCACAAGACGTCATTAATCGTGCGAAGGAACTTCACGATGAAATTGGTTCCATCGGTGCATATTCGCACTCCCAGGGCGTCCCTCTCATTCGTCAAAATGTCGCGAAATTTATTCAGCGTGAGTAGCTACATCAGTGCCACTAGGTTTGACAGCAACGTCACTGGAATTTTTATGCGCCACGTGCCAAGTTGACCCGTTCGGCCGAGTTCTGTTGATTTCTCAAGGAAGTCACAACTCGCATTGGCTTGGATTAGTGGTCGTATTTTACCTCGCGACCGGGCGTAGCATCAGCCTTACTATGAGTCATGATACTCTCGGGATGAAATTTGCTCTTCATGTCACTAACGCGTAATCACAGAACGCGACAACCATCCATCCTCACCAGACAACATCTTCTTGACGGGCGGCGCTTCCGCAGGGGTTTCGCTTCTGATTTCAATGCTTATCTCAGAACCTCATAAGTCTGGTATCCTTATCCCGATCCCGCAGTACCCTTTATATACAGCGACACTAGCGCAATTTTCGGGCGTGGCGATTCCATATCATCTCGATGAGGCACATGAGTGGTCGACGTCAATTGACGAAATCAAGGCTGCACTTAGAAAGGCAAAAGAAGATGGCATTGATCCCAAGGCACTTGTTATCATCAATCCTGGAAATCCAACGGGTGCGCTGTTGAAGGAGGAGACACAGAGGGAGGTGGCGAATTTATGCGCAGAACATGGACTCGTGCTCCTCGCGGACGAAGTCTATCAGAGCAATCTGCACCGTGCAGCAGAATTCCCATTCACGTCATTCAAGAAGGTTGTCTGCGACATGGGCTCGCCAGTTCCACTGGTATCCTTCCATAGCATCAGCAAAGGTGTAACAGGGGAGTGTGGACGGCGTGGTGGTTACTTCGAGTGCCATAACATCTCGGATGATGTCCGCGCGATGATGTACAAAATGGTGAGCGTTGGGCTTTGCCCTCCGTTGCAGGGGCAAATTGGCGTGGACTGCCTTGTACGACCCCCCAAGGAAGGCGACGAAAGCTACGCGCTGTGGAAAGAGGAAACATCGCGAATCCACAAGGTACTCGCACAGCGCACCAAGCTCATGGCAGAGCACCTAAACAGCCTACCTGGCGTCTCATGTGTTGATTCTCCCGGGGCATTATACCTTTACCCCAAGATCACGCTCCCAGAAAAAGCGATAGCTGCCGCACGAGCTGCTGGTAAGGAGCCAGATGCATTCTACGCACTCGCGCTTCTAGACGCAACAGGCATCTGCGTCGTGCCAGGCAGTGGATTTGGGCAGAAGGAAGGAGAGTACCATTACCGTCTTACCTGCTTGTGTCCTGGCGTGGACGAATATGTTGGGAAATTAGAGAAGTTCCACGGGGAATTCTGCGCGAAGTACCAGTGATATCTGGTCCTCGCATGATTAATCAATGGCTGTAAACGTTTGTTAGGCTAGATGTCACTGCTGACTTTATACCTTGCAATTGTTGTGTTGTAGTACTACTATTTGCTTTCATGTTCATGCCAATGGATCTGCTCACATGACTGGTTCATGTGCATCATTTTATGGACTAGTAATCGTGACGCGACCCAAACACAACCCAAACCAAATAATGTTTATCTGCACATCATCATTTGGTCGGACCCCCTAAATTGCTCGTTCTGTGGGGAGGAACAAACTCAGCCAGCAGCCGTATCATTCCAGCCAAGAACACCAACCTTTGATGAGCGGAAAGTTTTATAGTCAGGTTGAATCTAGATGTCACTGGTTCCAATTCCACTCCCATGTTCTGCTGCCCACCGTGTTCGCATAGCCTCCGTCATCTCTCCTCTCAAGCGCGTTCGTCCAAGAGCTCCATTCTATGAACTCTCGGCTCACCGTATTCCAACCCTCTGGTCACTGTACCGGAATTTACTCAAACATGCACCAGGGGAAAATGTGAGCGATATGAATTTTCACCCTGCATCGTCTAACATGGGGTACAGATTCGCTTTCGTGTGCGAATGATGTTCAGGAAGAACCAGCACGTTGTGAAGGCGCATTCTGCGAAAGAGCAACTCATGATGGGATACAAGGTACTACGATTCTCCCAAATAATAATTGGCATGATGCAAAGGAAATACAGTGGTTAGAATATTTCAAGCGCGCGGAACAAGGTGATATCAAATTTCAGAACATATTAAACAGGTATGAGAGAATGATTGCCTCCAAGCGCGAGAAGACCGCTTGGAAAATGCGTATACTGGAAGCATTTGTACGTATCTCAGTGCCACTCCTTCACTGTCTACTCATAGAATTCAATTAGAACTGGGAAGCCAAGCTCCGCAGTCGTCCTATTTTCAAAGGCTCTTTCATCCGTCCCTCGTTTGACAACAAACTTCTTCCTCGTCTAATCCCACAGCCTGCTCACATAACTGGAATGATCGTGCGCCGACGTCTTGCGCGCGACCGTCGATGGCAGCAACGGGAAACATTGAAGAGCTGGGCACATGACTTGCGGTGCGAGAGTCTTTTTGAGTACGCGTTGCTCAAGAGTGCGCGAGGCGAGAATGCGGGTGTGGCCCAGCACATGAGGGGCAGGATGTTGGGGGAACATGCCAACCGATGTGCAGGGGAGGTTGTTCAACTGCTTCATAAGGAGCACCTGTTGTGGGCCCCAGTATACACGGGAGGGGCGAAATTTGAGTGGGGTGAGCTGTGTATTTATCCGGACAGTTGATGACGTTAACAACTTCTGGTGAGTTAGATGAGCCCTTCCTCAAGCGCCAGGCTGAACTGAAGGAATGCATGATGCGCGATATCTCACGGTATCGTGCCGCCCCGCCCGCTGGACTCGTACTGCAAGGTAAACAAGCACGTCGAGAAAAGGTGACAAACAAAACAATTCAAAGACAGCGCGAACGTTCTGGCGAAGTTACTGCTGCCACCATTAACGCCGGCGGAGCGCACCGCCTGCACACGTCCGAGAGCTCATGACCCCAAGACAACTGCTGATGGACAAGGCGATAAGGGAAGCAAGCGAGGGTGGGTGGTCAGGCACTGTTAAGGCGCACATGGGTGTACATATGTACATGCCCGAAAAATGGAAGGCCGAGGGCGGATGGGAAGATGAAGAAAAGAAGAAACTTCTGGATGATATGGAGAGGGAGATTCGGGCGGAGAATGAGAGAAGAAGAAAACACAGTAAGCTGGATGCTGCCTCCTTGTCTGAGTAGTCAAATATGTATGGCAAAAATAATAATAGAGGCTAGAAAGAATGAATATCTTCATTGGACTAAGGTCTGCCTAAAAGAGACTGATTGTTAAACCCGATAACTTCTGGGTAATCTCTCCACGACCTCCACTTTTTTCTACGAAAAAGCATCAGCCTTGGCTCTCCTCACCGTGCGCATTGCTCTTGTGCTTCGGTGTAAATGACCACGACTCGGGCGCGGGACCGAGGAACATCTCCGAGATTTTGACCCAATCCTGGCTATTCGGACTTGCAAGGAGTGTTTCTACTGAACATCAATTTCAGTCCCGACAAGACCAATAAAGCACATGCCTAATTCATCTCTTCCCTTGAATGTCGGCGCTCGATCGTTGATCTTGGCTGGGAGTCGTTCGAGTAATCCAATAGGGACGTAACGATATTGAAATGAAAGCGCTTCACAGAGAAATCGGCGCGTTGTGTTCACACCTGTTGTGTCTGTACCAAAGTGACTGATAATGCAGACTTAACCCAGTATTGTCGTTAAATTGAACAGAAGACAAACCTCAATCCAAATTCAGTGAACTATTTGAAGATATGAGCCGAGAGGGATATGCGAGGAAGGAAACGGAAGATTACCTTGCCAATTAACTGCAATCGCTCCCTCGAACTGATATCCCATTCTCGATGCTCCTTCACTTCCGTGAAAATCCATGGTTTGATGAGTGCTCCCGTCCAATCATGACTCCGTCCACACCGGTGGATGAAACATTGGTCCAGTAATCATGCGATGAGAAGCAATCACCACCACCGAAAATGGGGATCGGAGATACTGGATAAATGTACCGTAAGTATTGAATCGAAAACGACAGGCGACCGTCAGAATGGTAGAGGTAGGTAAAATGTATAGAACTTACAGCCCTCATCTGCCTCTTTGGCCCGCACGGCCTCAACGCATTGTTTTATGTATTCCCAATCAGCCAATTTTGTATACCGTTGCTGGCGCGTACGGCCATGAAGCTATTCTCTGACCCATGAATCGACAAGGTATGAAGAGAAAATCATGGTACGCACTGTGATACAACCAATCCCCCATTCCGTGGCAGCGCGTGGCATGATCTTGTGTGCATTATTACGACCGTCCTTGACGCCTGTCCGTAGCTTTATTGTAACCGGAATTTCGCCCAACGTCCTGGACATCCCGGTGACAATTTTGCCGAGTTTCGCTGGTGCATCCAGTACTACGGGTCCAACTAGTTTATTACCGTTCCGGGAGACCTCATGTCAGACGACTTACAGGCACTCCCGCTTCCGCTTTTGAAACAAGATCGATCGGACATCCACAGTTCACATCGACGAAGTCTATACCTCCTGCATCACCAAATTCGCGTCCGAGGACTTCGGCAGTTGCGACTAATGTACTTGGTTTATTTCCTGCAAGCTGAATTCCGAAGATGCTCTCCGATGGATGCCGCCGAACGAGCGAGAATTCGGACGCAGAAGCGGTGAGAAATGAAGTTGCAAGGCCCACTGGATGAGGGTTGCAATATTAGTGCACGACGTGGGACATTGTGTGAATGAGGTGATAAAATTGATAGGAAGTAATAACGCACTTTCGCCACATGTTATATCGGCTCCGAGTGTCGTACATAGGCGTCTGAATGGCTAAGATACTTGGTCAACTGATTTACTTACTTCGGCAGCGACATTCGCACCAAGTTGCCGACTGTTGTCAACGGCGCGAGATCTGATCATAAGTGTTCGGTAAATTTGTTTCAATCCAATGTGAAGAGATTATCATACATGATTTACCACTCCAGTTCAGCCTTCGTTTCTCTTGTACGCGGATGGGAACATCTGGAGTATCAGTCTGAGCACTAAGATCAGAATTTCCAGTGCGTTTTGCAACGAGTTCTGATGATATAGGTGGGGGATCACCCATGGCGAAATTTTCTTCACCAACAACCACATCTTCTTCTGGTCTATTGGAGTCTCCTTTAGCAACCTCCAGTTCTTGGAGGTATGAGTCGGTTATTGGCTTGGGATACTGCAATGCGGTTAAGTTTTGATGTTAGTGGGAAAGACTTGTGTCCACTGCTAACCTTCTTGGATCTAAGTAGTTTCAAGGTGTCTGCACTGACAAAATTGAGTTCCGTGGCGCTCAGCGCTGTCTGAGCCCTCTTATCCTCATCTTCGACGAGCGTGATTACCCCGCTGGCATCACGCTTAGCGTGAGCTCCCAGAAAACGACACTTGAGTCCTAGACGACAGAATCCCGAATCTGTAAAGGAGGGACACGATGTGTGTTGTTCGAGCGAACAATGGTTATCGTCAGCCGTAGAATTGTCTTCTTCCGTGTCCATGATAAAAGGAGGAACATCTGAATTGTCGTAATTGAAGGGAATCGGATATCCTTTGGTTTTGCTGCCAGATACGCGTCGACGTCATGCGTAAAGCGACATCTATACAGCATAAGAGGCATCCATAGAGGTAGCAGAACAAGAACACGAACTCATCTCCATGCTCGCATATTTTCCCATTGGCGACTCTCAAGCATAGTTCAAGTTGATCATGTACCTTGCCAAACTTGCGGCCCTTATTGGCACCACGCTTCTCCTTCTTTTGCGTCTTGGTCCACTTTTTGCGGCCACCCGTGCCCCTTGCGTCAGTATCTACCACATTCACAGATGACGCCCCAGTGTGAGCTGTTGAACCTTCTGCTGCATCATCATCAACCGCAGGAAGGGCCGCAGGGGACAACAGGAATCTACAGACGGTGAACCATTTCAAAGGCAGTGACAAGCGAAAAACGTACTGTCGTTTTACGGGTGCGGTTTCCCGGAGGGAGGGAGATACTGGTCATCTTGTAGCCGAAAGCTACTTTCCAGGCTGTCGTGCACGCGAACAATCAGAGATAACCTATTTTTCCAAATTGTAACAAAATCTTATCGCACTGCCACAATGCGATTACTTCCGACAATAATTAAGTACGGTACATCAATGGTACATGTATCTAGAAACAAACCATATGGAACATGAGGTAGATCCAGTGGTTGAGCGAAGGCTTTATAAAAAGTGCAGCGAGAGTTTGCAGTGACCTGTGAGATGGAAGGGGCCCGAGCCTATTACTGCTTCGTGAAAGGTGTACTATCATTATAGCCCAAAATCTGTCTTTGGTCGATTGTCTCTGTTTCGTTGTGCCATCGCGGCCCCATCCTCCGAGCATCCATTGTCCGCTTGTGTGTGTATGTCTGAATCATGAATATCAGCCATTTCCAATGAGCAGAGCATTTATTCACCATTGTAATTTCCTCCAAACAAGACCTGGTTTGCCTGTTGATAGACTGATCTTTGACATGTCAATAATTGGGAGAATATAAACATTTTCAAAGAAAAATTTTCACATATAACCTCGGGATGCGATTCCGGATTCCCACAAAGTAACCCTGGAGCAAGAGATTGGAAGGTCGCCGAGGTTGCTTCCAGATTGCTATAATCAAGTTAATGGGCATCGGAAGCGCCAAGATAAGTTGATCATGAGGTACTTGCACGCCCTCTTTCCACAATGAGATCTCCTTCCAAGAGTGCGCATTCATTGCAACAACTTGAAAGATTGTTATTAAGGCCCGGTTGAGTCAATATTTGTACTAGGGGAAGTAAAAAGAAGTATACGAATCCAAATCACTTTCAAGCTTCAGAGATGATATCGTCATCATTGGTGGCTAATAAATAGTGGTATTCAAAGTTCGCACCTGTGCTGAGAAAATGAGTGCCAAACGCTGACAGCTGGCATGCTTTTCAAACTCCGTCCCTGCCGTCTGACCGCCGTCCTGCGTCTGACCGCCGTCCTGCCTGCCGTCTGACCGCCGTCCTGCCGTCTGACCCGTCCTGCCGTCTGACCGCCGTCCTGCCGTCTGACCCGCCGTCCTGCCGTCTGACCGCCGTCCTGCCGTCTGACCGCCGTCCTGCCGTCTGACCGCCGTCCTGCCGTCTGACCGCCGTCCTGGCCGTCTGACCGCCGTCCTGCCGTCTGACCGCCGTCCTGCCGTCTGACCGCCGTCCTGCCGTCTGACCGCCGTCCTGCCGTCTGACCGCCGTCCTGCCGTCTGACCGCCGTCCTGCCGTCTGACCGCCGTCCTGCCGTCTGACCGCTCCTGCCGTTCTGACCGCCGTCCTGCCGTCGGACCGCCGTCCTGCCGTCTGACCGCCGTCCTGGCCGTCTGACCGCCGTCCTGCCGGCCTCTGACCGCCGTCCTGCCGTCTGACCGCCGTCCGCCGTCTGACGCCGTCCTGCCGTCTGACCGCCGTCCTGCCGTCTGACCGCCGTCCTGCCGTCTGACCGCCGTCCTGCCTGTCTGACCGCCGTCCTGCGTCTGACCGCCCGCTTCCGTCGACCGCCGTCCTCGCGGCTGACCGCCGTCCTGGCCGTCTGACCCGCCGTCCTGTGCGTCTGACCGCCGTCCTGCCCGTCTGACCGCGTCCTGCTGACCGCCGTCCTGACGCTGACCGCCGTCCTGCCGTCTGACCGCCGTCCTGCCGTCTGACCCGCCGTCCTGGCCGTCTGAACCGCCGTCCTGCCGTCTGACAGCGTCTGGGCCGTCTGACCGCGTCCTGCCCGTCTGACCGCCGTCCTGCCGTCTGACCGTCCTTCGTGCCGTCTGACCGCCGTCCTTGCCTTCTGACCGCCGTCCTGCCGTCCTGCCATCAACCAGCCGTTGATGTTGTTGTTGCTGTCGACCTTGCTGGTATTATCCAATCCCCAATCACCTTTATCTGTCACTCTGTTGGGTCTCTGGGAACCATTTAAAAGATGGCACATGCTGCTAGAAGGTTGAGCTGAAAGGAATCACGATCAATCACAATCCAGACAAGCAAAGGGAAAGCTCCTGCACGCACAGTTGCACCAGCAGATGAAAATGACGGCCCACAACCTGAGATCAGCCCTGCTCCAAACACCACAAAGAAGCTGGCTATCCATTGGGAGGGGGCTCACAGTGCCTGCACCTCTCGGCTCATTGCCTGGTGCAAAGCTAACGATGACACACGCATCAAACTCTTCTCTGATTCTGTGAAGGATGCCAAAGAGCAGGGGAGGAAGAAGAAGCAGAGTGGTACTCCAAAGGAAACTTACTACTCACAACTCGCAAATGCTATATTTTCAAATGATGAGGATCCTGAAGTACGGCTCCTCTTCCAAACAAAGCCTAGCGCTTTGATCAAGCCTGTCCAGACTTGATTTGGAACATGAGTTTCTCAGAAATCATTTTTTATCTGTTTGTGAATTGCAAATTTACATCATTTCATTACTGATCAGATGCTTCAGGCTAAAAAGAAAATACAACGAGTTCAACAAGTCCCTCAAGCAGACAGGTGCTGGATTGACATATGATGAGCTGCAGAAGAACCCGCATACAAAGACACTTATTGGTGGGGTTGTTCTCATGGCGCCTGTCAATTATACTTTTATTTATTTATTTCTCACAGATTCGCAACTAAACAAGTTCCCTTGGTGGCCAGACCTTCACGGTTGGTGGAGGACAAACCCCGCCTACAAGACTGTATTCTCAACTGCTGACTCTGGGCAAAATTACGAATCTGCCGCACTACAACACTTCCGTGTGCCTGTGTGCCTGACCGTGAGGACGCACAACTCCCTGCTGATGAAAACGAGTCACAAGAGGATGCTGATATCGAAGACGGGGAAATTATTGACACAGGTGACATTGATACCAATGTTGACACTGGTGCAAATGTTGCAGGACAATTAGATGACGACATTGTGATGGAACCATCAGAGCGGTTCTGTCACAACTCAACAAGCGAATAAACGCGATGAGCAGAGACTAGGACTTAAACACAAAGATATCACAGAGAAGAGAGCAAGTACGCCTTGAGTCGATTCAATGATGAATACACAAGAGGTTTGAACTGAAGAACTACTGACTACAATCGACTAACTATATACACTAATTGAAACTGAGACCGAAACTGAGTTCTAACTACCAGCCAATCATTAAATAGAATGGGAATCGTATGATGTTCCTGAGACTAATAATAGCAATGATGTCATAGAATGTTCTGGACTGTGTCACGTGATGTTATCTTATCTAATCTAATCTTATCTTATCTAAAGACAATCATAGAATGTGTCTTCATCTTCTGTTATAGGAGTAACTTGTGTGGTGGGCGCTAAAGGAATTGTAAGGGGAGATTTAGGAGATTTAGGAGGCGTTTGTGACATTACCCCCCCTTCTAGGACAAGCGTCTTGCGAGTTGCCGAATGCGACGTAAGGGCGGATGAACTTCTTTCGGAATTCCAGGAAATCAGGGGTGGTGAATACGGATTTATTGATCTTTCGGGGGTTTACAGCTTTCGGATTTTTCCGGTGGAATTCTTGTACAAGTTGCAAGGCATTTCGTAAGTTGCCTTCTGGTTCCCATGTCGCTTCAGATGCAGGATATCCTTCCCATTTCACTAAGTATTGCAGTTTGGATCTGTGCATTCGCGAGTTCAGCACTTGTTCTACTAGCCATTCTGAACCGTCGTCGTTTTCGATTTCAGGTGGAGGCCTTGCAGGTTCGTCGCGGGGAAGGAGTTTAGACGGGGTGTAAGCGGTGAGTAATTCACGTGGAACACAGGATGTATCTTATATTTCGGTGGGAGTTTTAGGCGATAATTCACGTCGCTTATTTTCTCCATCACTGTGAAAGGTCCCAATCGTCGATCTGAAAGTTTTCTTGTTTGGTCTTCTCTGATGGATATTCTTTGCTTCTAACCAAACTAGGTCGCCTTCTTTGAATTGTGGTGCGTCTTTGACGTTCTTGTCATAATAACGCTTCATCCGCTCATTGGCCATCCTTAGCATACTTTCTGCATCCTCTCGAGCTTCTTTCATCTCATTCATTCGTTCATCAGCAGCAGGAATGTTGGATACGGAGTTAGGAGATATTGTGAATTCGGGGTTATATCCATAAAGGACTTGAAAGGGCTATGGCCAGTGACTGTGACGGAGTTGTTGTGGGCGAATTCTGCTATAGGGAGCCAGTCTACCCAATCGTTTTGTCTGTAGGAAGTGAAGAGTCTCAAATATTGTTCAACTTCCTGATTTATTCCGTTCTGTTTGGCCGTCAGTTCTGGGATGATACGCTGTGGACATAGACCACTTGATTCCTATGCGTTTTGATACTTGTCCCATAAACTTGGATGTGAATTGTGTCCCTCTATCCGATATCACTTGTTTCGGTGTTCCATGGTGTTTCCAGACATGATTTAGGAAGATTTTTGCTATTCCTTCTGCATCGACGTCTTTGTTGGTGGGAATAAGATGCGTCTGTTTTGTGTATCGATCTACGACAACAAAAATGCTATCAAATCCTTCGCTTACTGGCAGGTCTATGATCAAGTCACAGGTAATCGTTTGCCAGGGTCCTTCCGGTATTTCATTTGGTTTTAGAGGACCATGTGGTTTTGCAGGATATGTTTTGGTTGATTTGCATCTATCGCATCCATCTACAAAGTCATTGACGTATTTTGCAATCTGGGGCCACCAATAGTTCCGAGAGACTAATTCTAGAGTTTTGGCACGTCCTGGATGTCCAGCTGCTGGTGAGTCGTGGAACAATTCCAAAATCTTTCGACGTATTTCTTTGTTGTTTGGGATGTATACCAATCCTCTGAACATAACTAGTCCATCCTCCGTATTCCATTCTTCTAAGCCTCGACGTAGTTGAATCGGTGCTTTCTTCAAGTTTTCTAATGCTTGCATCACTTCAGGTTCTCGTTCTGTGCACTCTCTTATTTCTTTTAGGAGTGTTTTCTCTCCTTGCACCAGAACTTGACCCCTCCTCGTGGCATTTACTCGGAAATATTCCGGTTTTAAAAGCACGCGATTGGAATTATCGTTTTCTACCCCCTCTTCATGGTCTGATCTCCGAGATAGATGGTCTGCTTTGTCGTTCTGGGCCCCCGGGCGATGGTTGAGTGTAAATTCATACTCGGCTAATAATAGGCTCCATCGTGCTTGTCTCTGGGTTAGCTTCTGACTCGTCATGAAATATTCCAGGTTCTTATGATCAGTCCAAATTTCCACAGGGTGTGTAGCTCCTTGAATATAATGGCGCCATTCTTCCAGGGCTCTGATTACGGCAAGCAGTTCTTTGTCATATATTTCATAATTGCGTTCCGCATCATTCATTGACTTCGAATAGTAAGCCACTGGGTGCCATAATCCATCTTCCATTTCCTGAGAGAGCACTCCTCCTGTTGCGTAATCAGAGGCATCTACTTCTATTCTGTGCTTCTTCTCGGAATCTGGCATTACTAAGATGGGAGCGGAGGTAAAACGTTCCTTCAACTCGTCAAAGGCCTTCTGTTGCTTTTCTCCCCAATTCCATTCAACACCTTTTCGAAGGAGATCGTTCATTGGTCGTGCGATGTTAGAAAATCCTAGGATGAATCTTTGGTAGAAGTTTGCAAAACCCATGAATGCTTGGATATCTTTAATGCATGTGGGTGTGGGCCATTTCTTTACCCCTTCTACTTTAACTGGATCCATGGATACTTTTCCTTTTTCAATGATCATGCCAAGGAATTCAACTTTTTCCTGTTCGAACGAACATTTCTCTGGTTTAAGGAATAAGTCGTGATCCTGCAATCTCTGAAGCACCTCTCTAACAACCTCACGATGATGTTCTTTGCCTTTGTTGGTAAAGACCAAGATGTCGTCAATATATACTACGACCACCTTGCCTTCTTTCAGGTCTTTAAGTATTTCATCCATCATCGTTTGGAAAGTAGCCGGGGAATTCGTCATCCCAAAATACATTACTAGAGGTTCGTGGTGTCCAAAAGGAGTTTTAAACGCCGCCTTCCATTGGTCACCCTCTCTTATCCGAATATTATTGTATCCCCATCTTACGTCCATCTTCGAGAAGAGTGTGGCATTCGTCAATTTATCTATGAGATCTTGAGCACGAGGAAGTGGGTAAGCATTCTTAATCGTCTTCTCATTTAGCTTCCTGTAATCCTGTACTGGTCTCAATTTGCCATCTTTCTTTGCTACAAAGAAGAAAGGTGCTGCGACTGGGGATTCTGAATCTCTAAGTCTTCCCAGTTTGTATTCGCCTGCAAGCCAATCTTTCAATGAGTCTAACTCTTTTGGGGATAAGGGATACGCCTTTGCATTCGGTGGTAAATTGTTTTCGTCTTTGAAATCAATTTTATGGTCCCACTTCTTTGATTCAGGGAATCGTTTTGATTCTTCTTCTGAAAATACTTTCTTGAAGTCGTGGAGCCATTCTGGTACAAGTTCTTCAAAGGTTTTCTTTTTCTGCTGTTCTGCTTCTTGAACTGCCAGTTCTGTTGCCACCGAGGCTTTAGCTTTGATAAAGAGATCTTCGTCTTCGTCGGTAATTTCTTCGACTGTGACTTGTCTTGATATCGATCGGACATTGAGTGGGATTTCTGCTTCTCCTTCGATCCATTTCTCAAGTTCTTTCAACTCCTTCTCTTTTGCTAAGCGTCTTTCCTTTCGCTTCGCCTTCTTCTCACAACTAATAGGGCATCGCGTCAATGCGAACTTCCCTGCATTCCAGTCTATTTCTGGGTTATGGTATCTCAACCAATCTATCCCAATGATGACATCATCTGATCCTAAATCTGTGACCATAAATGCCGCTTTTTCCTCTTCATGATCTCCTATCTTGAGACCTAGTTCGGCAAAACACGAGATTGGACCTGCTACATTTGATGTACCATCAATGTTTCTTACTGGAATCTCCTTCGTCAATTTTCTTGTTCGGACTTGCTTTTCTTTCACAAATCTCTCGCTGATAAAAAGGGTTGACGCTCCACAGTCTACCAGCGCTTTTATGTCTGCTTTCTTGTTTCTTCCCTTAAGCGTGATCGGAATATAAAAATGATCTGATTTGGTACGTATATACACTTCTGATATTTCCGAAAACGTAGAGAGGATAGAAACATAGTCCGGGTCTTCATCTGCAGACTTCGATGTCGACCCCTTTAAAAACCCTTCATCTCTGCCTTGAATGCTTCGAACATTGCCTTGATTGAGGCATGGGTTAGAGGTTCCTCAGCTCCCGTTCCAGCGGTAGCTTTCACCTGAACACCCCCTGATGGAGTCTTGCAATTCCGGGCGATATGACCTTCTTGACCACAGCGATAACATTTGAAGGAATTCTTTCCTTGTGGTTTAGGTCCGCCTTTCGTCTTGCTAGAGTCCACGTCCATAGCATCGTCAGTCTTGGGTTGTGGATTCCGAGGAGCAACCTGTTCTTTTCCCTTAGGGGTCCAGTAGGAATTACGCTTCTTCTCGGCATCTAACTCTTCGAAGTTTTGTCCGATTTGAATAGCTGAATCGATCATCAGCTTCAGAGTGTGTTCTTCTCGGCCAGCTTCACATGAGCTAGTTGTTCTTTGACCCGGGTTTGGAGGCTGGATCGGAATTTGACACGAAGGTCATAGTCGGAGAATTTGGTGTATGCAGCTTTCTGTTTGAAAACAGCCACATATTCAGGGACAGAGCTAGAGCCCTGTTTAAGGGTCTCCAGATCTCGAACCGCCTTCGCTTCCTTGTCTTCTATTACCCACATTCGTTGGAATTCTAGAAGAAATTTGTCCTGGTTAAGCGATTTTTTGGCATGTTTCTTAATCCAGGGTTCTGCCCATCTTCCCGCAACTCCTTTTAGGTAAGAGAGTATGAGTGCGGTCTCCTGGTGTTTCGTGTAGGTTGGGTATTGTGAAATGTACAAGGCAATCTGTGCCAAGAATGTTTCGGCTTCAATCGTCCCTGGTTCTCCTGTGAACTCCGAGGGTTTGGCGATTTTTACCGAGGTTCTGGATCCACTAACTCCCTTGGATGCCATTTTCTCTTCTAGTTCTTCTAGGCTAGTTTCGAGTGCGCTGTTCTGCCTTTGCAGATACGAGTTATGGCTTTCCAGGGTGATGATCCTGTCTTGCAGCTCTTTTACTGCTGCTGCTACACATTCATGGACATATTTTGCCACTGTTTCTCCATTCCACATTTGTGGTGGTGGGACGGTCATCTCTTCATCGCTTTCACCAGCGGGTGGGAGTGGTACACTGGATCCGGAAGCCATTGTGCCAGTTGTGTTCTGGAACCCTATTCACAAATGACTTTTTTTGGAAGACTAGTCGTAATGGTCTTCCCGGATGGGAATGATGGTGAGAAAATAGGAGAGTGAAAAAGAAGTAGGTAAAAATGGAAAACTGAGCGGTCCCCGATATCTGATCAGATCTACCATGTACTCAGGGTTAAGGGGTTCTGGTAAAATCCCCACTAATGCTTCCCTAATACTGACTACTAAAGGATACGTAAACTATACTCTTTCGAGTGGGAGAACTAGAAGGACAAGGTACTCTTCCAGCCGAAGCTTACAAGTCACTGAGTCGTTCGACTAGAAAACTCCACTAAATACTCGGCAGAGTAACCTACGTGCGTACGAAGGAAAACTAGAGGTAAAAAAGGAAACTATAGTAACGTAGAGCAGGCAGGGTCTTGGGCCAGCACTCTAAGTTGTAGCAGGACGCCTAATGTCGTCACTACCTCCGTATACTGGCGGCTGCAATGTAAGGCAGGGCCTGGTATAGGACTACTAACTACGAAAATGTGTAAAGTGAAGAAAGGTGCGCTCAAGTGAGCAAAGGATGAATGAAGAGGTTTGTTTTGGACGTGTGTCTGAAACCCAAGTTCGGTCAAACAAACGTACAGAACAGATATGAGATGATAGTGCAAGCGGTATAGCAAAGTCGGAGTCTCTTTTCAGTTCAAACCTAATGTCACAACTCAACAAGCAAATAAACGCAATGAGCAGAGACTAGGACTTAAACACAAAGATATCACAGAGAAGAGAGCAAGTACGCCTTGAGTCGATTCAATGATGAATACACAAGAGGTTTGAACTGAAGAACTACTGACTACAATCGACTAACTATATACACTAATTGAAACTGAGACCGAAACTGAGTTCTAACTACCAGCCAATCATTAAATAGAATGGGAATCGTATGATGTTCCTGAGACTAATAATAGCAATGATGTCATAGAATGTTCTGGACTGTGTCACGTGATGTTATCTTATCTAATCTAATCTTATCTTATCTAAAGACAATCATAGAACATGTCCTCATCTTCTGTTATAGGAGTAACTTGTGTGGTGGGCGCTAAAGGAATTGTAAGGGGAGATTTAGGAGTTTTAGGAGGCGTTTGTGACAGGTTCGTCCATGTGCAGCAAGCACCGATGTCCTCCCGCTCGTCTTCATCAGCCCTCAGTTTCTTTCGTGGGTCTACCTCTACAGGCTCGTATACTTCCTTGCCATGTCCTCGCCCACCCATCACTCCAATCTCAACAAACTGCTCTGATCCAAACGTGATATTGCTCAACTCTCCAGACCCTTCACCTGACGTCCAACCTGATGGTCAATATTCTTTTATTCCAGCTTCAAGAAACCAACCTCTAACTACAATACTACACCACACGACTCTGATTCTGACGTCAGTGCCACCAATGCAATGAAGAGTTTACGGGTTGACTCTTGTAAAGCAAGTCCTGCTTGAGGACGTCCAATTATGAAGCTACCTGGAGGAAGCACTTGTAGTGCATCACCTCAATCACCTCAAGTTACTTTATCTCGTCCTCCATCACGCAAGCACACCAACGACCAGGCTCCCACTGCTACTGCTACTGAGCAGCTGTCTGAAACAGCGCAAGCTCTGATGCAGCAAGTTACCAAAAAGCGCGATGGTCGTGTTGAGCACGACCGCTACAAGCGAATGAAGCTTGAGAGTGACATGTGGGCTAGGGAACTCAAAATGTGCAATGCCCATGACGAATGAGAACATGCTATGCATCTCGCTGAGCAAGACCACTTACACAAACGTGAGCTCATGGGTCACCAACTGGAGCATACAAGGCTTGAGCTTGAGCTCGCCTGTGCACATTGAGAAGAGGAGGAGGCAAGGATCCAGTGTATCGCAATGGAGTGGGGCTTGGGTCATGATTGAGTGTTGTGTTGTCATCTTTGTGTGTCGCTTGTTGCATGTCCTCTTGGTTTGTTGCTTTGCATATCATCTTTGTTGTTTTTTCATTGATCACTAAATGTTGTCCAAGTACTGCCAGTGTTTTAATTTGATACACAAATTTTACTGCTACATCTACTGGAGCATGAGAAGCAAACACGCCATTAAAGTATTTCGAAATTCTTGTCCTGCTGTCCCGATATAAGTCTCGTCGCCCTGCCCCTCCTCTCCCTCCTCCTCCTCCTCCTCCTCCTCCTCCTCATTCTCATTCATTTTCTGCCCAGTCAGTTCCTCATAAAAATCGTTACCAGTACTTGCAATGCCAAGAATCTCCTCAATCTCGATAATCAAATTGTGCAAGATTAGACAGCAGCGGATCCACATATTGGAGTAATCGAGTTCTTTCTTGCCTTGGATCAGAAACCAAAGCTCTTGTAGGCTCTGAAATCTCCCCTTTATTGAACCAAAAAAGTGTTCAGACCGAACATGGACCTATAAGTATAGTCAGTGACACTTTAAACTCATCACACAGGAGGAGAATGATATTCTGAAGCCATCCATTCACACACACAGGAGGAAAGCGATATTCCGAAACCATCCATTCAGGTACTTACTTTGGACAGGTGATAGTTAAACGTTTTCTGCTCCCTCGTCAACGCCCCTCCAGGGGGTCGTTTGAATGGTGTAACACACCATACTTGTGAAGTGTATGCAGAGTTGGCCCACAGCCACTGGTTTGCACCGAAAAAGTCATTCGGGTTTTGCGTGACCCTGGTTCAACCAAAAACATTTGAGTCATGAAGGCTACCGGGCACGCCAATCACATAGTCAATGACACGAAGATTGTGTGGGAGGATAACAACCTTGAAAACATGTAAGCTCGTCTGATGAAACAGAAAAAATTAACATACCTGAGCAGTAAGAGAGTAGTTGGAATTTTTGTCGAAAAACCCTTCCCCATGCCACCCAGGCTTCTGAAACAAGTTGAAAGGGGTGCCATCGATGCAGAGGAAGCCACCGCGCCATTCCCGGCATGTCCTCCCTTCAACCCACTGCTGTGCCCTTTTTTGTTCCTCCTGATCTTCTCAATCAAGCGGATCAAAATGGATTGCATCATCATGGTGCTTCAAAATTGCAATCATAACTCGTTTGAAGCAGTTGTAGATGGTTCCGATGGAGATTCCTGCCCATTCAGCCAAATCCTGCATCGTGGCAGCATTTCCATAGTGGCCTATGCCATTGAGAAAAATCATGAGTTGAATAGGGACAGGGAGCTGTGGGTTGTTAGAATTGTTGTAGAAAATCGCGTGGGGCTGGATACATTCAACAAGCTTGTCAAAACGGCAGGGGATACACAAAGTTTTCGGCAAAATTTATCAGGGGCATGCATCCCCCATTCTGGAAGCAGGTGCAGTTGTGGGGCATGGCTAAGTTTTGGTCTCGCATCAAGAACATGGCTGATCTCTACTTCATCATGCAAAGCACGAACGGCATCTATAAACTCCATAAAGGCTCGACTGGCCATCTGTGGTCCATCCGATGAGAGCTGGGAGGCTGCAAGTGAATAGGCACTTGTGACTGTGATACCCGACGTTAAGGAGTCCACAGATGTATTCGACGACATTGAACAAACCGACATGCTGATGGATCCATCACTGTCATCTGAGGAGATGCTGTAAGTGTCGTTGTCAGAGTCTGGCTCTTCAAGGAGCTCATCAAGCGCATATTGCACAAGCTCGACATAGCGAGCTAATACAAGATCATCATGTGTATTTTTGAGGGCTCGTAGTTGTTGTTTTCGAAGCGATCTGCGAGGCATGGTGGGCCGATCTTATCAGCGATGTGTAAGCAAAACGGAGTTATAATTCGGAGTTTTAATAATGTTGTCCAAGTTTCCAAGCGTTGTCTGTTCCGTATCGTTTTTAACTTTGAATACCACTAATGAACTGCAGTATATGACATGGCATGTAGGAGACTGGGATCGGACTGCATGCAGAACGTTTCGGAAACATACCTAACACTGTGACACGTAACTTTCCAGCATACTATGCATGAATCGACGTTGCGAATAAGTAATGAAAGTGCAACTAAGCATCTCTATATCGCAAAGCCGTAGGCATATTGAGAGTTCGAGTCCAAGCGACATCTAAAATTTAACTATCCATTAGAAATTGCCATGCATACCCTGCCACCCTCCAAAAGATGTGTTGCTCATAAACTGCGGCTGCTGCTGCGCTACATATGCTGGTGTAGCAGCAAATGGCGGTTGTGAGGAATACTGTTGTTGAACCACCTGTGATTGTGGTTGTGCATACATGAAGCTGGGGTCTTGCATATGACCGGGCATTGGCTGAGAGGGTTGTCCAAATGATGGAGAGAAATAATTCTGCTGAGGTAGGGGTACCGCAACGGGTGTCCCGCCTAAAACCTCAGCACTCATCTGTAGGGAAAACGAGTTGAGACTGTTAGAAGATGGATAGCCCGAAATCTGATGTTGAAACGGAGTCTGTGGACTTGCAATTGTGTTCGCACTAGCAGCTATGGTATGCATGAGTGTGACTGAAGTGGTGTTCCTCATCGATGACATCGACGAGGGCATCATGGGGGAACCCTGAAAATTTGAAAACACAGTAGGCGAGACATCAAGAGTTGTCTGGCCAAGGGGCATAGAGTGGGCCTGGGAAGGAAGCGATGAGATATCTGGGTTCTGTGACTGGTATTGCAGTGGAAGAGAAGAGAATTGCGAAGGGCCTTGTAATGAAATTAAATCATCCCAAACTTGGCTCCCAGAAGGCTTCTGGATCGGAGCAAAGGAGCTGGGTGTAGGCAACGGGTGGGAGATAGACCTCGCTGGTTGCACGGGTGCAGATCCCGGGGATAATGAACCAGGAAGGAGATTGAACGTTCCAGTACCCCCACGGGTGACATTTTTGGCAGGAACTGGAGGAGGAATAGGAGAGGACTTGCGTTTAAATGGTGCAGGGTCCGTCGCAGGAGTTGACTTCGGTCGTGTAATCAAATCATTGGAAGATGAACGAGTAGAGGAAAGGGATTTGAGAGGTTTGCAGTTCATGAACCACTTGAACTCGTACTTGGCTATAATAAGACATCAGACATACGAAGACGAAATTGAAGAAGACTTGCGGACCTCGAATGAACTTCTCGATTTCGCTATCTCGTTCGGCCTCCATCATGTTGGTAGGTGGGGGGTGGCGAGCGTCGTCGGGGTTGTAAAAAGCGTTTGATTTAATATTTCCGTTTTGCTTCATGACCTGTGAACAGGAAGAGAATTTCTCCGAGCTTAATTTCTCATGTCAGCAGATGCGAGGATACCTACTTCGACCTGTTCCTTGGTCCATGCGTCCAGGGTGATGCTCTTTCTGTGTGGAATTGCCAGTCAATAACTAAACGTTAAATTATGTGTTTTTCTGACGCACACTTTCGTGATATGAGTACCAAGCTTGCGATGGATGCTCGCGCAGTTGACGCTGCATCTGATGAACATCTGCGAGTACACAGCGGAATCGCGTGTCATACATACCATATGAAAATGCCCAAATTGTGAGAAGCCCATCGCGGGTTCCGTGACCTACAATCTGCACAAATATCTTGGATAGTAATAAGTTCATACTAAACTGGCCGAGTAATTTCTGGGAAGTAGCATTACCGTTCCCTGGTTGCATTACTAACTCCAGCAAAGTACGCTGGTTTCTCTCGGTTGTGATTTTAGAGATTCCGGAAGACATTATTGTAGTGAAAAGAGCAAGGTTGTCGTGTTCCACTGTCCGTGACCCCACGTTCCGTGTCGGGCGAAAGTGTGTTATGTAATACATTCAGTCAGCGCTCCGAAAAAAGCCAGGACTTCGAGCAGATGGCCAGTTCTCTTGATCCATATCGCTCGAGTTTGGTCATTGATTTTCTCGGAGATCGATACACCTCAACGACGACTTGCTTCATACATTTACCACTCTCATGTAAAGTTCACAATGACACCTTACCTTTACGACGCTCACTTGCTCCACAGGGACGGATCTAATTTCTCAGAACAAAGCACATCACGGTCTGATCTCAATGAGACTAGTGGGGAAGCAACTGCGTTGCATAGTTTCCTTACCTTTCCATTCTCCTCGGACGAAGTTTATCAGGTAAGCTTGCTTGCTGAGATGCAAAAATCTTTTCCTAAAATTACTTGGCAAGCAAGGTCTAGCGGATCTACTTGCGCACGGTGCAATGAGTGGCAAGACAGATGTCGAGAAGGCGGAAACCATCCTTCGCACGCAGCTATTTTACTTTAACAGAATGGCCGGCCAAAACTTGACCATAGAGGATGTTCGGTCCTATCAGAATACAGTGAACTCCCAAAATATCACTGTGACCACGGATTTGTCACCTCTATCCTCGAACTCTGGAACCGGCGAAGCTCGTCTGCTGACATTCGCCGAGCTGACGATGTTGATAAAACAGGGGAAGACAGATGACATACCCAATAATAAATTCATTCCCGAAACGCTTAATGTAAGTGTATCGCCTGATTAGACATTACATATATGGTTTTCACACCCTTCCAGGACGCACCTCCCAGCGCTTCCATAGCATTAGTGCGGAAGAAACCCTGGGAAATTGACAATCAATTTTGACGTGAGCTTTTGAATGACGCAAACTACGGTGGCAATGAGAACTTTACCAACCGAAGCAAACTAGTGAGTGATTATTTTCCGCTCGCAGTAGATCGATCCTTTAATGAAGGCTTCAGCTTCCGTTACTGACATAATTATGATTGATGCTCCTTCACTTGCTTGAAACCAATAGAGGCCTCAATTATTATTTTTTGCGACAAGTTTGCGACGCATATCGTCTGGAAGCAGTTGTAAACTCATTATCTATGTTCGCCTCATCGTCAAACCATCTGTGCATGGTTTGTTCAGACAAGATATCATTACATGTTTACATGTGACCCAGGTGTGTACGGACGTGAGTATTTCGGCAAGTGGAACACTATAGGTTTCGTTATTCATTCTTCGGTGCCACAAATACCGATGCTTACAAAGTCGCTATTCTTACGCCAAGCAATGACAGCGTTTGCCAGTGCACTTCTGATTCGCACCGCTTGCAAAGATCCGACAGTCCTAGTCATGGACAACTCATTGCATATCCTACATAATTGCGCGAAGCCATATAACACGATGGTCAATGGTATGCGCCTATACCAATACTCCGTCGACGAATACGGTAAACTCTAATGGAATACTTGTAGCAAGAGTACAATCTTCTGCCAATGATACAGTGTCCCAAAATACACTTATCATTCCACCCGGTACCCTATATGCGTGTTTTGCCCTGAATGTCCCTTATATAGTTATCCCTCTCCACCCCTCGTCCAGAGATCTTGATGACAGCGAGCGGGTTCTCCCTCGGTCACCAATGGCCCGAGTTACTTTCCTCCCAGCTTTTCTGATATCCACTGCATTGACACATGTTGGTCGATATGATATCCCTGTACTCTCCGCAGAGCAGCTATACCCTCCATAACCCAGTTGTGGCTGCTCCAGGAGGCATCTCCTCGAACGACAGGAATAGATGCGAGCGTGGTGTGAAGCAGATGTAGATTCTCGGAGTCCACCAGTCCTATAGGTGCCCTCCCCAAATAACCATTCTCCCCATCCTTGAGTGTGACTGATTGCGGTGCTTCCAGGCTGTAGTCAACAGCCGAGCCAGCAATTTGATAGACCAATGAATGGCTAGATGGTGTGAATACGACAACGATTACCCATTTGGCTTTCGAGGATGATTGCCCAAAACGGGCGACAGCCACTTCGTAAAACGGGGGCATCAGGTGGGGGACGGGTATGGAAACAAATGAGTTGGCACTTTTTGAGTGGAACAAATGGCTAGTGTCGGGGTCGACGAGACCGTCCCTTTTCGAGTTATGGTTAATGGTGGGAGAGATGTGCTGCATAGTACTTGGAAGCTTTTATAACAATTCTCCGGCTTAACGTGTTCTATTGACAATCAAACCTGTTCAAGCATGCAAGAATAAGATATCTCAGCTCTACATTTTGGTGGGCATGTAACATGGGCTCACATCCAAGATTGGTTGCTTAATCTATCCCGAAAAAGTCTTATTGAAAGATTCCAGGGCACGAACACAAGCTTAAGCAGATGCGATGGCGCAGGAGTAAGAACTTTACCAAACTATACCCTCAAGCGTCACGTTCGATCCGTCAAATTGGAGGGTCCGAATCGAATTAAGCTGAAGCGAAAGTGCGGGATGTGAGAATCGTGGTAAAGACCCCTCTTCGATAATGAAGGAAGCCGTTTGTCCGCTTCCAGCCTCCGATGCTATATGCTTCGGTTCACGAAATACAAGGCACGCCCTCCTACACAAATGCGATGCAGGGCACGACCAAGACTCCCGGGATTCCCTGCGATCATGTGTACGAAGGTACTTGTGACGACTCTCGCAAGGGTGCGTAGAACTTGAGCATATAAATAACCTAGCCTGAGGGAGAATCATGGAATATCTCGAGGTCGGTGTCAATCAATTGACCGTGAGGAAATTGCTAAAAAGACAGCTTACCACAGTCAGAACAAACGTACTCTCCCATCAGGGGAAAAGTCCCGGGTAGATTTCTTAATCGCGCATATACTTCTGCAATTTAGCCTCCTTGAAAAAAAATCAGCGGCGGCTGATCACGGTGTCAATGGAAACGGACCGACTAGAATCTGATACGGCCTTTGCCAGTCTAACAGAAAGTTTCAGCATGATAGCCGGGCTCGAGCATCAAGCGGAGATGACCATACGCGCGACGCCCATACCAGATAAGAGACCCGAATAAATTCTAGACTCACTGGTGGCGTGTCTTGATGGAGTTCAGGTGACAACATGAATGTCAAACTACATAGACGGATCTTGTCGGTGTAATCACGTGATAAGTCTCAACTACTCTTGCGGACCCGGTGGAAATTTACCATGCATAGCACTTTCTGAGACTCTACTACGCGCTGGTCACGGCCAGTTCACTACAATATCCCATTTGTTCAAATCCAAGGTGCCTCCATTTTCTCAGTGTGACAATTATAAACGTACCAATCCTTGATGAACCACACTGGTGGCAGCCAGCCATAACGCATGTGCTAGGCAATAAAAAAGGAAGTCTTATCTCTGAACACCTTCTAAAGAGTTTTTAGTATCGCTGGTCGCCAAAATGGCTGGCACTCTCATACAGCAGCATTATCCTGTACTTTTCCAGATCCTAGTATGTTCCCAATAAAATGGCGATCCAGAAAATAAAACCGCCACTGGGCAAGCTTGCAAGCCTGAGCTGGGTAAAAGTCTAGTAATACTCTAATCAAGGTTATGTGAGCACCCGGTTTGTCTCACGGTCGCTCATCATCACAGACGACTTTTGAGCGCTGGATTTTGTCTTCGACGTCCGTGAAGGTAGAAGAAAAATGGACACATAGTCCATCTAGACGCGCTCACGCTATATACAATGACTGATTCCGCCTCCCAACTTGCAAGGTGCTGGCTGCTATCTTCAACTTCTTTGATCCCCAACTGATCCTCAACTTAGTGAGGCAAAATCAACCCACCAAAGTCTGAAAGAGCTTCTCAAAACTCACCTTCCTTGGGATAGAGAGGTCGAGTTTCAAAGGAAGAGGTATTCGCATCTAAAAGTTCTTTTTCGACGAGTCTCTCTGACAATATCCGCAGTCTCCGACGTCTGTATCTTCGCCTATTATTTGTCGAGCCATACGCCAAGGAATCTAAAGATGCAGAGACTCATCTTTGGATGCAGACGTCTTATCAATTTATTTCGAACTACAAGCAGAACGTCGCAACTCTCGATCGAACACTGCAATCTGCACCCCGCCATCAGCCCAGGCAGAGTAATCATGGCCCGGTGGAGTATCGCAAACTAATGCAACGTTTCCGCCAGTTTCTTGCTGAAGAAGAGAAATTTTGGACACAGCTGGTAGCTCGATACCAGCGGTCTTTCGCACTTCACGAAGCGCAACACATACTCTCTGTCTTGAATATTGCGATTCCAGATGACCTTGGTTTCCCCAATGGCTCCATTGGGGGACACGAAGGTGTCTCAAACTCCAATATTGGTCGCAACCAATTTCAATTCCCCCTTGAAGGCAATACGCCTTCTCCTACGAACTCTGCCGAACGTGAAACCAGCCTCGCGATTCTTAGCAAGGCGATAGTATGTTTGGGCGACATGGCACGATATCGGGAGCTTTACAACGAAGGTGGAGGGCGTCCGCGAGCCGGTCAGGAAGACGGCACAGGGCCAGCCAGGCGGGGCGGCCGCAACAGAAGAGGCGGCGCTCCGAGCTTTGATTCAATACCACGCGCCAGGAACTACGACAAAGCTGTCCAATGCTACGAACAGGCGCGCTTTTTGGTCCCTTCGGAGGGCAATCCATCACATCAGCTTGCTATTCTCGCTTTCTATCAGAATGACATGTTCAGCTCGCTTCTCCATTACTATAGAGCGCTTTGCGTTCGTCAGCCTTATGACACAGCATCCGAGAATGTCAAAAAAATTCTCAATAAATCGCTCGATCAGCAAGCCAAGAAGACACGGGAGGGGGTACAAGCAGCCCCCGATATTGGTGATTTACCACCACGCCTGAGAGTCGAGTCCTTTAAGGAGAAAGTGGTGCTATTGCATGCATTATGGCGATTAGGTTCAGATAAGTAAGTGATTGAGTTTGATCGATAATTTCAGCTGTCGAGATGAAATAATTTCGCGTCGCCCTTTAGATCAAGGTTAAATCCTATTGTGCATGCAGCGGATGTCGTCAAGGATTTCGCGGCTCTTGTCTCAGAGCGCGTTCTTCCAATTGATACTGTGACCAAGGTCATTGTTCTCTCAGAGGGAGCATTATGGAAACATCGCATGATCCGGGACACGTCTCCACCTTCGAATAGGAGATCCGGAGGGATTCCTGACCCTGCTACCGTCGAATCCCAGATTTTGAAGCATGTTCTTGCCATTCACCAGTCTCTCCTGAAGATAGGCGCTGATGAACTCAACCTTCCACCAGAAGATGCAGCTGAGAACGACCTTGCGCAGTGTATCACTGCGGCATTCAGGCGCACTCTACCTGCGTTGCGTGTTGCGAGCAAGTGGTTGTTAGCAAATCTCAAGTATGTGGCGTATGCCACACCCCCTGCGGGGTCTAGCCAGGTCGAGGAACTTCTGCCAGACTTTTGGCGGCATTTCTTGCATTTTTACAACGCCCTATACAAGCTATTCCCTCTAGAGAAGCTACCTTCGTTGCTCTCTCCGCTGGATGAGGATATCGACCTTAGGGGCTTCCTTCCATTGCGAAACCTCATGATTGGCGATACTCCCATGATCGTGGATGCTGAGGCGAACGGATCGGCCGCTATTGGGCCGCAGGGTCGTGAGAATGTTCACCCAAACGAAGAACAATTAATGAGGATATCTGATTTGCTCAATGATGTCAAGAATCTTGCGGAATCACCAGTGAGAACCGATTGCTTTGGCTTTGAATTAATCGGGTTTACCTTAACGTAGGATTCTCCGATCCACCTGCAGGGTGATACTTTCAAGTATCTGCCTGAAATCACTGCCACTGCACCTGAGGCTCAGTCTCAGGCAATCGGTGCGGAGGCTGTACAGATGCCTATCACGCCTGTACCCTTGTGTCCTGATGTTGACTTGATGCCACTGGACACTTGTGCGGAGGACGATGCTATGACCGACACAGGGCGTACTGACAACGACGATCCAGTTGAAGACGCATTTAGAACTGTACTTAACGCTGAGGCACAAGATGAAGAAGATGAACTGGATGATGACGTCGTAGTTTGGGATCCAAGGTCAAATAGTGGTTGTTTTATTTTCAATTGTCTGATGTGATTTCTAGGGCTTCCATTTCGCCGCCGGGAGCAGTATCGGCCTTGCCAACGACACCTGTATTGTCATCAAGCATGATAAACGGCAACTTTAACCCCATTGCATCCTCTGTTGTGTCCTCAGGTCGTGCGGCCCCAACATCGCCACCTTCTGCCTTCACAGGAACCACAGCTCAGGACTTATTAAACAGTTTCTCTAGAGCGGGTGGTGATGTTGCACGATCTCCCCGCCGTCAGTCCATCGCACCTCCATCTCAATTTCTTTTCGGCTCCGGGCCCTCGAACATATGGACCCCGACTCCTAATCAGAACCCTCCAAATCTCAGTCCCAGACCCGCATTGTTGACCAACCAGCCCCTGCCTGCTTATAGTGTCGAGCACAATTTATCGACGCCAGGCAACCGGGCTACACACTCCGCTAACCGACCTCCGCCTGTGTCCTCTTTTGCACATTCACAGTCTCCGTGGTCACCTTCATTTGAGTTTACGCACGATCCATCAAACATTCACTCAAGTCACTCTGCCTCACGACCATCCGGTCTTGGGCATCATCATCCGATATCACACTCGGCTAGTACGATTCAGAGCTCGCCTTCATATCAGACTGCATTTAATGTAGTTGGTCATCAACCATTTGCGTACCCACAGGAGTCACTGTACTTGAACGCGGAAGTCGCCCCCACTGCTCTTCCACAACAATCGGGGCTGCACCTCCAACAGGGTGGATTCAACCTCTCTCCTGCAGTGTCTTTGCCGCCGCCGCAGTATACTCGGCCGATGCAGCATTATCCGACTTCGTCCATTTGGGGAAACATCGGGTGATGACCATCGCCAGGTTTTCGTCATTTAACTGAGACGTTGCCATATGCTCGCGGATACAGCAGATACAATACGCTTGTGCAGAGCCCGCTGTGGCCTGAATTCGTTACCATCGAACACAAGCCGGATGGTGCGAGACGCCGTTCCAGACCGTAGCAGAGCTGCACCTCCTGGTCAAGGAGTATTGGTGACTGCTTAAGGGCCAAATGCGTGGCCTTCCGAACAATCAGAAGTTTCCTCTATTTATTTCATGCCTATCAGACCATTTTCTTCCTCCATAGCCGTACCTCTCGTGTTGTGTTGTTTCGTTCTCAGATCTGTCTTATACTGCTTCAGGTTTTTTTTGTAGCATGTCATGATTCGGTCTTTAAAGCGTAAAGTTTACAGATGATCAGATCGATTAGACCTTTGATCCCGTGTTTCGAGTTTTGCGATGTACTTGGTGTTGTCGTTATGTATGCGCCCACTTGTTTGTGTCATTGTCCGTGTCGTGCGCCATGTGGTATATATCGCGATTTATATCTGCCTTTTCGAAATACCCACTATGCTGGATGTCGTTGACACGTCAACGACATCCATAAGTACTGCGGTGGGGCTGGGCTCAATCCATGGTATACTAGAACAGTCATATGGTTAACTTGCCCCTGTTACGCGGCCCAAGCCATAATAAAGAACGAGATCAGAAAGGGAAATTTAAACTCGTCAAATGTTCATGTTACTAGGTCCATGTAGGAAAGTACAACCTGGCCAGCACAACTCGGGAGAGCAAAAAAAAATCAAGGGCACATGAGATATTAGCACTGTATCCGTAAAAAGCTAAGCGGATGAACCGTCCTCATAGACGTATGATATATCCTTTCTGGGGCTGAACAAAATCAGGGTGGATCTAGAGGCGTTCTCCACGACCGATGACAGTCACCTAAACAGAACGGCATTGTATCAGGAACTGTTATTCGGATACCTTGACCCAATGACCCACGTTAAAGCCGATCGACCTGAGCTTGTCTGCATCTACGAGCAACCGCCCATCAAAGACAAATGCAGGCTTATTCATACCCGCGTACACGGCCTGCCAGTCAATCGTCTTGAATTCGGCCCACTCGGTGGCGATAATGACCGCCTCGGCGTTCTTGCAGGCTTCTAATGCAGAAGGGCAGATAAAACTTGGCGTTGAACTTTGCCAGTAGCATAAGTTGCCGACATGTTATGCAAGAAATTGCGACTTACTCGCCGCAAGGGCACGTCAGGGCTAGCCTCGCTGAGGTCTGCCCATATTTGGTTCGACTCTACTTGGGGATCGTAGATATTGACAAGTGCCCTTTCCTGCTGGAAGTCGCGGATAAGCGTGATAGCCGCCGACTCGCGGGTGTCACCCGTGTCAGCTTGAAGGCAAAGCCAAGAACAGCAATACGCTACAACAGATTAAAGTCAATTTGACAGATGCGCAGATAAAATGTGTACCTTGCCAGTGATAGTATTGAACAGGGTGTCCACAACCCGCTTACTGAACCTCCTCTTCTGGTATTCGTTCATCGTCACCACCTGTTTCCAGTACTCGGCTACTTCCTTTAGATTAAGACTCTCTGATAGGTAGACAAGGTTGAGAATATCCTTCTGGAAGCAGCTACCCCCGAAACCAACGGATGCACGCAGAAATTTCGGGCCAATGCGTGAGTCCTGTCCGATGGAGTGAGCGACCTCGGCGATGTTGGCGCCTGTGGCTTCACAAATGGCAGAAAGTGCATTGATGGAGCTGATGCGCTGCGCAAGCATGGCGTTCGCAGCCAGTTTTGAGAGCTCAGAAGACCACAGGCCGACAGTCAAATCCTTTCTTTGCTATGTAGTCGGTCAGCGCATCATCAGGCTCCGCATCGCCACAGATACACTTACGGTACCCAATTTTGATAAAACTTCGGCGAGCGCCGCACACGCCTCCTTGCCCTCCTGTGTCTGTAAAGAGCCAATGAGTACGCGATCAGGAGCAAAAAGATCATCGATGGCGGTTCCCTCAGCGAGGAACTCAGGGTTGGAGAGGATATCGAAGCGTGCGTTGGGCTTGCTGTTGGCATCGAGGATGGTGCGCATGGACTCCGCAGTCCTGCAAGGTACAGTAGATTTCTCGACGACGATTTTTGATGACGTTGCAGTAGCTGCAATGCGCCGAGTAGCAAGTTCGACGTAGCTGAGATACAGTTCATCAGCACACGATCATATAACGGAAGGACAGATGCTACGAAAATCGAAAAACTCACTTCAAGTCTGCAGCAAAGCCAGCACCGACACCACTCTTTTTGGTCGGAGTATTTACGGATACGAAAATGAGGTCTGCGTCCTGGATGCCCTTATCGACATCGGCGCTGAAAAAGAGGTTGCGTCCGCGAGCCTTGCGAACAACATCCTCCAGACCAGGCTCGTATATGGGCAGGTTGAAGTCTGAGGAATTCCAGGCCATCGATACGGGCTTGATTCAAATCAACGATGGTGACACGGATGTGAGGGCATTTCAGTGCGATCACGGCGCAGGTAGGACCGCCTGAAAGCACATATAAACTCGAGACGTTCAAAGCGAATAGCGATCCCATGAAGCAGCGACTCACCGACGTATCCAGGCGCCGACTAGATATCATAAATGAGGAACCAGACAAATAGGAGATACCAACAGACTTACTGCAGCAAATTTGTTTGACTCTAGGCATTGTGGTTGTGGATCGGGTCGAGAGAAGGACTACGTTGATTAAGAACTTGATAACGCGATTCACTTAAGTAGGATGTTGATCTTGAGGGAGTGGAGTTACGGTGAAGCAAATTTGAGCGTGCCGTCGCCGACAGAGAACATCATTCCAAGACCAGGTACCACCACCACCTGCCATTGCCTCATGGCACAATTTCACTCTTTTATCAATTAAAAACACCCTTTAGATGATGCATTGAGCTGCTTTTTGTACGTCCACTCGACGAACAGGCTAATCGACGACAAATGATAAAAAACGTGGCGAAGGAAGCATGCCGAAGTCATGAGAAGG